>JAKLTH010000135.1:0-91675 GCA_025175895.1 Wurfbainia villosa | reverse complement strand
TAATCTAGTACATCAAGATAAACTTCCATATGTGTGTCAATGGACCCGAATCCACCAATTCGTTGAGTGCGTCCCAATTCATCAACTTCCATTAATTACGGTGTGCTAATGACCTCCCTATTCAATTTATCTGTAAGTACTGAGTATTTTGCTATTTAAAGAATCAACCATCATTCATTATTAAAATTCAATATTGGTATTTTTTTCAGGCTACTTTCGATATTAGTTTTGCCGAGGAGGCAACATCGGAAAGGAAGAAGACCGACAGATTAATGAGTACAAGGTACAAAGATAATCGAAATAAAATGCACATTCATTATAAGAGTCTACTGCATCTTCCCCCACGGACATCATATGCGAAGCGAGTTTTGTGATCTGAAGAAGATTGGAACTATATATATGCGATCTGTTTGAATCGAGGAAATTTTAGGTAACTCAATCTATACCAATTGTCTGAGTTATATATAAATTAAAATATGTGCAACTCATGTTTTAAGTTTTATCTTAACAAATTTTGATATTGTAGACCCGATTGACAATAAATGCCCAAAATCGAGCACAATTACCATTTACCCATCGAGGTGGCTCAAAATCATTCATCCAGAACAGTTACGACGGTGTAAGTACAAATTTTATAGGTAGAGTATATTGGTTGGTATTTTTAATATTAACACATTATAATATTTTTCATACCGATCAGTCTCAGAGAAAAGATTGGATTACTGTCTTTAATACAACCCACTGTACCTCATCAAAAAGATGGAGTGGGGAGAGAGCCGAGGCTGCATACGTAAGATATAATCCATAAAATTTAGTAAAGTTATTTTTAAATATTAGTAATTCTTTGCAAACATATTGATAATGTGTTTGTTATTCTTAGGGTGAAATGGTGAGACTGCGAGATGAACACATCCAGTCACAAGAAATCGGAAATGACATCGATGCAGTTTAGATTGCAGATCAGGTGTGTGATCAAGTAGTCGGTGTTCGCTCTGGATATATTAGAGGACTTGGAAGTGGGCCAAAACCAATTAGATCGACTTCTTCAGATGCCAACTCCTCCTCTAGAACAACTAATGCAGTACTACGTGAACAACTTCAGTCCACCCAAGAGGAGCTAGCAAAAACTAAAGCTCGATTAGCTGTCACCCAAGATGAGTTGGCATCAATGAGATCAAGACAAGATATTTTCGAAGCAATTCTAAATCAGCTTGCGCCTGGAGCATTACAATCATTAATGCATGAATCATCTCCAGCTCCACCTCCTCCACCTTAGAGTTTGTGAAAATTTATATTTTGAGCTGGTGAAATTGTGTTCGATTTGAATGTGTTTGCATTTTAATACTATGAATTTGTGAAAATGGATGTTTTGGACTTTAAATTTGATGTTATGTTAGTTGTTTTTAAATGTATATGTTGGTTTTATTATTTTAGTTGTATGTTGTTAAGTTAAATTGTGCGGTTGATATTGTATTACAAGATTTTGAATACAAATAAAATGAATTTTGGAAATCTGTATTTTCATGGTTAGCGTTGATTTTTTAATATTTTGTCGATATACGACTTCAGGATTTTGAGTATTAGTGACAAAATTTATAGTTTTGTCGCTAGATTTGGGGTATTAGTCAAGTCGTCAGTTGACGCGTTAGACTGCTATAGGACTTTGGCGACGAAAATTATACATATCGTTGCAAATGTATCTCTAGTCGAGGCGCCAGTCGAGGTGCTCCCGCTTCTGTGGTTGGCCAAAAAATAGATATTAGCGACGAAATTTATAAATATCGTCGCAAAAGTATCTCGATGAGGGCTCGCTTGTGGTGGCCAAAAATAGATTTTAGCGACGAAATAAGGTGTTTTCGTTGTTAACTTCTAGTCGAGTCGCTAGTCGAGTTGCGACCGATTCTGAGCAGGCGACTGATGGTTAGCGACGATTATTTATATTTCGTCGCTAATGTGTCGAGATTTTGGGACGAAATATTTATTTTTGGTGACATTTTAATTTCCGTCGTTAATATTAACGACAAAAATAATTAATTTGTCGCTAATTTGTCTTAGCGACAAGCTTATTAAAATGACTCTAGTGACAAGTTTTTTGTCGTGAAATGTATTTAACGGTGACGTTTTGGTATTAGCGACGAAAATAATTCGTCGCTAATTTCCCTTTTTCTTATAGTGGGGGTTGACATGATGTGGATATAACTCAATGTCACGCCCCGAGGTAGACTCTGTCCGGCCCACGGACGGCACCCCCTTATGACAATTCCAATACGGTACAAAGTTGCAGCCAGTATAACACATATCGAAAAATGTAAAACAACACAGCAACACATACAACATCAATAGCGGAAGCCAACACATGGAAATACAACTCGTCAACATAAGTACATCGGTATATCCGTCCATACTATAATAAAATCCATACTGAATATCAAAAGAGAACATACAGCATGATCTCCAAAACAATAAAAGTCCATATAAAGGTACATGCGATGGGAAACAAAAACCCTCGGAAAAACGGCGAGATGGGATCAGGTGGCAATGCTCCGAGTCCAAGCCGAAGTCTTCTATCTACTACCTGGGTGACAGGAAACCCAGGGTCCAGGGTGGTGAGTATAAAACTCAGGGGTAATATATAGAAGTGCATGAACAACATACAGGGTAAAGAGATCTACAGATATACATGTGAAGATCTACAGGTATACAGCATGCGTCCATCATACATACAGTATTCAACATAATAACCAGAAACTACAGATACGGTCATACTCATAGCATACACTATACCAATAAACTGACATAAAATAATATACATACCTGACGGTCTGCTATCCACCTGACCTATAACATCCTGAACAGGTATATCATAGCATAATCCAAATAACATGCGACTGTCTAACATACTCATACTCAACACACAGCAGTATATAAAATGCAAATGACATGTAGCATGGTATACAATCATATGCAGCAACCAAATGCAACATCTCACAAGCATATGTAAAACATATATCGAATACATGCATACATATATATATATATATATATCAGCAATGCATGTGCATGGTCATGCCTGTGCACCCAACTCGCTACCACGACCCCAGTGTGGCCTAGGTGACACGACATGACAACTATCCCGACTCCAGCCGTCACCACTCTCGAGTGACCGAGTTGGGTAGTATGAAACAGTAGCTAGCCGCCATAGAGCTATATGCTACTCACACGGGGGTCCCTGCTGCTAGCCGCTCCGTCCCTACCCATGAGTAGACGAGCAACGCACCCAGGACAACTGCACATCACACGACCACCATCTATAGTGGGTGAGTGCGCTAACTACCACTCCGCACAGTGGCCAAGTGCGCATCTCCAGCTACCACCATCCCTAGTGGCCGAACGCACGCTCACAATGCTCTCGCCTCAACCCTGCGAGCCCATCGCCCGAGTGGACCAGGAGGCGGGATGGATGACGACAAATCTCAACCACAAGGCAGACTCGTCGATGCATGAAATGAAATGATGCATAACCCACACAAATCCTAACACTCCTAACTCACGGGGAGACCTAGTCAACCAAATGTCAACCATGTAAGGACGACACATCCGTAATCACAACCTATTTACTTATGTACAGATAAATAGATCCGTCAAACTAACACCCTGATATGTATACGATACAACGTCCGACCTCATAATTTGGACTCATCACCTAACCTAGTGATGCAACCCAAGAACTCCAGATTTGAGGTCATAAAGATAACCCTAACCACGTATTTATGAACCTCTATTAGCTAACATATATTAGGGTTTTACGCTTCTATCCATGCTAGATAATCAATGACATAACAGAGTATATATCTCAAGGTCAAAGACAGACAAGCATATGATTTAATAAGAGTGGATTTAAGATAAAGTATAAACATACATACAATATCATGCACTAGAATTGATCAAACTACGGACTGTAGATATTACCCACCGATCTGGCTCGTATAATCCTCACGGCCGCGGGCCTGCTTCGTATCCCAAACCTGCACATAATAACAAATTAGAATTAAGCATAAAACTCCAATAATAATACGAATAAAATACTTATTCGTTTTATATTCGCAATTTGCCTTTGCTTAACCCAATCATCATCTCTCTATCAGAGTATACCCAATATGATCCAACACACTACAAACTCCCAAATCTAAGCATATCAGTCATCCACCCATATTAACCGAAAACACTATGGACATCCAACAAAACAATCGGCAACCACCAATTCCACCTCCTGATCACAACCCACAATCTTACCAAACAACTCATCCACTGGTTCCACCGATCTATCCATACACTCAACCAAGCCATTAACAGAACCTACACCTACAATCGACCATACTACTCCAATCACAGATAATTTCTAAATCAACTCCGAATCAACATCCTACCACTCCAATCACAGCCCGTATCAATTACCGACATCACCACCACATCCGATCGAATCAACAACTACCCCATCCATTATCGATTCTTAACCATCTGAGCACACCTCCGATTAACTTCCCAATTCATTGCATACATCAACAACATTGCAATAACAGAACATCAAAATCACAATACCACTGATGGAATGTTAGGTTAGATCCACTTACCGAGTCCAACCTTCACCGGCGGCGATGTTTTTTCCAAATCCCGACTGCTCGCCGAATCAATCCAACTCCCGATTACTTCCAAAAACCGATCTGAGCTAAAACAACATTCCCAGCTAGATCTAAACTCCCATTCCAAAAGAGAAAGAAGATCACTAACCTTCGACGGTAGCTCACCACCGCGACGACTACACCGATGCTCCGACAAGCACAGCAATCGCTTAAGAACCCTAAAGCCGAGACCTCTCGACCTCCCGCGGAGATCAGTTAGGGCAGCGTTGTTGTCGAGCTATTCTTCCCTGATCGCCGCCGAACCGAAGAGGAAGGCGCGATCGCGCGGAGCGGAACAGCGAGACGGCGGAGAAGGGAAATCGCGATGAAATGGGGTTCTGTTCGTTCGACAGCCCTTATAAGCGCCGTTCGACTGATTCGGTTAACCCAACTCAACCTTAACCAAATCCGATTGGGTTCAGCCCAGCCTTCAATTGCCGGCCATTTCAACCCAATTTATTTAATCCATTCTGACCAATTCCAATTTGGCCCACTATTTAAGCCTAATTAATCTCCTAATTAATCCTAATTAATTTAAGCGTTAATTAATATTTTTTATTTTTTATTTTTTTTATTTTTTTATTTTTATTTATTTTTTTTTTTGTATTCTACACTCAACTTATGGGACCCTAGGTGTAACATCCCAAATTTTAATTCCTATATTTTTATTAGAGGAAAATAGAAATAAGAATAAAAGTAATAAAAATAGGAATAGAATAATAATAATAATAATAAAAGAAATAATTGGTTCGTTAGCCGAGGCTCGAACCATGAACCATTGATTTAAAGGAAATAAAAAAAAAAGATAAAAGAAAAGAAAACCGGACAAGAAGGGGCGAGTCACCAAAAATCCAATAAAAAAATTTATATGATTAGGGAGAAGTCACGAATTTAATTGAAGAAAGAATTAATTACATTAAGAGAGAAATTTAAGGAAAATTTATAAGGGAATAAAAATTTTATATGATTAGGGAGAAATCACGAATTTAATTGAAGAAGGAATTAATTCTGTTAAAGAGAGAGATTTAAGGAAATTTATAAGGGAATAAAAATTTTATATGATTAGGGAGAAGTCACGAATTTAATTGAAGAAGGAATTAATTCTGTTAAAGAGAGAAATTTTAGGAAATTTATAAGGGAATAGGTTAAGCCTTGATGGTTATAAATTTAACCTCCCTAATACCCTAGAGGACACCTCTCTACTCTCTCTTGGTCCCTCCACCGCCGAACCACAGATCAAGGAGAATTTTCTCCTAGGGTTGTCTTCTCCGCCGAATCCAAGGAAAGGTGGGATTCAAGAGACCTTAGAGGGCAGCTGCTAGGGCGGGATAGAAGGTTGCATCTCATTAGGTTTTACAAATATAAGTTAAAGCAATCGAAGGTAAGTATTGCTCACCTGCAGTATAAGTAGTTATCGTATGTCATTGATATGTTTTTTCTGTGCTTGTTATTTCCAGTTACATGGTTGAGCAGTTTATATGCATATTATTTCCAGTTATGCATGATGTTTTCAGTTACGCAATTTTACCGTTATATTATGGGTAATTCGATCATATTGAGATCCAATATAAGAATGTGATTTATGATCATTCATGTTGTAGATGAGTTGTAGCTTACAATTATATGCATGATGTAGAGTAAGATGTAAAAATATTTCCTTTATAAAGAAAATTTAAAGATGCTCCCCGTTCGAATTGGGGATTAAGAGCACAACGATCTTCAGTATGCTCCCCATTTCAGTTTTGGGGGTCAAGAGCATAATGATCTTTATGGTGCTCCCCATTTGTGAATTAGGGGATTAAGAGCATTTCCTTCAGTATGTATAAAAATATAAGTATAAAGGAAGTATTTTACTTTTTGACAGGGCATGTACCGGGCATCATTTAATGCAGTAGAGGCCCTCGATTTGATTACCCTAGTAGGTTCGGTGGTTGGTACTACCATATAGGAATCGCGCATTAATAAGTAAAAGTTTTCAAAATTAATCATTTCAGTTCAGATATACTGTTTACAAGTTTTAAAATACTTAAGAGCATGATTTATACAAGAGACAAATAATCAGAGTTATGATTTTCAGTTATGTTTGCATGTGTATCAATGTATCCAGTGGCAAGAGAACTAGTTGCATGATTTCATACAAAAGCATGTTTTGTGAGCATAGAAAGTACTTACTAAGCGTTGTTGCTTATAGTTGCATTTCCTTATACCTGCAGATAAAGGTAAAGAAAAGCTTGATGAAGGTGGCATGGCGGATGAAGTGCTGGGTGTGTGTGGCGACGGAACAGTGGAAGTAAAAGATCCTAAGTGCAGATATCTAAATCAGATTTTTAGTTTCTTGTTTTCTTTTGATATTGTTGAAGTTCAACTGGATTAATTATGGTTGAAACCAAAGAATGCTAGAGTCGTATTGAGTTAGTTTTAATACTTTCATGTTAGGTGAAGATCTTGAAATGATTAT
Organism: Wurfbainia villosa; assembly: GCA_025175895.1. NCBI lineage: Eukaryota > Viridiplantae > Streptophyta > Magnoliopsida > Zingiberales > Zingiberaceae > Wurfbainia > Wurfbainia villosa. The sequence continues at coordinate 84,538 of JAKLTH010000135.1, read as the reverse complement.
TGTTTAAGTGATGTAAAGGTCCTTATGATTATTTTAGTTGTTAGCATATTGCATTGGTATATTGCATGAATTAAAGATAGAGACAGTAAAGTAGTGACATCTCCCTTGGTAGAGAGTGGAAAGACTAGGGGGGTGTTACACTAGGAGTAAGTAAAGATAGGCGGTAGGGTCTAGCCATGGGGTTATGTAATGAGTCGGGAGTGAAGCAACTCGGAAAGGATTGAAGGCCGAAGTGAGATGAGTCGGGAGTGGATAGACTTCGGAAGGGTCGAAGGTCGAAGTAAGACGAGTCAAGAGTGGAGCGACTTGGGAAGGGTTGAGGGCAGAAGCCGACCAAGTCACTAATTGAGCAACTCGAGAAGGGTAATAGGCCGAAATAAGATGAGGCGGGAGAGGAGCAACTAAAAGGGTAAAGCCAAGTCGACGAGCCGGAGTGGAACGACTCAAGAGCCAAGGCAAAGCAAGATGAGTCGGGAGTGGGCGATAGACTTGGGAAGGGTTGAGGGCGAAGTTGACCGAGTTGGAAGCGGAACAACTCAAGAATGGTAGAAGGTTGAAGTAAGACGAGTCAAGAGCGAGTGGCTCAAAAAAGTAAAAAGTCGAAGTATGATGAGTCAGGAGTGGAGCAACTCTAGAAGGGTCAAAGGCCGAAGTAAGACGAGTTGAGAATAGAGCGACTCGGGAAGGGTTGAGGAAAGAAGTCAGCTGATTCGGGAGCGGAGCAACTCAAGAAAAGCATAAGGCAGAGGTAAATTGAGTCAGGAAGCATAATGACTTGAGAGGCAAGGATCAATCAGTAAATTCCCTCTGCAGATGGAGTATGTTTGGTCTTCCTAACGACCTTTTCTAATAATAACTCTCATATATACGTGGCCTGTTACGTGGAGATTTCTGGAAGAAGTTATCCCCTAAACTCTTAACAAGCAACATTAATTACAAGCGATTAACTTAGGTGTGCAAAGAACCACATAGATGCAATATAAAGACGGTTTAAGGTAAAGCGAGGACTCTTTCGGTCTTCTAGCGGTAGACAACTAATTCTACTATCTTCTCTTCATCTTCCTTTCCCTGTCTAACTTAAGCATTAGAGGGTCATAAGGTTGGGAACCCCGACGACAGTCTTTTGACGTGTATTGATTTTGGCAGGGATATTATTGTGGCCGTGAGAACCCTACCTCTCTCAAAGGTTCGGCGAAAGATATCTAAAAAAAGACCGCATCAAAAGTGAAAGAGATTGTTGGAACAACTTGGATTGGGACGACGAGAGTAATAAGGATTCTCTCGCTCCTTATTTTTGGTAATACTTATCTTTGGCAAATGTTTTTGTAACAAATAATTTATTATCTATTATATCTATATTGTCACGCCCCGAGAGTATGTCGTGCCGAAAAGCAAACGGACGGCATCTCCCCTGTACGTGGCAACATATCGGGTTAATACAAGGCCCGTAGGCCCACAACAACAATCCCATATATAAAGATTTCAACATATCAAACACAGCGGAAACATACAACAGATAAAACAATATACAATGACCCAACTGTGCACTCCGGAGTGACTTGACACGACAAGAATCATAATAGAAGCCACATCGAAAGCCAAATATATACAATACGTCCGTATATCACAAATACGGAAACAATACAGGGTAAAAACCCAAACCAACAATCCGTAAGGATACAACAACACGGAAAACATATCCATTCGTCCGATGTGAGATGGGATCAGCTGGCAGAGCTCCGAACGTCCAAGGAATCTTCTACCTGTTATCTGGGCGACAGGAAGCCCAGGGTCCAGGGGTGGTGAGTATAAACTCAGGGGTAATATATAGAAAGTGCATGAACAACATATAAGGATAGATCTACAAGTATACATGTGAAGATCTACAGGTATACAGCATGAGTCCAATAGACATACAGTCATATCCAACTCTAATAACAAGTAACTACTGATGAAGTCATACTCAATGTATATACTAAACGATCAATCAACATGAAGTAATGTACCAACGCATTCGACGGCTCAGAACACGGATGCTAGATCATCCCGAATGATGATATACAATAACATAACCCATATAATGTACCAGGTCAATCCCATACCTGACCAATACTCCAACATATGAACAGTATATGATCACCTGTAATAACAACCCGGTCCGTACCACACAATGACATGATGCTAATCAAATGCATATAACAGTCTGAATCAACGCATGTATAATGCTCAACACATAGCAGTATATAAAATGCAAATGACATGTATCATGATTAACAAGCATGTGCAACAATCAAAGCTCAATCAAATGCAGCATCTCACAGGCATATGTAAAACATATATCAAATACATGCATACATATATATCAGCAATGCATATGCATGGTCATGCCTGCGCACCCAACTCGCTACCACGACCCCAGTGTGGCCTAGGTGGCAGGACATGACAACTATCCCGACTTCAGCCGCCACCACTCTCGAGTGACCGAGTTGGGTAGTATGAAACAGTAGCTAGCCCTCCATAGAGCTATATGCTACCCACACGGGGGGTCCCTGCTGCTAGCCGCTCCGTCCCTACCCATGAGTAGACGAGCACCGCACCCGTGACAAGCGCATCACACCGACTCGTCTATAGTGGGTGAGTCGCTAACTACCACTCCGCCGCGGTGGCCAAGTGCGCATCTCCAGCTACCACCATCCATAGTGGCCGAGAATGACACGCACAACAATGCTCTGCCCTAAACCCTGCAACCACTACCCCGAGTGGCCGGGGAGGCAGGATGACTGATGACCCATCTCAACCACAAGGGAGACTCAGTCTACAGCATGCATGCAGTGTAATGATGCATAGATCCATACATGTATCCTCGCCACACTCCCTATCCCACGGGGAGTCCTGGTCAACCAAAAGTCAACTATGCAAGGACTACAATCCATAAGACTCTCTCTATCACACAAAGAGTCATACTCATCTGACAGTCAACCACGCTAAGACCTCTAGTCAGTAGCGAGATACAATCGACCCTCCATATAACCATACACAGATATACGATCCATAATGGATATACAATCATGCTAGGACCTCTAGTCCGTAACTACATACTGACAACCACACACATTTATCTATGCACAGACAACTAAATCCACCATAGATGCACAACTAATATGTGTACGATACAACGATCGACTCCATAACCCAATTCATCACCTAACCCTAGTGATGTAACACAGTAACCCAATCTGAGGTCACAAAGATAACCCTAACCACCTGTACTTACTGAACATCCATCAGCTAATACATAATAGGGTTTATAGTTTCTATCCGAGCTAGATAATCAATGAAGTACCAGAGTTTATATCTCAAAGGTCAAGACAGTACAAGCATATGATTAAATAAGAGTGGATTTAAGGTAAACAGGTATAAACATAAATCCATGATCATGCACTAGAATTTGATCAAAACTACCGGACCAGGTAGATATTACCCACCTGCTATGTAGCTCGTATCAGCCATCCCTACTACAAGCAGCATCACTAATCAAAGTCCTGCAATCAACATCCTGTAATCAACACGCAAACATTGACAAAGTCTATCATAAGTCCAATGATGGTGTCCCAGCTCAAATCAACATAAATCCAATCATAACTATTTTGCTGTCACAATCTAGTTCACTACCAAAACAGAACCAAAATCTAATCATGATTATCACACTGATCAATAATTCTAGCAACACAATTGTGCATTCTCCTTCAAGCATTAATTACTCTAATCACACATCCAATGTATAACATACAATTCAAGGCATACCTTCAACCGTTGCAATCAACCACAACTTCTTGATTCCCTCCAATGAACCCAATTAATCTCACCAAAATTCATATCAATCCTGTAACCAAAGAATACAACATAACCACACACTACCATAATCAATCGGTAGGAATAGGAATTTAACTCAATCTGAATCCCAAATCTTACCAATTGAACAACCCCACTAGCAATTTACACTAGTTCATAACAACACCCCTACGACAGATCAAGCTCTCCTATTGCCATTAATCCTTCAATCCCTATTCAATTAACGACACATCAATTCACTCTCAATTATCAAGCATCGAACCAACAACAAAATCAACTGCAAACAGTAGTATACCTTCCTAAAGTATCCCAATCTGAAAACCCACCAAGTTTGGCTTCCACTGCACAGCATCTGAAATCCATCGCAAATCTTCACCGAACCTGATCCCAGCGTCGATCGTCAACCTCGGAGAGTTATGCTCTGGATCATAGAGAACGACTATATTGATCAAAATGATGCGAGAGGATCGGAGAGACAAGGATAAGCTCGAGTTCTTGATCTAATGAACGCAATCTCAGAATTGAAAGGAAGAAATCGAATCGACCTATGGTCGAAACAATCATAGGCGATGATGATCCGAGCTCGGCGACACCGAGATTATCCCTTGCAGAGGCAAACTCCATTGCTAGAGGAGCTTTCGCCACACATCGACGAAGGGCGACACGACCGGGAGAGCTCACGATCGGAAGAAAATAGCTGCTCGCTGATGGTCGACCATCAGTGGTCCTCTGCTCGAGATGACCTTCGGCGACCCAATCGGCGGCGGCGATGTCATCAGCGGCGGCAGAATGGTGGCGATCGCAGGAGAAGTCGCTAAGGAAAAGCGAGAGGAAGCAAGAATCGACCATGCTGCAGCGTCCGACGGCTGGCGACCACTCGCGACGCTTGAGGAAAGAGGAGAATCGGTAGAGCTCTCGCGAGCAGTTCGAATCGGGAAAATGAGGAAGCGAGCGGTCGCGATGGAAGAAGCCAGAAATCGCGATCGGGAAGCCATGTAAAGGTTGTTCGGCGATTTGGTTCAAACCCATTTCCAGCCCAACAACTTTGGCCCAATAGAGAAAACCCAACAATTTCAGCCCAAGTCCAATCCTAACCTAATCTGATTTGGTTCATAGGTTCAACCACTTAACCCAAGTCAAATCCAATCCGATTTAGCCCATTTATAGCCCAAGCCTAATACCACCAAGCCAATTACGGATAATTAACCCAATTAACCCACTAATTAAATCCAATTAATTAAAGGGTTAATCCATATAATAATTTTTTTTCTCCATATTTTACATATATGATATGAAAGAAATGAACATAAGATAATTAAATGATTTAGTATTCTATGAAACAAGCAAAATTAAATAGTTTATAATGTGTAACAATGCAAACACTTAGACATCGATCCTTTAATATTCTTTTAAGGGCAATTTAGGAAATATATTTTAGAAAATAAATATTTTTTAATAAATATGAAAATTAAGTGTGTGTGTTGAATATTTTGGTACATTTCAGTCGAAACTCAAACTAACACGGCGAGCTCTCATTCGTTCTTGAGAAGCAAGTAATTTGAATTTCGCTATATTTTCCAAATAATCATGATCTTGATTTGTAATATAAAATAATAATTAAATTCAAAAATTAATTATATAATTACAAGGATGAGATATCATGTGAATGAATAATTTATTATTTTATAGTCTCAATTCTCGAAAGGATCGAAAGAATCATCGATCAAGTTAGAAAAAAACCTTTTTAAATTGTGCTTTTGATCATGTGAGAGTGCGTAGTCAACCATGTTCATCACATGCATCCTCGTCCTCTCTCATAGTTTTTTATGCTTTTAATTAATTAACGGATTGATTAATTAATTAAATTATTAAGTGAAGTTGTTGCCATGTATAAATAATACAAAGCAAAGTCAATTGATTGCAGCATCCTTGGCATCTACAAAACGACTGTCCCATAAAACAAATTATATCGATGACGTCATGGAAGTGACGTAAATGTTGGATGGTGTTCGCAATATTAATTTAATTGTCCTTTTTGTTAGCTGTGAACTGGATTATATTAATTATATTGACTCTATCTAATGATCATGCATGGCAACGATACACCTCTTCAGCAGTCTATAAAAGAAGGAAATGGATGTCACTCCTGAATGCATGCAATAGTCTCTCTCTCTCCGATCCTCTCCTTCAGCCTTTTCAATCCTAGCTCCAACGCTACGTATATATGGCTGCCTGCGGCTTCAGCATCGGTGAGTATATCTATATAAGTAGTATTCTCCTATGCCTTTATCCTCTAAATTATTTATGTCTTTCCGCGCCAATCCAATAACCTATGCATCTCAGCGGATTTTTTTTTTTTTCCTTTCAAGAAAAGGAATCGAAAGTTCAAGTACAATATGGATCTAGGGTCGGCTCTGATAATCAAACTTTAATAATAAACTCTAATGGATTGTAGAAAATTAATTTTACTCTTTCAACTCCCAACATTAATTAATTCTTGTACAATTTCTATAATGACCACAATTTACATTCTGCATGATATTTAGCTTTAGTTGATAGCATCAAGATTGGGCCATGGGGAGACGAGGGAACCCCAAACTATGACGTCCAGTGTGCGGAGATCATAGAGGTCAAAGTCTCTGCGAAATGCGTCAATGGTTTGGTGATCACTTATTATGACGCCAAAGGAAATATCCTAACATACAAAACAGCAAAGATGGTTGGTAAATCGAAGAAAACCGTACGCATGGCCGACATTCTATAGCTAGCTACATAACATATATATATATAGATAGATTTTCATTACAAGTTATATACATATACATGTATATATCTTAATTAGTCTTAATTATTATATATGTACATAATAATTTTGTGATGTTACATGGATGCAGGTCGAACTAGCCCGTGGTGAATATATGAACGGGGTGGGTGGGTCCTACATAAATTATGACGACCAAATTTGCATCTCTAACCTCATATTTAAGACAAACAAGCTGAATACGCATGGGCCTTTTGGGGGACGTGGATGTGGATGTGACAAGATTGCTACAGAGAGTCCAAAGAAATTCACTGTTGATGTTGCGGGCGGTAAAATTGTTGGGTTTTTTGGCCAATCCGTCACATATATTAATTCCATCGGATCCTATTTGGCTGCCGTAAGCAACGTTGCAAGTGTGATTATTATGTAATTGACCATCTATCTATTCAGTATTTCGATCATCCATCTTGTCATCTTCGCTTTGCTCCATCGGGGGAGTATTTTAAATAAATTTGGTAGTTGTATTTTAAATAAAATTGGATGATCGGTCAAGTTTAATGTATTGTGGGAATGTTTTAAATAAATTTGGAATCGAGTCTCGATGTATCGTGGCAATGCATGTTTTAAATAAATTTGGTAGTTGTGTTCTAAATAACTTTGATATATTGTGGAAGTGTTTTAAATAAATTTGATAGTTGTATTTTAAATAAATTTGGATGATTAATCGACTTTGATGTGAGTTTGGTATTTTCAAATTTGATATTAATGGTTGTTGATCATCGAAGTATGCTTCTTAGGTTCTACAACTGCACACCATGCCTTACTTTTCTAGTCATAAGTGTATGACACTCTAGCTCTAGGTCTACCTCAAATGTATAGACTACTCCATTTTCGATCTACTTGGGATATATGAAGTCACTAATAAGTGACATAGGGACCTCCAATTCCATCACTTTCTCTAGCATCCAGAGCTTGACTTTGTCTTTCATGGAGAACTTCAATTGCATTGCAAACCCACCATTCCATTTTCCCTACTTGGAACATATATATGTTATTGATTTTCCATTGCTAAAAAAATTACCATTTGAGATTGAAATATCCAAGAGCAGATTAAAAAAGATTGAAGGTGATCAAATTTGGTGGGACAACTTGGAGTGGAAAGATCATAGCATTAAGAATTTCCTCACTCCTCATTTTATTCCTATAGACCGGTACGCTATATATATTTTCATGCAAAATCATTTATTATTTAGTAGGTCGATATGAAACAGTTGAACATTTTATAGAGTAGGCAAAATTATGTATGATAGGGTATGACCACGTGGTCGAGTCAAGTCAACAACAAATCAAGTTCCTAGCATCGCGAGCCCTATAGAGCTTTATTGTGACAACAACGGGGCTATAGCACAGGCTAAGGAACCTCGTTCTCACCAGCGTTCCAAACATATACTATGGCGGTATCACCTCATTCGAGAGACCATCGATAGAGTAGATACTGATGCTAACATTACGGATCCCTTGACCAAGGCTTTGACACAGATGAAGCATGATGGTCCTACTAGGTCACTGGATCTTAGAGATTATAGTGATTGACACTAGTGCTAGTGGGAGATTGTCAGTGTCAGCCCTTAGTGTCAATCATGGGATGATTGATTAGGGATCATATGTATCATACTTCATTAATAAAAAGCAAAGTTTGATTATTATATTTACTTCATGCCATCTGAATAAATATAATAATGTCCTAGAAAGTATAGATTCTTATCTACAGCATATCAATTAGTAGAATTGATTGTGAGAAGCTATGGAGAACATTATTCTTAAATATTCCTAGTCAAGTATTAATATACAAGGGGAATATTAATGCATTGAGACTAGCCTGTAGGTCAATTGATGATTTGATCTCACAGATCATGGATATGTGATATCACGTTAACATGGATATATATTAGAGAATATATACTGAAATGACCTGTCATGAGAAAGTTTCATGGATCGTTATATGAGTGTCATAAACTTTCTCATGTGACTATTAGTATGAATAATCCTTAGACCTGAAATCACTACGGTTCCATATATAAGGAGTTATGTACTTTGGTATCGTCAAACGTCACCCGTAACAGGGTGAACAAGAAAGGTGATCACTGGGTATGTAATAAATTATGCGGAGGAATGTGAGTGATGTAGATGAAATCTATCACTCCCATATGATGGGAGTGATATCTTTAGGTCGCTTAATAGAGTAGGACAATGAAATACATGACCATGCTCCAATGAGTCAATATGAGATATTGAACTCATTTGTTTTGAGTGAGTCTACTTGGGGATCAAGAAACACAAAGATTGATAAGAAGATGACACGGTCTATGCCTTATTGATCAATCTAGATATCGAGGATAGAAGGACAAGGTTCTACAAGATAGTAGTCACAAAAAGGTTTTGTTGGATCTTGACATTTTCATAACTTAGGTAGCAATGATGCATTGCTAGATGTCGCCATTGCTTATGTGTCTAAAGTGGTTTAGAGACATTGCCAACGTTACGAAAACCTCTAGGGTCACACACAAATAACATGTTATTTTGGAGATAGGATCATTTTAGTATGACTAAATGAATCATTAGTTAATTGAATGAACTAGAATGAGTTGGACTCATTTCTTGGCCAAACTTGAGTTGGACTCAAATTGATTTAATTTGAGTTAGACTCAAGTGAAACCAATTGAAGAAGGTTAGCATGATTAATGATGATTAATCATGCATGCAAATGGATTAATTGCATGAAATGGAATTTCATGATCATTCTTGAACGTTGCATGCAATGGGATTAATGCATGCAAATGGATTAATTGCATGAAATGAGATTACATGAAGATTCTTGAACGTTGCATGCAAAAGGTTAATGTTGCATGCAATGAGATTAATGCATGAAATGGATTAATTACATGAAATGAGATTTCATGAAGATTCTCAAACGTTGCATGCAAAAAGTTAATATTGCATGCAATGGGATTAATGCATGAAATGGGATTAATGCAAAAAGTTAATATTGCATGCAAAACGTTTAATGCTCAACGCTGGATGCAAATGGGATATAAGCTTTTGGGCTTAACGTGAATGATAAATTGATTTTCATTTTTGGTGTGTGATCTCATTTTAGCTAAGCATCCCTTTTTCTCTTCTTCCTTCTTCTTGGCTAAATTCTTGTGTGGAAAGCCTTTGGGTGGTTGCTAGCACGACTAAAGATTTCATCTCCTTCTCTAAGATAATGTTCGTGTGAATACCATAGAGGCGCGGCCATACTGATCTCGCTAAGATTCAGCGAACCGTGGACGAGCGGGATAGACAAAAGGCACGCATCAAAAGTATACTCTATAAGTTAGGACCTTTTGATCTATACTTTGCATGCGTTTTCTTTCGCATGGATCGCTCAAGAGATCCTTTTTCCGCTGCGATTTTATTATTTTTCGCATAGGATTCCTAACATCGCTCAATTGACTGTCGATAATTTGGCCGACCACAAAATCGATCTCGACTAGCCAATTGATTGAATAGTTTGCGATGAATATTATATATTTCTTCGCTAAATATCACTAGACTGATGGTATCCACGATCAAATAATTTGCTCGACCCACGAATCGAGCTTACTTAAGATCGACTGAATAGTTTGCGACGAATATTTATTTACTTCGTCATTAAGTATTAGTCGACTAGTGATATATATATCAGTCAACTATTATTATTGGCGATGAATTTTTAAATATCGTCGCTAAACTTAAATATATTAATTGCCAATTGATTGTTACGTCACTTCCATGAGGTCAGTCAAAGTCAATACGAACTTAGAAACAATATATATTCATTTGTTAAAGACTTGGTAAAATTATTGCCACCGGTTTTATGAGACTGCCGTTTTGTAGATGCCTAGGATGCTGAAATTGACTTTGCTTTGTATTATTTATATATGCCAAAACTTCCCCTAATTTAATTAATCAATCGTTTAATTAAATTAAAAATATAAATATTATGAGAGATAGTCAGCATGCATTTAACGAACATGCGTCGTTGAAGATACACACTCAATTATCACATGGTCAAAAATACAATTAAAAAAGTTTTTTTTTTAAAAAAAAATCGATGATCCTTCCGATCCCTCCGTGAATTGAGACTAAAGGATAATATAAAATAGTTTTTTTTTAAAAACAATAATAAATTATTCATCCACATGGTATCTCATCTTTATAATTAAATAATTAATTTTTGAGTTTAAAAATTCTAGAAAGATTCTATTAAGAAAGACAATGCTCTTGACGACTACATATCCGTTGAATCTATATTCACATTGATCCATATCCGATCTGAAATTAGAAGATGAGTTGTTTTAGCTTCTAGCCGAGCCAATGGTTAAATTGTAAAAGCTCAAAAAGAAATAGGAAAATAAATGTTTCTTCATCTATCATTATTGGAGTCGAAGGACTCTTTTATACAAATATTTACAGCAATAAATTTACCTGAGGTATGGAATGATAACAGTAGCATAATATTATCAGTTGCTATAATAATTTTGATCATGAAGCCAAATATGAAAAATCGTTGATTGATCAAAATCAATAGAGACATTTTCCTTTATTGGTATTATTACTGTCATTATTCCCCGACATATTCAACAATATTATCTGAATGTTAAGTTTGATAGCCAATTTAGTAAAACATTGTCTAAATAATGACTTGGTAAATATGTCAACAATTTGATTTTCTGTAAAAATATAAGAAACTAAGGTGGCGTTTGGTTGGAAGGTGGAAATAGGAATGGGAATGAGTTTGATAGTATATGGGAATGAGAACGGGTTTTGTCATTCCAATAATGTTGTTTGGTTTATAAGTTGGGAATGGGAGCGGTCGGCGACCGACGCGGTATGGTCGACGGCCGACGACGTCGGCGTCGGTGGCGGCGGCGGTCGCGGCGATCGACGCGGCGGCACGACGACGGCGATCGGGCACGAGACCGGCGACGGCAGCGGCGCGGCGGCGTCGGCAAGAAGGCGGCGGCGATCGGCGACGCGATCGACGGCGGCCGGCAATCGATGGCGGTCAATGATCGGCGGCGGCGACGGACGACGGCGAACGGGAATGAAACTCAAACCCCCCATGTGAAATGGGTTTTGTCGATTCACAATTATTCAGAATTCATTCCCAAACCCTCCTTCCTAAAACCACTAACCAAACACTTGATATGATTCTCATTCTCATTCCCTCATTCCAAACCCACCAACCAAACGCCACCTAAAAGTTGTCGAGTCGCCACAAGTTCTCTGACAAAATGAAAATCAATCTCCATATGTTTGGTGAGAGCACGAAAAGTTGGATTGACAGCGAGATATGTTGCTCCAATATTGTCACATCAAATTTTTGAAGTAGTGGTTGAAGAGAGATATAATTCTGAAAGAAGTGATAATATCCAAATAATTTTAGATGTCGCATTACCTACAACTTTGTATTCAGCTTTAGTGCTTGACTGAGTACCGTAGGTTGTTTCTTTGAAAGCCAAGAAATAAGATTTCGTCCAAGAAATATGACATACCCACTAGTAGAACGCCTATCTTCAGGAGATCCTACTCAATGCATAAGAATAGGGTAGCAGTTCTATAAGAATATCAAACTCAAAGCGTAACAAGATGAGTTGCTCAAGAATCTCGATGCCATCCGAGTTCTATGTGTTTTCAAACTGGATTAGGTGAAACAAAGAGGAGAATGCTCCAGTTGAGATGATGACATGGTGAATGCTAAGAAGTGGAAGCGAGCTTGATTTGATGATGCAAGCCCACGGAAAATTTGAATCAAATCTTTTATAGCAAGTTTGAGTAAAATGTCCATAGTTAAGACAAATTTTGCATCGTCCTCGTCCTCGACCACAACTTTGGCCATGGATCCGACCGCAACCTCTATGTCCTCCACTCTAATATCGAGCGTATTGCGAGAAGAATTGGATTGCTATGATCAAATTTTGGAGCTTTGTTGTTGGTTACATCGAAAGATTTTGGCATGTGTTGAGATCAGATTTGTAAAAGCTTCTCATAAGAAGACAACATCGAGAATCGTTTCCAATGACACTTAATCCAAGCGAGTTGTGACACTGGGAATGAAACTATCACATTCAGAGCCTGAACCTACAAGAACATGAATTAATAAATCTTGTTTGGGAATCAGATGACCAATTGTAACTAAAGTGCTAGCAAAAGTCTTGACTGTTTGCATATAATCATTGATAGAGGTGTAAAATACGAAAAAAAAATAAATTTATATATGGATTAAACCTTTAATTAATTGAGATTAATTAGGGATTAATTGTTTAATTAGCTGAAATTGGGCTAAAACCTAATGAGGATATCCATATGTGTTGGAAATCGGGCTTAACCAATGCAAGACTAATTGATCCTTCTTGAGCCAAATGGTTGAATGGATCATCTTTTAGGCTTAATGTTGGTACCATTAATCAATCACCCAACCTATGAATCGCCAAATCAGATCGCAAAACCATTTCTTTCTCCGCGATTATTGGAAAATTGTCATTCTCTGAGCGATTCTTGGGTGAAGAAGGAATCTTCCTCTCGATCACGAAAGATTTTGTTGGTGGAGATGTTTCTATAAAATTAGAAGAGGAAATCTTGATTTGTTCATCACGCCACCTAAGCTCGACCGTCGCCGTAGATCCTCTATTCAAGTTTAATTTGAATGGACTACCAAGTCTACACTCTTCACGTGATTTTCCGATGTAAAATATCTCGCCGAGCTCCGCCATTTTTCCTTTTCGAGCATCGCCGAGCTTTGTGCATGGAACGATGCGGCGAGCTTAAAATAATCTCCTTTGTTGATTGATTTCCTTCGAGGCGATCTTGATTCAATAATAGAGCAGAAAAAACCACGGATGATCTTCCACCGCGAAAGAATAAGTTGTCCCCTGTGCCTCTGAATCATGCCGCCATCTCTAAAGCTCAAAAGAAATGAAAGGAAAATAAACATTTCGCCTTCTTCGTGAGTCATAGTCTTTTAAACAAATGATCCATCAATGGAAAGATTTTCATAAGGTATGGAATTTTCGAACAAGATCAAATATAATCGGTAATGGTATTAATTTTGATGTTGTCGATTGATGCATGAGTTGGGAAAAGTTCCATTGATGAGTTAAAATCAATGGCTAGAAATATCAACTTTATTGAGGTATAATTACTATCATGTCAAATCCCTTTTAGAGAATCGGTGGCATGACAAATTCGTGAAGATTATGTGGAGTGTTTATCCTTTTGTTTCATTTGACTACTCTCCCAAGTAATTCATAAGTGCCAATGTTATTGAAGATCCGGCGAGGGCCACTAGAAGAGCATCGTAAAAGGGGCGGTTTGGAGTGGGATCCTTATTAAATCCTGTTCAAGTTTCAATTGTTGTTCAAGAATATAAAATAGTATTTCGCTGCTGATTTATATGTTTGCTCATAGTTGTTTGTGCCGATTGAGTTGAGAATTGTTTAATGATTTGTCCTTTAATTGATTGTCCTTTGGATGATCGTTATGCTCATGGTTGCATTATCGGCTATGGATTCATGTAACTATCACGATACTGTGTGGGACAATTAGTGGCTATGGTGATGTTGGAGTTGTGGATCGAGTGTGAAGTGATATGTTCCTAGCGACAATTGAGGTAGTTGTTGATGAGTATTGGGATTATGTTTAGATGATTGGATAGTTATTCGAGTGTATTTAGATCTATTTACTTTAATAGATTTTGGATGTTGGTGATCTATTGTGAGTGTCGCTTAGATCTATATATTGATCTTGTTGATGTGGTAGATTGATTGGTTAATATGAATTCATTCATCCCTTGAATTGAGATTAGATTGTCTATTTAGTTGGTCGAGATACAAGGTTGATGTAAAATTTGATTCGATCTTTAGATTCTTGAACCTTATCAGATCCTACATCTATCTATGAGGTTATTCTACTTTCTTTTATAGATACATGGATGTGGAGATGGATAGCACTTTACATAGCTCTTTTATATCTACCAATTTCTCCTATTATTTTGATCAAATTTCTTCTTCCATGGATCTTGGAAATTTATGTTTATACTTTTTACCTTAAATCCGCCTTATTTAATCATATGCTTGTATTTGACTTTAGATATAAATTCTAAAACTTCATTGATTATCTAGCTCTATAGGAACTATAAACCCTATTATGTATTAGCCGATAGATGTCGCCTCAACATGTACTAGGTCCTTTTAAATGAGAATATCGTTATCTAGTGTTACCTAACTAGAGTTAGGTGATCAATTGCTGAGGAGTCGATCGCTGTATCGTAGTTAAATATTAGCATGTGAATCTATGGTGGATCTAGTTGTCCGTGCATAGATAAGTGTATGGTTGTGATGTGACCATGTACTAGAGGTCCTAGCGATGGTATATCCATTATGGATTTATATTACTTTTCTGGTTTTATGGATGGTCGATTGTATATCGCTATTGACTAGAATACTTAGCGTGGTTGACGGCCGATAAGTAATGATTATCTTTATGCGATAGAGAGAGTCTTATGGATTTTTAGTCCTTAGCATTGAATGGACTTTAGTGATGACCGACTTAGGAAGATTGGGGCTTAAATAGGTCGCGAGGATAGATGTATGAGCTATGCATCATCACATTTGCATGCCGAAAAAAATGTCTCCTTGTGGATTAAGACAAGTCGCCGATCCTCTTCCATTCCCCTCCACTCGGGTAGTGGTATCGGGGCGTGATTCTCGATGTGCGCTCGATCTATGGATGGTGGTAGCCGAGATCTTTCGCCACCGTGCAGAGTGGTGTTAGCACTCGCCTCCATAGACGGGTTGAGGTGCACCTGGCGCGTTGTCTACTCATGGGTAGGGATCGAGCCTTCGCAGCAGGGCTTCCTAGGGAGTAGATCCACGCTTACATGCTACTCATACTACCCAACCCGATCCACTGAGTGGTGGCACCGAGCTCCAATGATGCATCATTTCCTTCCCACTCCCACTCGGGTCGTGGGTTCACCATCGGTCCGCAGACAGACTCCTTGCATGCACGATATATATGTATGCATGTATTTGATATATGTTTTACATATGCCCGCGATGTCATTTGATTGAGCTATGATTGTTGCATGCTTGTACATCATGATACATGTCATTTGCATTTTATTTATATGGGTTGAGTTGATACATGCGCTGATTCGCATCGTCTATATGCATTTGATTAGCATCATGTCTTCTTGGAGGTTTGAGCTATTATCGAAGTTTAGATAGTTCTGTTCTTACTCATATTCGAGTAATTGCCTATGGGATTGATCGCACGCTATATGGTTATGTTATTGTTACCGCTCGTGATGATCTAGCATATGGCGCTAGAAGCTGTGACGTGTATATTACTTCATGTTGATTGATCGCTTTAGTATATACATTTCGTATGACTTTCTATCGTAGTTACTTGTTATTAGAGTTGATAGGTTATGTCTATTGGACTCATGTTGTATACCGTAGATCTTCACATGTATACTTGTAGATTTCTTTACCCTATATGTTCATGCACTTTCTATATATTAGAGTTTATACTCACCACCCGAGTGCTTCCCGCCGATAATGTAGAAGATTTCCTTGACGCTCGAGCTCCGCCAGACCCATCTCACATTGACGAATGGACATGTTTTCCAGATTATTGTATTACTGGATTGTCGCTTTGTGGTTTTAACTGTATTGTTTCCGTATCATGATATACTGGACGTATTATGTATTTGGCTTTGGATGTTTATTATGTTTCTTGTTGTGTAAGTCACCCGAGTGCAAATGGTCATTGATCTTGATCGATCCGTTTGTATTGCATGTGTTTATTATGTTTGATATGATGATATATCCGCGTGATATCATATTGTTGTTGTGGGCCTACGGGCCTTGTATTAACGATATGTTGCCACGCACTGGGAGATGCCGTGTTGTTTTAATGCACGATACTCGACAAGAGGTATCTCCTTGTTGTATAGATTAAAGTTGTAGACGGAGCTAAAAACTCGTGCTTGAGATTGAGATGTGAAAGTTTTATTAAGAGCTTCCCGACAAGAAGTGTCAAGGCCCACAAGGATATGAAGTATGTGTTCAGCAATTGAGGAGATTAACCAATGCAAGACTAATTGATCCTTCTTAAGCCAAATAGTATAAGTTGGATCATTTTTCTGAGGTAGAGTTGAAGTACCATCAATATGACCAAGTAAATAATGGACAAAAAGTAAAAGAAGGAATCGTAGTCTTAGGTATGGAAAGATATTGTGACGGTGGAGATGTTTCTATAAAATTAGAAGAGGGAATTTCAGATATTCTTGTTGCTCCTTCTACAATCAAAGATTGTAGCTTTATTCAAGATTTAATTTGAATGGACTACCAAGTCCACACTCAAAAAATCACGAAGGTGTTAAAGATGTAAAATATCCCTTCAACTCCACCCCTTGTTTGATAGTTTTGCAAGCAAACAAATGCTTTGCATGCATAAACCGATGTACAGTCAGCAGAGCTTAAAAAAAAATTTGTTGATTGATTAAACTCCACGGAGGAGTGCAACTTGCTACAATAATAGAAAGAAAAAAACCATGAAGGAGGGAAAGAGAAAGAAATTGGACAAAAAAGAAGCAATGACTCTAATACCATGTAAAAGCTCAAAAAGAAATAGGAAAATAAATGTTTCTTCATCTATCATTATTGGAGTCAAAGGACTATTTTAAACAAATGTTTACATCAATAAAAGGAAAGATTACATAAGGTATGGAATGGTAACAACAACAAAATATAATCAGTTACTATAATAATTTTGATCATGAAGCCAAATATGGAAAATCATTGATTGATTAAAATCAATGGAGGCATTTCCCTTTATTGGTATACTATCATTACAAATCCCTTTTAGAGAATTGGTGGCACGACAAGTTACGTCAATTGATTATGTGGAGTCGGTGACATGATAGTGTCGGCTACTACTCTCCCAAGTAATCATAAGGACTTGGATGAAGATCTAAGGCGTTGGGCCACTAGAAAACTAGAAAGAGATTAAAAGGGGGTCCAGGCATACCTTATTAAATCCCTCAGAAGTTTAAGTCAGATTCATAGAGAAGATATAAAATAGTATAAAAAAAACAATCTTTTATATGTTTGCTCATATCTTTTCATATAGCAATGACTTAGCTCCCCTAAGGATTTGTTGTAAAAGCCAAGTCCTTTGGACTAGTAGTCGCATCCCCTGGACAAGTAGTTGCATCCTTCAAACTAGAACAACTATCAAGTACTAAACGACAATGACAGCCTGTGTTCCTTGAATTGCAATAACTGCAACGGTTGCATCACGCAAATTGTTATAACTATTGAGTACATTTAGGCAGTGGTTGCGTCCCTTTGATTGTTATGATTGTCGAGTCTTAAAAATTACGTGGATGGAATTCGATTGAGAGTCGCCTCTCTATAAACTGATTTCAATAATAAGTTCATTACCTTGAATTGAGACCTTAATCCGACTCTATTCACCTCACCTCAGTTCCCATACCAAATGAGACAGTTTGGACGTCTACTTTCTTTGATTACACCTCTTGATTCCTGATCCCTCTGACCATCCACATCTACTTTCTTTTATGTCAATTGGCAAGTGGATTCTGATTCCCTTTCTTCTCTTTTATCACATTCCCCATTTCTCCTATTATTTTTTAATATTTCTTCTTCCATTAAAGGTTGAAATTGTTTTATTTTCATCCTATCCTTCTCTTCAATTCCTGGAATTGTACTTGACTTTCAATAAATTCTAAAAAATTCATTATTTCTTTATTTGGCTTCCTTCTCCACTTACCTAGTCATTTCTCTAGCAAAACTAAGCTACCGCCTCAACTAGAAATAGGTCCTTTTAAAGAGAATATCGTATATCTAGAAATTGCTGAGATTCATACATATTTAAGGTCTTCACTTTGACATCAATCTTCTTCCTAAGGAGGATCTTCTTTCTTACTTCTAGTTAAATCTGATAGCATTGGAACTACCCCATAGTCTACGTTGTTAGTGCAATCGATCTCTAGTTAAGGTTGACCATTTGATATTTAAATAATGCCAAAGGATTTATATTACTTTTCCTCGGCTACTCTACAACCATCCAAGGATTTTGATGCTCCCTTGGAATACTTTAGTAGTGCACTGGAATGGCTTGAAAATATTCCACTTGGAGAACATGGTTTTCATATCCCTATTCCACTTATAGAGTATTCAGAGCACTCTCATACCCATTAATCAAATGGACTATCTAAAAACTATCTCCAAAGTTATCACTGAACAATTCTAAGCAACAAATTATAATATTAATCGAACCTTAACAATCACTTCAATTCTGCAAATGTGATGTCAAAGGAAAAGAGAGCAAGCACAAAGTACAAAGTGAAATAAGGAAAGACATACATAAATATATAATTTAAGAGGTCAATAACAAAAGAGATAATTTTAGTTTTCGCACACCATTGATAATACTCCTTTCTCTCTAATTTAATTCTTATTCACTCTTTAATTAAATTCATCTGTTCCCCTCAATTTTTCATTTTCAATATTAGACACATCATACTCTTACTTAAATATATAGTCCAACATAGCTAGTAAATGGGTGAATGACTTGCCACCTACCCTTTTAGGATGTGTATATATATATCAAAGTGAATGATCCACAATCCACTTGATATGAAATACATTATATATAAATATAAAATAAAGGTGAGAGACCTACAATCCATTCAATAGAGATGTATCGTATGTACACAGGATGAGCAACCCACAATCCATCTAATATGAAGTACATCAAATGTATGCACATATACATACATGTATATATGGTGTGAACAACTCACAATTCATCCGAAATGTCCCACAAAAAAATAGAATATAAGATCTACAAACTACTCCATGATTGTTATCACTTGAAAATATATTGAAAGACTTGAATTCAATTTCATGAGATAAAGTTTTGAAAAAAAAACACGTAGCAAAAACTCTATATTTATAGAAAATTACTTTATTACTAATTTGATATAAATAACCTCATAATTTTATAAATCATAGAACCAAAATTCTATGACACAAGAATTAAGCTCATCTCTTCGTTTATCTAGCCTCGAAACTATGTACAATTTATTTATTTAGACTAGAGTTGAGATAAAGCCCTCTCATATTTTTTTTCTAGTTATAGGAATTTTATTGATGTAATTATTTATGATATTGGTCCAATTTTATTTCTCATAATAATTCAATTCAACTCTAGTAAATTTAATTAACCAATTTTTTTTGGAAGAGTAACCAATAGGATATAAAAGGACAAGCAAATATAAATTACAAGATCAAGCTAGCAAATAGAGATATATAAAAGCGTGGAATTTATACATTTTTTCTTATGACATAAAGAAATTTTCAATAAATCCATCTCTACTATTCCCTAAAAGGGATCTAATTTAATGCTCAATGTAATAATTATTTATTTATTATCATCGAGCTCTAAGATGATTTTACAATAATCAAGCATATATAGATGTAAAATATATAATGATTTTTTTCTTCTTAAAGACCAGAAATAAACTTTAAAGAATTAATCTATACCTAATTTTTTCTAACAAGGATCTAATTTATTTCTCTTTGTCAATTTAAATTTGTTATTCATTTTCAAACATCATATATAAAAATAATCAAACACATATATTATAACCAAAAAATATTTCTATCGAACAATCTATTTTTTTCTTTTAGAGTGTACATTTGATCATGCACAAAGTAGTTAAAAGAGAAACAAATCGGAGAACTCCACCTAAATCCAAGGCCTTTGTTGTGAAGTCTCAATAGTGCGATGATAGTAACTTTGACGACAAGCAATAGTGGTGACGACATACCACAAGGTTAGCGATAGTAATGGAGATGGTAACACTAGGAGAAACGATGACAGAAAGAAGGATTCAGAGTTTTTTTTTGTTCAAAGGGAATTAGGTTGGGAGAATAAATATAAGAAGAGATGATGCGTGGAAAGAGATAGGATTATATCTTTATTCTTTTTGGCACTTCAGTAAAAAAAAAACATAATATTTTAGAATATATTATTAGGCCATCTTGAATTTTCAGTAATATAACAACCTACCCCCTAAAAATAAATTTGGTCCTCCAAATTTAGGTGTTTATGTGATAGGAAGAGGTATAAATATCGTTTTTGCTTGTCTTATTCACTTTCCCAAGTAGCCTTCCAATCAAAGAGATATTGTCATGTCACTTTTACTAAACGTACTTTTTTTCTTGTGAAGTTGGTGTTCTTTGTACTCCAAGATACGACTTGGATACTCTTCTTAAATAGCATCAAGATACAAAGGTGTCATTAAACACTCGAGCATATGAGATGGATATGGAGTATATTTTTGCCACATCGACACATGAAATACAATATGTACTTTTGCTAGTGATGGTGATAGAGAGTAAGCCTATAAGTCACTAGGTCCAACCATTCAGGAATCTAACAGTGACCAAAAAATCTAGGTGTTAACTTTCCTTTAACAACAAATCTTTTCAAGCCCTTAGTAAATGATACACGAAGGAATATGTGCACTCCCTAGAGAACTCTAATTCTCTACATCTCTTGTCTGCATAGCTTTCCTTTGAACAATGTGTTGTCAATCTCTTTATTTAATCATCTTCACCATCTTTACATCTCTCTAAATTCACTGTGGACCAAATAGTAAATTTCGCCTACTTCATTCCAGAACACAGGTGATTTTCATGCTCTTGAGTATAGTGCTTGAAAAGGAGACATTTGTATAGCTGAATGAAAAATATTGTTATAAGTGAATTTCTACAAAACGCACATGGTCCTCCCAACTATCCGTAAAACGCAAGCTATCTCGCAAAAGATTCTTCAAGATATGAATAAGACTGTCTGATTAACCATCCATTTAAAGGTGGAAAGAATAGCTATAACATAACTTAGTACCCACCCAGAGTCTATAAAGTGTTCTAAAATTTAAATGTGAAATAAGGGTCCCAATCAAATATGATGCTTAATGGAATTAAATGATTTAGTATTCTATGAAACAAGCAAAATTAAATAGTTTATAATGTGTAACTATGCAAACACTTAGACATCCTTTAATATTCTTTTAAGGGCAATTTAGGAAATATATTTTTGAAAATAAATGTTTTTTAATAAATATGAAAATTAAGTGTGCGTGTTGAATATTTTGGTACATTTCAGTCGAAACTCAAACTAACACGGCGAGCTCTCATTCGTTCTTGAGAAGCAAGTAATTTCAATTTCGCTATATTTCCCAAATAATCATGATCTTGATTTGTAATATAAAATAATAATTAAATTCAAAAATTAATTATATAATTACAAGGATGAGATATCATGTGAATGAATAATTTATTATTTTATAGTCTCAATTCTCGAAAGGATCGAAAGAATCATCGATCAAGTTAGAAAAAAACCTTTTTTAATTGTGCTTTTGATCATGTGAGAGTGCGTAGTCAACCATGTTCATCACATGCATCCTCGTCCTCTCTCATAGTTTTTTATGCTTTTAATTAATTAACCGATTGATTAATTAATTAAATTATTAAGTGAAGTTGTTGCCATGTATAAATAATACAAAGCAAAGTCAATTGATTGCAGCATCCTTGGCATCTACAAAAGGACTGTCCCATAAAACAAATTATATCGATGACGTCATGGAAGTGACGTAAATGTTGGATGGTGTTCGCAATATTAATTTAATTGTCCTTTTTGTTAGCTGTGAACTGGATTATATTAATTATATTGACTCTATCTAATGATCATGCATGGCAACGATCGATACACCTCTTCAGCAGTCTATAAAAGAAGGAAATGGATGTCACTCCTGAATGCATGCAATAGTCTCTCTCTCTCTCCGATCCTCTCCTTCAGCCTTTTCAATCCTAGCTCCAACGCTACGTATATATGGCTGCCTGCGGCTTCAGCATCGGTGAGTATATCTATATAAGTAGTATTCTCCTATGCCTTTATCCTCTAAATTATTTACATCCTTCCGCGCCAATCCAATAACCTATGCATCTCAGCGGTTTTTTTTTTTTTTTTTTCCTTTCAAGAAAAGGAATCGAAAGTTCAAGTACAATATGGATCTAGGGTCGGCTCTGATAATCAAACTTTAATAATAAACTCTAATGGATTGTAGAAAATTAATTTTACTCTTTCAACTCCCAACATTAATTAATTCTTGTACAATTTCTATAATGACCACAATTTACATTCTGCATGATATTTAGCATTAGTTGATAGCATCAAGATTGGGCCATGGGGAGACGACGGAAGCCCAAACTATGACGTCCAGTGTGCGGAGATCATAGAGGTCAAAGTCTACGCGGAAACAGTCGTCAATGGTTTGGTGATCACTTATTATGACGCCAAAGGAAATATCCTAACATACAAAACAGGCAGCATGGTTGGTAAATCGAAGAAGGTACGCCAAACGCACGAATGGTCGACATTCTATAGCTAGCTACATAACATATGTATATGGATTTTCATTACAAGTTATATACATATACATGTATAAATCTTAATTAGTCTTAATTATTATATATGTACATAACAATTTTGAGATGTTACATGCATGCAGATCGAACTAGCCCGTGGTGAATATATCGACGGCGTGAGTGGGTCCTACATAAATTATGACGACCAAATTTGCATCTCTAACCTCATATTTAAGACAAACAAACCAAGAATGCGTATGGGCCTTTTGGGTGTGGATGTGACAAGATTGCTCTGAGAGTCCAAAAGAATTCACCGCTGATCTCATGCGATAAAATTGTTGGGTTTTTGGCAAATCATCCCATATATTAATTCCATCAGATTCTATTTGCTGTAAGCAACGATGCAAGTGTGATTATTAAGTAATTGGCCATCTATCTATTGATTTTGATCATCCATCTTGTCATCTTCGCTTTGCTCCATCGGGGGAGTATTTTAAATAAATTTGGTAGTTGTGTTTTAAATAAAATTGGATGCTCGGTCACGTTTGATGTATCGTGGGAATGTTTTAAATAAATTTGGAATCGAGTCTCGATGTATCGTGGCAATGTTTTAAATAAATTTGGTAGTTGTGTTTTAAATAACTTTGATATATCGTGGAAGTGTTTTAAATAAATTTGATAGTTGTATTTTAAATAAATTTGGATGATTAATCGACTTTGATGTGAGTTTGGTATTTTCAAATTTGATATTAATGGTTGTTGATCATTGAAACGCTTCTTAGGTTCTACAACCGCACACCATGCCTTAATTTTCTAGTCATAAGTGTATGACACTCTAGCTCTAGGTCTACCTCAAATGCATAGCAAACCGACTGCTCCATTTTCGATCTACTTGGGATATATGAAGTCACTAATAAGTGACATAGGGACCTCCAATTCCAAAACTTTCTCTAGCATCCAGAGCTTGACTTTGTCTTTCATGGAGAACCTCAATTGCATTGCAAACCCACCATTCCATTTTCCCTACTCGGAACATATATATGTTAGTGATTTTCCATTGCTCAAAAAATTACCATTTGAGATTGAAATATCCAAGAGCAGATTAAAAAAGATTGAAGGTGATAAAATTTGGTGGGACAACGTGGAGTGGAAAGATCAGAGCATTAAAAATTTCCTCAGTCCTCCCTTTATTCCGATAGACCGGTACGTGCGCGATATATATTTTCATGCAAAATCATTTATTATTTAGTAGGTCGATATGAAACAGTTGAACATTTTATAGAATAGGCAAAATTATGTATGATAGGGTATGACAACGTGGTCGTGTCATGTCAACAACAAATCAAGTCAAACAATTGGTCAAGTTAACAGTCATACCAAGTCAGAAGTCAAAATAGCCTCAGCTCGTTTTCAGTCATCTCTTCCGACATCTATTTTGCTCAGTTGTTTAGATTGGCTTAATCTTTTGACCTCAAAGTTCTCGAGCTTAGGTAGGCGATTAGAACTCCAGGATTTCTGTAAGGACATGTTCTCACGTGGTCCCCTCCATGGCACCATATATTCGTGATATCCGGGACCTGTTATCACATGGTCCCCTCCGTGACTCTACATCTCCGTGATATCCGGGACACATTCCCACGTGGTCCCCTCTATGCACTCCCACTTCATGTATAAATACTTAGATGGTAGGAAGAAAAGGGTTGCTCTCTAACTAAAAGACTACTTTGTTTTCTATTCTTTTCTCCTCTTTTTCTCCACTGTCTGCCTTGAGCGTCAGGCCGGGGGGGGGGGGGGGGGTTGCCGAGATGAATCTCGACCCCCTTTTAACTCATTTCAAGTTATTGGCAAATAGGCACTCTCAAGTACTTGCTTAGGGGTTGACCTCGAACTACTACTGACAACAATTCCGAACCTCCTAGAGCTGATCTGTCAGCCAAGTTCCTAGAGCCGACCTTCAAGCATGTACAATGACCTCGTGCATTCCAGAACCAAGCCGACTTCCTTGAAGCCTAGCAGATACAGGGTCCAAATTGGCCTCCTCGGGTTCTAAAAGATAAAGTAGGCTATTCCATTCCATGATCTCAGATCGGATCATTTTTGGCACCGACCGTCTGTGGGAATCCGAGCTGAGACGTATAGATGGAAAGACATTCAAAGAATCATGACCCCGCAGGCAGAAAAACACGACCCTCACTACCCATCACATAGGTAATGACAAAGGAGGATCTGAATCAGGCCGTGGTGGCTACTTTAGAAGATATTTGAGGAGGCATATACCACCGAGTGACATAAGTGTATGACACTCTAGCTCCAAGTCTACCCCAAATGTATAGAAAACTGACTACTCCATTTTCGATCTACTTGGGATATATGAAGTCACTAATAAGTGACATAGGGACCTCCAATTCCATCACTTTCTCTAGCATCCAGAGCATGACTTTGTCTTTCATGGAGAACTTCAATTGCATTGCAAACCCACCATTCCATTTTCCCTACTTGGAACATATATATGTTATTGATTTTCCATTGCTCAAAAAATTACCATTTGAGACTGAAATATCCAAGAGCAAATTAAAAAAGATTGAAGGTGATCAAATTTGGTGGGACAACTTAGAGTGGAAAGATCAGAGCATTAAGAATTTCCTCACTCCTCATTTTATTCCTATAGACCGGTACGCTATATATATTTTCATGCAAAATCATTTATTATTTAGTAGGTTGATATGAAACAGTTGAACATTTTATAGAGTAGGCAAAATTATGTATGATAGGGTATGACCACGTGGTCGAGTCAAGTCAACAACAAATCAAGTTCCTAGCATCGTGAGCCCTATAGAGCTTTATTGTGATAACAACGGGGCTATAGCATAGGCTAAGGGACCTCGTTCTCACCAGCGTTCCAAACATATACTACGACGGTATCACCTCATTCGAGAGACCATCGATAGAGGAGATGTGCGGATATGAAGAGTAGATAATGATACTAACATTGCAGATCCCTTGGCCAAGGCTTTGGCACAGAGGAAGCATGATGGTAATACTAGGTCACTGGATCTTAGAGATTACAGTGATTGTCACTAGTGCTAGCTAGTGGGAGATTGTTAGTGTCAGTCCTTAGTGTCAATCATGGAATGATTCATTAAGGATCATATGTATCATACTTCATTAATAAAAAGCAAATTTTGATTATTATATTTACTTCATGCCATCTGAATAAATATAATAATGTCCTAGAAAGTATAGATTCTTATCTACAACATATCAATTGGTAGAATTGATTGTGAGAAGCTATGGAGAACACTATTCTTAAATATTCCTAATCAAGTATTAATATACAAGGGCAATATTAATGCAATGAGACTAGCCTGTAGATCAATTGATGATTTGATCTCACAGATCATGGATATGTGAAATCACGTTGACACATGAGTCACTATAACAAATATGACTTTCCGTTGCATGTTATCAACAACACACAATTTTAGCACGCTGTTAATAACAGTTTTTCAACGCGCCCAATTTTGTACGTGGGCGATAATATTATATTTTTTAGAAACAACAGCATGCAAAAATAATACGCTGTCAATACTCATTTTAACAGCGTGCAGTGCACGCTATTAATATTAAATAATAACAGTGTGCATTCTGCGCGCCGTTAAAAATTATATTATAAAAAATTAAATTTTTCGCAGCGCGTGAATCAAGTGCACTGCGGATAATATTAGATTTATTAATATGAGACTTTTAACAACATGCATTTTGCACACTGTTAAATGTCTGACTATAAAAAATTAAATTTTTCGCAGCGTGCCAATCAAGTGCGCTGCGGATACAATGTTTGTTAATATGAAATAATAACGGTGTACAATTTGCACGCCGTTAAAAGTATCATTATAAAAACTTAAATTTTTTACAGCGTGTCAATCAAGCGTGCTGCGGATAATACTAAGCTTGTTAATATGAAATAATAATAGCGTATAATTTGTACGCCATTAAAAGTTTCATTATAAAAAAATAAACTTTTTGCAGCGTGCCAATCAAGTGCACTGCGGATAATATTAGCATTGTTTATATTATCCGCAACGTGTATTTTGCACGTCGTTAAAAGTATCATTATAAAAAATTAAATTTTTTATAGTGCGCCAATCTAGTACGCTGCGGCTAATATTATATTTGTATAATTACAAAAATAAAATTTTTAAAATTTAGCAATACATTTTCTATTAGTATTAAATAATTTATTACTTTTTAATCTGAAAATAAAATTTTTTAAAAATTTTTAACTACGCATTTGCCCTTATTATTATTATTATTTACATTACTAATTAATAATATAACTACAACAAAAAAGACAATACACAATACTTAAAAGACATCGTTTTTTATAAAAAAAACGTTGTTGTTTGTAGTTTAACAACGCTTTTAGTGTAAAGTGTTGTCTTTTTTTTTAATTAGCATAGACAACGGTTTTTAAAAAGCGTTGTCTTTGACATATTTTTATTAGTAAAAGACAATGCTTTATAAGAAGCGTTGTCTATGAGGATTTTTTAGTTTATGCCATTTAGAAATTTTGAGGTATGATTTAATTTTTTAGTGGGTCAATTTTTTTTAAATATAAAAAAATATTTTTTAAATAAATTAGGAAAATATAATTTTATTTCATTAAAAAAATAAATGACATAAAAAATAAATTTTATTTTATTAATATTATTTTTTTTTCCATTTTTCCCTATCGTTGATTTTTTCCCATGGTTTTTCATTTAAAAATTAGTATATGTAATTAATGAATACACATTAACGACGATATTTTATCCCGTCGTTGATACTCTGTCATCAACGACGGTTTTTTTTTTATTTCGGTCGTTAATGTCATATCTTTAATGATGATATTTTCTTCCGTCGTTATTACAAGGATTAAGAAAAAAAAATCTCATAAAAAATTAAATACAAAATTATGAGTTAAAAGTTTAATCACTTAAACCTAAAGTTATCTCCCTCGCTTTTTCTCCCGATCCTTTCTTCTCACGCTACTCTCCTCCCTTCATCAAGCCGCGAACGCTTCCCTTCCGCGCC
The DNA here is from genome assembly GCA_025175895.1 of Wurfbainia villosa. Classification (NCBI taxonomy): domain Eukaryota; kingdom Viridiplantae; phylum Streptophyta; class Magnoliopsida; order Zingiberales; family Zingiberaceae; genus Wurfbainia; species Wurfbainia villosa. Next base: position 56,299 of record JAKLTH010000135.1, on the reverse strand, counting down.
TACCTCCGCCGAGAGCAATAACAGACACGCCGAGGTAGACCCTGTCTGCCAATCTGACGGCACTCTTATGACAATTCCAATTCGGTACAAAAGTCGCAGCCAGTCTAACACATATAGAAAATGTATTGTTGGTGCAGTGGGCACCAAAGTCGAACCGGTATTTTGATTATGGCAAAAGGCTCAATAGTTAAGGGTATATTTGTTATCTTACGAGCTCAATTAAGTGTGCAAAAATGCTAAAGTTGAGCGGAAGGTCTGCGACACCCGGTGGGAACCGAGGTGGTCGGGCAACGCCAGAGGGATTTCGGAGGAAGCCGAGGTACTCGGGTGAAGACCGGAAGCGAGGCTACAAGGTAAGCTCGTGTGAAAGCGAAGCAAGGATCGTTAGCGTAGATCAGGCCCAATACCTCCAATGGAAGGTCTAGGTCGAGATCGGATGGTTAGAACCATCGTACTTTATATTTTAAGCTAACTTGTATGCTGATCAAAACCCTTTGACTACTGCGTCTACTACTGATCAACTGCTAGTCTAGTTCCAAATTTCGAGAAGAGCTCGAATTTCAAGGGGGTGAATTTGGACTTGACTCGTGTTTTGGTACAAAGGGTGATGTGGCATCAAGGTGGACATCCAAACCATCACCAAGCTTGGACCCCCAAAATTAGGTGATGTGGCATCAAGGTGGACATCCAAAACCATCATCAAGTTGGACGCCCAAAATGAGGTGAGTTGGCACAAGATGGTTGGCAAACCACCATCAAGCTTGGACGCCCAAAATGAGGAGAGTTGGCACAAGATGGTTGGCTCCCATGATGTGGCACAAGTTGGATGGCTCCAACAAGTTGGCGTGAAGGCCTCCTTGAGGTGGCACAAGGTGGTTGGATGAGCACCTCATCCTTGAGTTGTGGCACAAGGTGGTTGGATGAAGCACCTCATCCTTGAGTTGGCGCAAAGGATGTGGATGAGCAAGACTTGGGGGATAAGAACCTCACCTTGGACACTACCTATGTCTAAATTCATAGATCAATATCCATAAATAGACATGTTCACGCCAAGCAAAAAATATAAGAAATCAAGAGCTCTCAACACGCCGTCGTAACGCCGCTACTACTACTCACATTTGCTACGACGAAGTGCCGCCGACAACGAAAGCTACATCTTCTACTTATAAGAGTTGTCGGTATATTTATTTAAGTTCTACTTCTTTAAATTGTCTTTGTGCTTTAATCGTAACAAGGAAAGGGGGAGTGTCCCTTTGCCTTGATTTCTTTTTGTGATCGTTGCTCCTACTTCCAACGAGGAGGAGTGGTTTTAGTGAATTGCCCTCCGTACGTGATCAAGGATCACTAGGGCCGTGGATTAGCAATCGAAAGATTGTGAACCACGTAAAAATATCTTGTCTACTTTATATTTCCGCTGTGCACTCTCTACTTGCTTTTTACTTATTGCAAAAGTTTTTTTTAACGACACCGTATCGCTATTCACCCCCCCCTCTAGCGACACTTTCGATCCAACAATTGGTATCAGAGCCGGGGGCGCTAAGATTCGGTGAAACCACCAATCTAGCTTTGTTTTTCTTTTTTTTTACAGATTTTTTATTTATTTATTTCTGTTTTCGTATAATTATTTCACTTGCTTATCTTCTCCTACATATAGAATTGCATTAGAGGCTTTAGGATCCGGATAAGGTTGTCCTTCGGGTTAGATCCCGAGTAAGGTTGTCCTCCGGAACTTCAACGACATTCGCATTTGATTGTTTATTTCTTTTTGCTAGTTACATTTTATATATATTTTTTGTACTTCGTGCACTACTAATCCAAGACGACTGTCTTGGATTATTCTTTTCGTGTGTGTTTTGCAAGATTCTTTTAAATCGTTCTTCTTCTTGTTTTTAAATGGCCCATCTCGAAGGGTTTAGCACTTGCTTGACCCCCGTTTTACAACGGTAATGACTTTAGTTATTGGAAGGGTCGGATGGAATGCTTTCTTAAAACCCAAATCGAGATGTGGATCGTAATCCAAACCGGTTTCACACTTCCTATTAATGAAGATGGTGAATCTTTGGGTTACGATCAATGGTCAAATCCATGAAAAACAAGTAGAAGCCGATGCCAAGGCAACTCAAATCTTGCAATGTGGGCAGGAAGAGCTCAACGCGTCGGCCCTTCATTAGTGCAAAGGACTTATGGACCAAGCTAGTGGAACTACAGAAGGCACCGCAAGCGACACGAAGGTATGTAAAGAGATTTACTTTTAAATAAATTGTATAACTTGAAAATGCAGGAAAAGCGAGACGCAACTCAACTACATGCTCGTATCCAAGACGCCGTCAACCAACTCCATGCCATCGGACAAAGGTCGAGAATCGCGACCTTATCGTATTCTCTTAACTCGTTTCCTAGGACCACCTTGTGGGCATCCATGGTCGATGCCTACAAGGTCTCCAAGACCTTTCTAAAATTAGGTTAGGCAATTGTTTTGAACTTGAATTACATGAGCAAACTAACATGGTCGGGCCGAGAAGAGTATTGCGTTAGTTGCGGGTTCCAAGAAGAAGAAGCCGCAAGCAAGCCACCCGAAGGAAGAAGGCAGTAGAATCGGAAGTAGACTCGAAATAGAATCCGAACTAGTCAATCTAGTTCGGAAGATGATCAAGAGGCAGCGACCAACAACTCAAGGTAAGCCTAAACCTAATTCAAATACTTCTAATTTTAGATGCTATGAGTGCAGGTTCGGTCACATCAAGTCCGAGTGCCCAAAGCTAAAGAATAACGCATCAAAGACCAAGAAAGCGCTAAACGCTACTTGGGAGGAGTTGTCGGAGGAAGAAGAGGCGATATCAAGCTCTAATGGCCAAGCCGACCGAGCACGACTCGAAACCGAAGAAGAGTCCGAGTCTGAATCCGATGATGAGCTTCCATTCAAGACAAGCCACGGATCCGTATCCGGTTCAAAAGAATCATTAAGGGTAAGTCGGTCGTTACTTAATACTTTGTATGGTGCAATTAAATTTTTAAATAAGAAACTAGCTAAGTCCGAGTCCAAGGTCGAGACCCTAATTGAGGAGGTTAACCTCCTCAAACATGAGGTCTCCCTAACCTCTTCGACTACTTGTATTCAAGAGGAGGACTCAACTCAAGTTGAAAAGCTTGAAGTTGAGAACTCGCTTTTGAAAACACAAGTCGAAGACCTTAGGAACACGTTGGAAAGGTTCACTTTGGGATCCAAGGGACTTGACCTCTTACTTGGATCACAAAGGGCCGTGTACAACAAGGCCGGACTCGGGTTTAACTCAAATACAACCAATAAGTCATATATGTCTATAGTAAACCAACATAAGAAAAATGTCCAAGCATGGGTCCCTAAGATCACTTTGATTTCAACTTTAGGATCTAACATGTATTGGGTTCCCAAGGACCAAATTCACTATGTGAATAGACCCACTCGATTCAATGGTCCAGGGGGAGCCAATACAAAATGTATTTTTGTTAAGTCTTAGAAATTGCATGCTTAGTTTTTCCTTTATTTTTAGAATGGTTAGATAGGACTCATAATCAACTAAAATCCTCTGAAAGATTGAGCCTCGGGAGCCTCTTTTCAAAAAACTAGTTAGACCAAGATGTAGTCTCAAGTAAGTCGGAGTTATCAATTTCTTGAAATTAGCTTTGTCTAAGGAAGTGGTCGTTGTTCCGATCAAAGAAGGCCTCTGTGCCTCGCCACGACACGGAAGCTAATCTCTTGAAAAGATTACTTGATGAGCTTTGGAGCTAAATCGAATCTACCTAATGTTGGTTAATTTAAATTCATTAAAATTAATCAAGTAAAATTGAAAGTCATCTCACAATAACACATAGGAATAACATGTTTTGATCATGTAGATATTGGTGAGATGATTTAGGTTTAAAACTTACAAACAACCCTTTAGTAATTCCAATATCCGATCCAACTACCTTATATGTAGGATCAATGGATGTTGGATGCTGGTTGCTCGACACATGACCGGGATCAACTCAAATTTTCGGTTACGATTCAAACGACAAGGATCGGTAGCCTTCTGAATAACGGCAAGCTCAAAATCATCGGATCGTGATATTGAGCTCAACTCTAACTTTACAATTCAAAATGTCTTATTAGTAGAAAACTTTCAATATAATTTACTTAGTGTAAGCCAATTGTGTGATAACAATTATAAGGTCATATTTCTAGAAAATGAATGCGTAATCAAGATAAATGCAACATCTAAAATAATACTTAAAGGAACTAGGAATAGCAACATCTACACAATAAATTTACCCAACTCCTCAACCAAGTGTCTTATGACACAAAGAAGAGGAATCTTGGTTATGGCAATCAAGACTCTGACACTGCACTCCAAGACTCGGCCCACAAGATGAGTCGAGTGGCTTGCTTATAGGTTTGCCTAAACTAAACAACTTGGATAATAAAATATGTAATGCTTGTCAACAAGGTAAACAATCTAGGACACAACATCAATTAACTAATCAAGAACGAACCAAAAGTGTTCTTGAGCTCCTACACATGGATCTATTTGATTCACATGGAGCTAAGTCACTCAATGGTAGTCAATTTTGCTTAGTCATAATTGAGACTATTCTAGATTTACTTGGGTTAGGTTTATCAAACATAAAAATGATACCCTAGACCAACTAATCAATCTTTGTAGGTTAATCGAAAATCAAAAGAACCTTAAGATTAAAAGACTTAGAAGCTTATCATGGTGGTGAATTCAAAACCACAGTTTACAGATTGTAACCTAAACGGATACCACCATGAGTTTTCATGTCCTAGAACCCCACAACAAAATGGGTTAGTCGAACGGAAAAAATAGAACCCTACAAGAAGCCGCTAGGACAATGTTAAACGAGTATAACCTACCCGATAGATTTTAGAGGCCGTTAGTACGGCTTGCTATGTCCAAAATAGGATCCTTATGGTAAAGAGGCACCAAAAGTCCTCGACGAGATTTATCACGATAAAATACCGAACATCAAATACTTTAGGTATTTGGATGCAAGGTACATATCTTAAACACTAAGGATTACCTAGGAAATTCAAATCCAAAACCCCATCGAACCTTTCTAGGATACTCAACCACCAAGAGAGCTTATGGTATACAATCACGACACTCTTAGAGTCGAAGAAACCATTAATATAGTTTTCGAAGGACACGAACCCGCTCAATCCTTAACAAAACCAACTAGCAAATCAACTTATAGCAACCCGACTGATCTTGAACTTGAATCTCGGCCCTAACCCAAGTCATCCTATCGACCAAGTGATAGATGACCCTAACCCAAGTCATCCTATCAATCAAGTTATAGGTGATCCAAATTTAGGGTTCGAACTAGAGCTTCATAAAAACATTAGTCAAATCTCGTTAATTTCCAAAATCGAACCCAAAACTATTGAACAAGCACTTCTTGATCCCGATCGGATTATTGCTATGCAAGAAGAGCTAGCTCAATTCACTAGAAATGAAGTCCGGGAATTAGTACCACCACCTAAAGAAAAATCAATTATTGGAACAAGGTGGGTATTTCAAATAAACTTGATGATAAAGGTGAAGTAGTTAGAAATAAAGCTAGGTTAGTCGCAAAAGGGTTTAGTCAAGTCAAGGTTTAGATTACGATGAGACCTACGCCTCGTAGCAAGACTAGAGTCCATCCGAATGTTGTTAGCATATGCCGCACATCGAGGTTTTAAATTGTTTCAAATGGATGTCAAGTCAGCATTTTTGAATGGATACATTAAGGAAGAAGTTTACGCTACCAACCTCCCGATTCGAAAATCTAGATAAACTCGACCATGTCCTTAGACTTAAGAAAGCCCTATATGGACTCAAACAAGCCCCAAGAGCTACTGAAAGGCTTTCGATCTATCTTAAGTCCAAAGGATTCAACCAAGGTTTAGTCGACCCAACCTTATTCGTAAAAACCGTAGGAAAAGAAATCTTTATAGCCCAAATCTATGTAGATGATATAATTTTGAACTACTAACTCGATCCTGCTAAACGAATTCATCTCACTTATGGAAAGTGAATTTGAAATGAATTTAGTAGGAGAGTTAAGTTTCTTCTTAGGTTTACAAATTAAACAAACTAAAGATGGAATATATTTACATCAACAAAAATATACTAAGGACTTAATAAATCGATTTGGAATGCAAGATGCTAAAATAATCAATACACCTATAGCAACTAATGTTAATATAAACGAAGATGTAGAAGGAAAACCCGTTGACCTAAAATACTATAGGAGCGCAATAGGAAGTCTCCTATACTTAACCGCGAGCCGTAATTCGACATTTTATTCGCAGAAGTATGTGCGCAAGGTTACAAACCTGCGCTAAGGAGTCTCACTCTAACCCTAGTCAAGCTTTATCTTAGATATCTAAAGGGCACGCTAAACGTAGGTATTTGGTACCCTAGATCTACCGAGTTTAATCTAATCGGCACTCTGACCCGACTATGCCGTAGTAAACTCGATAGAAAGAGCACGAGTGGTTGTTGTCAAATCCTCTCGAGTCTAGTGAGTTAGTGCGAGGAAGCGATTGCGCTGCCTTATCTACCAGAATACGCTATGGGGGTGAGTGTGTCTCTCACTCGTGGATGAAGCACACTCTCCAAGACTTTAGCTTAATCTTTAACAACATTAAAACCTACATAGATAACATCAGTTCAATTAACTTAACTAAAAATCCAATATGTCATTCTAGGACAAAACATATAGAAGTTAAACACCACTTCATTAGGGAACATGTAACTAATGGAACTATACAACTAGAGTATGTTGAGTCCAAATCAAACCTAGCGGACATCTTCACCAAACCACTACCCGAAGCCGAATTTAGTTTATTAAGACGAAAGTTAGGTATGTGCGTAATAGAGTAGGATTTAAATTTTTCTATATATGTACTCTATTTTTGCTTCTTTTTATGAAATTAGCCTAAGTCTTACCTTAGAAATCATATACCTATAGATTTAAGGAGCCAACACATCTCCCAACACATAGGACTAATGTGTTTGTGTACTTAGCCACGTAGAGCGGCGTGAGATGTTAGGACCTTACTCGTTCCGATGTAGATTGATTGCATCGATATGAACCATGGAGTATAATTATTTAAAAATAATCAACTCCTTCAAGACTTATTGATCATTCTATATCAATCAAGTCCAACCGGAGTTGTACATTTTAGATGAACATATTTTCAAGCTTATTATTATTTTAAAAAATATATATATATATATATATATATATATATATATATATATTGGGAACTTGCTTGGACTTACAAACCTAAAATATATTTACAAACTTTTTGAGTTAAGGCAAAGGGAGAAAGTCACAAAAGTAACCAAAATTAACCAAAATTAAAGGGAAGAAAGTAAACAAAATTATTACCTTTTATATTAAGTAATTCCGATTACTTAAGCAACTATTAAGGGAGTAAAAATTATTTTTCAAGAACTCACCTTGGTCAAGGGAGGTTACCTCAAAGGGGAGAACTTGAAACAATAATATTTCTCATTCATATTTAATCATTATGCTAGCTCATTCATATTTAATCTTTATGCTAGCTCATTCATGCTTAATCATTATGCTAGCTTAATTTTTCCTTAACTTTTGTGTCGGTTTGCCATGAATCAAAAAGGGGGAGATTGTTGGTGTAGTGGGCACCAAAGTCGAACCGGTATTTTGATTATGGCAAAAGGCTCAATAGTTAAGGGTATATTTGTTATCTTACGAGCTCAATTAAGTGTGCAGAAATGCTAAAGTTGAGCGGAAGGTCTGCGACACCCGGTGGGAACCGAGGTGGTCGGGCAACGCCAGAGGGATTTCGGAGGAAGCCGAGGTACTCGGGTGAAGACCGGAAGCGAGGCTACAAGGTAAGCTCGAGAGAAAGTAAAGCAAGGACGTGAAGCGTAGATCCGACCCAATACCTCCAATGGAAGATATAGTTCTAGAACAGTTCGTAAGAACCAACGAACTTTATATTTTAAGCTAACATGCTGCATCAAACCCTTTGACCCGATCGTCTACTACAGTCAACTGCTGGTCTAGTTCCAGCCTCGAGAAGAGCTCGAATTTCAAGGGTGTGAATTTGGACTTGACTCGTGTTTTGGTACAAAGGGTGATGTGGCATCAAGGTGGACATCCAAACCATCACCAAGCTTGGACCCCCAAAATTAGGTGATGTGGCATCAAGGTGGACATCCAAAACCATCATCAAGTTGGACGCCCAAAATGAGGTGAGTTGGCACAAGATGGTTGGCAAACCACCATCAAGCTTGGACGCCCAAAATGAGGAGAGTTGGCACAAGATGGTTGGCTCCCATGATGTGGCACAAGTTGGATGGCTCCAACAAGTTGGCGTGAAGGCCTCCTTGAGGTGGCACAAGGTGGTTGGATGAGCACCTCATCCTTGAGTTGTGGCACAAGGTGGTTGGATGAAGCACCTCATCCTTGAGTTGGCGCAAAGGATGTGGATGAGCAAGACTTGGGGGATAAGAACCTCACCTTGGACACTACCTATGTCTAAATTCATAGATCAATATCCATAAATAGACATGTTCACGCCAAGCAAAACATATAAGAAATCAAGAGCTCTCAACACGCCGTCGTAACGCCGCTACTACTACTCACATTTGCTACGACGAAGTGCCGCCGACAACGAAAGCTACATCTTCTACTTATAAGAGTTGTCGGTATATTTATTTAAGTTCTACTTCTTTAAATTGTCTTTGTGCTTTAATCGTAACAAGGAAAGGGGGAGTGTCCCTTTGCCTTGATTTCTTTTTGTGATCGTTGCTCCTACTTCCAACGAGGAGGAGTGGTTTTAGTGAATTGCCCTCCGTACGTGATCAAGGATCACTAGGGCCGTGGATTAGCAATCGAAAGATTGTGAACCACGTAAAAATATCTTGTCTACTTTATATTTCCGCTGTGCACTCTCTACTTGCTTTTTACTTATTGCAAAAGTTTTTTTTAACGACACCGTATCGCTATTCACCCCCCCCTCTAGCGACACTTTCGATCCAACATGTATAACATCACAGCGAAAACGTATAACATCAATAGCGGAAGCCAAACACAATGGAAATACCAACTCAACAACATAAGTACATCGGTATATCCATCCATACTAGAACAAAATCCATACGGGATATCACAAGAGAAAAACACAGTACGATCTCCAATAACAATAAGAGTCCATATGAAGATACATGCGATGGGAAGCAAAACCCTCGGAAAAGCGGCGGGATGGGATCATGTGGCAATGCTCCAAGTCCATGCCGAAGTCTTCTATCTACTACCTGGGCGACAGGAAACCCAGGGTCCAGGGTGGTGAGTATAAAACTCAGGGGTAATATATAGAAGTGCATGAACAACATACAGAGTATAAAGATCTACAAGTATACATGTGAAGATCTTCAGGTATGCAGCATGAGTCCATCATACATACAGTACTCAACAAAGTAACCAGTAACTACAGATACGGTCATACTCATAGTATACGGTAAACTAATCAACGGACATAAAATAATGTACATACCTGACGGTCTGCCGTCCACATGACCTATAACATCCTGAACAGGTATATCATAGCATAATCCAAATAACATGCGACAGTCTAAACCAAAACATACTCATACTCAACACACAGCAGTATATAAAATGCAAATGACATGTAGCATGATATACAATCATATGCAGCAACCAAATGCAACATCTCACAAGCATATGTAAAACATATATATATATATATATATATATATATATATATATATATATATATATATATATATATATATATATATATATATATATATATATATATATATATATATATATATATATATATATATATATATCAGCAATGCATATGCATGGTCATGCTTGTGCACCCAACTCGCTACCACGACCCCAGTGTGGCCTAGGTGGCACGACATGACAACTATCCTGACTCCAGCCGCCACCACTCTCGAGTGACCGAGTTGGGTAGTATGAAACAGTAGCTAGCCACCATAGAGCTATATGCTACTCACACGGGGGTCCCTGCTGCTAGCCGCTCCGTCCCTACCCATGAGTAGACGAGCACCGCACCCAGGACTACTGCACATCACATGACCACCGTTTATAGTGGGTGAGTGCGCTAACTACCACTCCGCGGTGGCCAAGTCGCATCTCGGCTACCACCATCCTTAGTGGCGAGAAGCGGCACGCACAACAATGCTCGCCCTTAACCCTACGACCACTACCCCGAGTGGTGGGGAGGCGATGACGACGACCCATCTCAACCACAAAGCGGACCCGATCGTCGGCATGCATGAAATGTAATGATGCATAGCTCACACACAAATCCTTGCAACACTCCCTAACTCACGGGGAGACCTAGTCAACCAAAAGTCAACCATGCAAGGATGACTAATCCATAATCACAACCTATTTACCTATGTACAGATAAATAAATCCGTCAAACTAACACAGCGATATGTATACGATACAACGAACTCATAATTTGGACTCATCACCTAACCTAGTGATGCAACCCAAGAACTAATCCGAGGTCATAAAATAACCCTAACCACATGTACTTACTAAACATCTATCACCTAACACATAATAGGTTTTATAGTTCATATCCATGCTAGATAATCAATGAATGTATGTATATTTCTCAAAGGTCAAAGGCAGTACAAGCATATGATTTAATAAGAGTGGATTTAAGGTAAACAGGTATAAACATATATACAATGTCACGCACTAGAATTGATCAAACTACCGGACCAGGTAGATATTACCCACGATCTGAAGCTCGAATAATCCTCACGCATCGTGGACTCGCTTGATCCCAAACTCCGCACAACAATAACAAATTAGGATTAAGTACGAATCTCTCATAATTATATAAACAACATACTAATTCATTCTATATTCGTATTCTTTTCCCGAATACATTTTAACCACCCAATCATATCTAACTGATTCACCAACCAACCCCTAATAAATCACGACATCCTCAAGATTAATTACGGTGAATAAATCTAACCACACCTACTTCACCCATCACATCTCCCTAACAGAATATAACTAATATAATCCAATACATTAAAATCTCCCAAATCCAAACATGTCAGATATCCACTAGTATTAATCGAGCATAATCAATACCCGAACAACAAACACAATCAAATCCCAGTAGTAAAAACTCTAACCATCAGAACGCAAACAATTTCATACCCAATTGCAACCTCCTCACAAGTGATAAGAATCGGTTAATTTCATCTACAACCAAAATCACCTCGACACACCCCACACATAGCAACTACAGATGAAGCAATAGCAATACACACAACTTACCGATCTCAGATCTCCTCCGACAGTTCACTTCGGCTCAACCTCTGCCTATCGAAAGAACTCCAGATCAAACACATCGACAACAGAACACAAATCATCATATAAATACCGAAATCACCACAACTTATCTATTGATCTGAATGATCGACTATAACTATAATAACCAGGAGAATCATACATTCCTTCATGCTGGCAATTGACCAAAATCCATCGAATCTCAACAAACCAGTTCACCGCGATGTACAACAATGTAACCACATCCGAATTAAATGAAAACCACAATCAGGATACAAAACATCAATCCATGGATACCACAGATGACGATATTGGGTTAGATCCAAACTTACTGGCTCTAAACTCCACCGGCGGCGATTTTTCCCCCAATCCCGGCTGCTTGCCGAATCAATCCAACCCCCGATCACTGCCAACCCATAGATCTCAGTAAACACAACCCGAAAACAAGATCTCTACTCGAAAGGAAGACGACACTCGATCCTTACCTCCGATGGCAGCTCATTGCCGCGATGCAACCATTGTCATTTGGGAGTTTCGCCACGATTTTCCAGCGAATCCTAATCCCCGTAGAGATCTACAAATGGTGGCGCCTCAGCTGCTGACCGGATCGCCAGCGAGATCGGTGAGGGCGCTTGCGAAGAGATGTGCGACGCGGAGAAGAACGGAAACATGGATCGCAATGAAATGAGGCGATCCGTTCGTTCGGCACCCCTTTAAAGGTCGTTCAAGTGATCCGATTAACCCAGCCAACTCTAAGCCCAATCTGATTGGGTTCAGCCCAGCTGGTTCAGCCACTTGACCCAAATCAAATCTAATCCGAGTTCAGTCCAAATTCAATTCCAATTCAAGCCCGATTTCAGCCCAAGCCCAATTTCAAATCAAGCCCAATTTCAGCCCAACTAGTTAATCATCTTAATTAACCCACTTAATCTACTAATTAACTCAATTAATTAAAGGGTTAATCAAATATTATTATTATTATTATTATTTTCGTATACTACATTCTCCCCCACTTAATAAAATTTGGTCCCCAAATTTCCGTACTTATATGCAGTAATCAACGTAAGAAATTTCTTGAATTACTACATACCTCACGTGAACAGGTGAGGGTATCGAGCTCGGATGATATCCTCCAGCTCCCATGTAGCCTCCTCATCAGTGTGATGCTGCCATCCAACTTTTACAAGGCGGATGGTTTTGTTCCGTAACTGACGCTCTTTACGACCAAGAATCCGCACAGGAACCTCCTCATATGTCGCGTTAGGCTGGAGTGGAACCGACACCTCCGTCAGAACATGATTTGGATGCGGTACGTATTTCCTCAGCATAGACACATGGAATATGTTATGGACGCTCGCAAGCGTCGGAGGTAGAGCCAACTGGTATGCTACACCTCCAATCCGCTCCAATATCTCAAATGGTCCAATGTAGCGTGGTGCTAACTTTCCTTTAATTCCGAATCTCTTAACTCCTTTTGTAGGTGATACTCGCAAAAATACATGATCTCCTATAACAAACTCCAGAGGTCTTCGCCTCCGATCCGCATAACTTTTCTGTCTATCCTGAGCCTCTGACAATCGTCGTCTGATAATACGAACTAACTCTGCATCGTGCTGAATACTCTGAGGGCCCAATAACTGTCGCTCCCCAACATCCTCCCACAATACTGGAGATCTGCAGGGTCGACCGTACAAAGCCTCAAAGGGAGCCATCTGAATGGAAGAGTGATAACTATTATTATACGCGAACTCCACCAAGTGAATGTGATCCTTCCAGCTGCCTCCGAAATCCATGACGCAAGATCTCAATAAGTCCTCCAGAGTCTGAATAGTACGCTCCGACTGTCCATCCGTCTGCGGGTGAAATGCAGTACTGAGACGAAGCTCGGTACCCATATCATGCTGAAGACTCTGCCAGAATCGTGAAGTAAAATGCGGATCTCTGTCAGATATTATACTCAAGGGTACTCCGTGCAGCCTGACAATCTTTCTACAGTATAGCTCAGTTAGTCGATCTAATGGATGTGTCTCACGAATCGGAAGGAAATGAGCGGATTTGGTTAACCTATCCACAATCACCCAAATCGCATCATGTCCTTTACGAGTTCTGGGCAACGCCGTAACAAAATCCATCGTAATATGTTCCCACTTCCATTCCGGAATTGGGATTCTCTGCAGCAATCCGGTGGGTTTCTGATGTTCAGCCTTTACCTGCTGGCAGACCAAACATCGAGCGACGAAATCCGCAATATCCCTCTTCATACCATCCCACCAATAGGAACGCCTCAAATCCTGATACATCCGAGTACCGCCCGAATGTATAGCAAATCTTGAATGATGTGCCTCTCATAATAACTCCTCCTTAATCGGATGTGTGTCCGGAACACATAATCTCCCTCGGAATCGGAGGACTCCAGTCTCGTCACACGAGAAATCTGTCTGTCGTCCTGAGTCCAGAGTGCTGCATAAGAACTGCAGATGTTGATCACTAGCTTGTGCCTCTTTGATCCTCTCAATAATAGCAGACTGGGCAACCATGGATACCAATATCCCTCGGGATGTTTGACCCTATTCCGACAACCCCAACTCAGAGAAATGCGAACAAGATCCATCATGGTCGAATGGCTAGCCGAATCCCACGGGACTTCCTCGCCGCATCCGCTACAACGTTAGCTTTACCCGGATGATACTGAATGGTGCAATTATAATCCTTTAGGTATTCCATCCATCGTCTCTGTCTAAGGTTCAATTCCTTCTGAGTGAAAAGATATTTCAAACTCTTATGATCCGTATAGATCTCAAAAGTAATCCCATACAGATAATGTCTCCATATCTTTAGCGCAAAAATAATGGCTGCTAAGCTCGGATCGTGCCGGATAATTCCTCTCATGGTCCTTAAGGTGCCGGAGGCATAAGATACAACACTCAGCGCATCAGCTCTCCCAATCCTTGGAAAGAAGCATCAGTATACAGGACCATCCCATCGCAAGAAGAAGGAATCACTAATACAGGTGCAGAAACTAGTCGCTGCTTAAGCTCCTGAAAATTGGACTCGCAGGCCTCTGACCAAGCAAACTTGACCCCTTTCCGGGTCAAGCAAGTGAGTGGTGTGGCTATACGGGAAAATCCCTCCACAAATCTACGGTAATACCCGGCCAATCCAAGAAAACTGCGGACTTCCTGAACTGACTTTGGTTGCTCTCAACTGGTAATCGCTTTGATTTTTTGGGGATCAACTGAAATACCTCTGCTAGATACCACATGTCCAAGAAATCCCACAGAAGATAACCAGAAAGCGCACTTACTGAATTTGGCATATAAATGCTCTCGTCGCAACGTCTCTAATACAATCCGAAGATGGTGCTCATGCTCCTCCTTAGAACGAGAATATATCAAGATATCATCTATGAATACGATGACAAACTGATCCAAGTACCTCAAGAATACCCGGTTCATCAAATCCATAAATGCAGCTGGAGCATTAGTAAGACCAAATGGCATTACTAGAAACTTGTAATGTCCATAACGCGTGTGGAACGCTGTCTTCTGAACATCCCCGTCTCTTACTCTCAGCTGATGATAGTCTGATCGCAGATCAATCTTGGAATACACGCAAGTATCCTTGAGCTGATCAAACAAATCCTCTATCCTCGGCAGTGGATATTTGTTCTTAACGTCGCATTAAGTTGTCGTCGATCAATACATAACCGCAGATCCATCTTTCTTTTAACGAACAACGAGCTCCCAGGTGAAACACTAGGACGAACAAAACCCCTATCCAATAACTCTTGCAGCTGTATCTTTAGCTCACTTAACTCTTTTGGTGCCATCCGGTATGGAGCCTTTGACACCGGTGCGGTTCCTGGAATCACCTCTATCGCGAATTCCACTTGCCTCGGAGGTGGCAAGCCCGGAAGTTCATCTGGAAATACATCCGGATACTCACGAACTACCCGCATGCTGGAAAGAGGTGGTATCTCCTCACTCTCCACTTTGACCAAAGAGAATAAGTAACCCTGACAACCATGCAACATTAATCTCCGAGCCTGTAGTGCAGATATAACGGACACTCCATCATTCCGGGTACCCACGAATTCCAATGCAGGCTGATCTAGTGGTCGGAAGGTCACTACTCTCGCTCTACAATCCACTGTATCACAATATGTAGCCAACCAATCCATTCCGAGTATAATATCGAATTTCACCATCTCTAGCACCTGAAGGTCCACCGTAAGAATATGTCTCTCGAAATCGAATCGGACAACCTTTGATTAATTGATGACTAGTCAAAAGCTCGCCCGATGGTAATGATACCGATAATCCACAAGAACGAATCATAGGGATTCTCCCAATTTTACTCAGAAATATACTAGAAATAAAGGAATGCGAGCTACGATCAATCAATGTATCGTGTATAGAATAAACCAAAATCATACCCTGAATGACCGATCCCTCGGTCCGCTGAGCGTCCTCTCAGGTAATGGCATAAACTCGTCCATCCTCCACATGCGGCGGCTGCGCTCCCGATATAATAGTAGAATGCCTCCACTCAGGATGAGTCTGGCTCTGTGATGCTACTCGAGGTCACTCGCTGCAGTGAGCATAATATATCCCTGAGAGCTGGCCGGTAGATATCGCTGAGTAGGTGGCCCGGAATAATAACTCTCTGGAGCTGGTGTATAATGAATCACCGCTGGCATCCCGGAAGAGTCACTCCCATGTATATGATATATCTGGGCTGTAGGAGGTAGTGTCTGTCTCTGACCATGCATCTGTGTCCTAGGTGCTGACCTCTGCTGATGATGCTGATCAGATCTCTTTCCCTTGTTGGAATTTCCTGAACCCTCTAGCTGTGCCTTCAGAGTACACTCTCGACTAGTGTGCCCTGGATGCTTGCAGTAATAACAAACACTCCGGTCCAAGGGACACTCTGAAATGTGGTGAGTTCCTGACCCGCATCTATAGCATCTAGCCATGTGTCCGCTCTTACGGTTCTTCTGAGAACCTCCAGACTGTCCAGAAGCTGGTCGCTTCCCTTTCTGTGCCCTAGATGATCCCTCTGAAGTACCATGAGAAGCCCCTCTCTGATCTTACTTTCTCTGAGTCTCAGGAGTCGCATCAGATTTCTGCTGCTTTCCCTGGTTCATCTATTTTTCCAACTCTCTTTTCTTTGCGATTTGCTGAGAAGTCATCTCTATAGACAGTGCCCTATCCAGTGCCTCTCGGTACGAATTAATGGAAGATCCCGATAGTTTGGCCCGAATATACGCAGCCAAACCCTGCATAAATTGGAACATTCTGTCCCCATCCTGTGCTACCAAATGTGGACAAAATTCTGCGAGTCGGGTGAACTCCGCATTATACTCCATGACTGACCGGTTGCCCTGCTTAAGAGTTAAGAACTCCTGACGGCGTGCTGTAGAGAACGCAGAAGGAAAATACTGCCTCCAGAATATATCTCGGAAAACTGCCCAGGTGATGTTCTGCTCTCCCATCAAGGTCTTCTGCATTTTCCACCACGTAACCGCCTGCTCCCGAAGGTGATAAGCTGCTAGACCCACCTTCTCCTCATCGGTGCAACTCATGAACTCAAACGTATCCTCCAAATTGTCTAACCAGGTCCGTGCAATCCAGGGATCAGACTCGCCTCGAAATAGCGTAAATCGGTCCTTGGCTGACCGTGCTAACACAGGTATACGTGCCTTGACTCTGACCCAACTGGAATCCGTAGCAGTCGGCATAGTCGGGGGTACATCAGGCTCTTGAGGTTCCGAACCTCTGGTAGGAGACTGTCGTGGCTCCTCCTGATCAACCGGTCCTCCGGTAGTAGGCTGTTTAGATGGTCGACCTCTCTTACGAGTCTGAACATGTGCCATAATATCGTCTGTTCACACCTGTTGAACGACTTACATAACTATTTAACCAGAAAATATTAAGTGTTAAGATTTCTTACTTCGGACAACTTGGAGCTCATGCCTCTGTCAATCCCATCTTACCAAAATCGAAATCAAATCAAATCAAAACGATTTTCGAGGTCCCAAAATCCGACAAAACATTATTGCATGGCATCGCAACCTAGAGCTCTGATACCAATAAATTATCCGCCCGAGGTAGACTTCGTCTCTACCAATTGACACCCCTTATGACAATTCCAATTCGGTACAAAAGTCGCAGCCAGTCTAACACATATAGAAAATGTATAACATCACAGCGAAAATGTATAACATCAATAGCGGAAGCCAAACACAATGGAAATACCAACTCAACAACATAAGTACATCGGTATATCCGTCCATACTAGAACAAAATCCATACGGGATATCACAAGAGAAAAACACAGTACGATCTCCAATAACAATAAGAGTCCATATGAAGATACATGCGATGGGAAGCAAAACCCTCGGAAAAGCGGCGGGATGGGATCATGTGGCAATGCTCCAAGTCCATGCCAAAGTCTTCTATCTACTACCTGGGCGACAGGAAACCCAGGGTCCAGGGTGGTGAGTATAAAACTCAGGGGTAATATATAGAAGTGCATGAACAACATATAGGGTATAAAGATCTACAAGTATACATGTGAAGATCTTCAGGTATGCAGCATGAGTCCATCATACATACAGTACTCAACAAAGTAACTAGTAACTACAGATACGGTCATACTCATAGTATACGGTAAACTAATCAACGGACATAAAATAATGTACATACCTGACGGTCTGCCGTCCACATGACCTATAACATCCTGAACAGGTATATCATAGCATAATCCAAATAACATGCGACAGTCTAAACCAAAACATACTCATACTCAACACACAGCATTATATAAAATGCAAATGACATGTAGCATGATATACAATCATATGCAGCAACCAAATGCAACATCTCACAAGCATATGTAAAACATATATCGAATAGATGTATATATATATATATATATATATATATATATCAGCAATGCATATGCATGGTCATGCCTGTGCACCCAACTCGCTACCACGACCCCAGTGTGGCCTAGGTGGCACGACATGACAACTATCCCGACTCCAGCCGCCACCACTCTCGAGTGACCGAGTTGGGTAGTATGAAACAGTAGATAGCCGTCATAGAGCTATATGCTACTCACACGGGGGTCCCTGCTGCTAGCCGCTCCGTCCCTACCCATGAGTAGACGAGCACTGCACCCAGGACTACTGCACATCACATGACCACCGTCTATAGTGGGTGAGTGCGCTAACTACCACTCCGCACAGTGGCCAAGTTCGCATCTCCAGCTACCACCATCCTTAGTGGCCGAGAACGACACGCACAACAATGCTCTGCCCTCAACCCTGCAACTACTACCCCGAGTGGTCGAGGAGGCAGGATGACTGACGACCCATCTCAACCACAAGGCAGACCCAGTCGTCAGCATGCATGAAATGTAATGATGCATAGCTCACACACAAATCCTCGCAACACTCCCTAACTCAGGGGGAGACCTAGTCAACAAAAAGTCAACCATGCAAGGACGACTAATCCGTAATCACAACCTATATACCTATGTACAGATAAATAAATCCGTCAAACTAACACACTGATATGTATACGATACAACGACCGACCTCATAATTTGGACTCATCACCTAACCTAGTGATGCAACCCAGTAACCCAATCTGAGGTCATAAAAATAACCCTAACCACATGTACTTACTAAACATCTATCAGCTAACACATAATAGGGTTTTATAGTTCCTATCCGTGCTAGATAATCAATGAAGTAACAGAGTATATTTCTCAAAGGTCAAAAGCAGTACAAGCATATGATTTAATAAGTGTGGATTTAAGGTAAACAGGTATAAACATATATACAATGTCACACACTAGAATTGATCAAACTACCGGACCAGGTAGATATTACCCACCTGATACGAAGCTCGAATAATCCTTACGGCCGTGGACCTGCTTCGTATCCCAAACCTGCACAACAATAACAAATTAGGATTAAGTACGAATCTCTCATAATTATATAAACAACAT
This sequence comes from Wurfbainia villosa, assembly GCA_025175895.1. NCBI lineage: Eukaryota > Viridiplantae > Streptophyta > Magnoliopsida > Zingiberales > Zingiberaceae > Wurfbainia > Wurfbainia villosa. The sequence goes on along the minus strand of JAKLTH010000135.1, from coordinate 36,889 downwards.
ACTAATTCATTCTATATTCGTATTCTTTTCCCGAATACATTTTAACCACCCAATCATATCTAACGATTCACCAACCAACCCCTAATAAATCACGATCCTCAAGATTAATTACGGTGAATAAATCTAACCACACCTACTTCACCCATCACATCTCCCTAACAGAATATAACCAATATAATCCAATACATTAAAATCTCCCAAATCCAAACATGTCAGATATCCACTAGTATTAATCGAGCATAATCAATACCCGAACAACAAACACAATCAAATCCCAGTAGTAAAAACTCTAACCATCCGAACGCAAACAATTTCATACCCAATTGCAACCTCCTCACAGATGATAAGAATCGGTTAATTTCATCTACAACCAAAATCACCTCGACACACCCCACACATAGCAACTACAGATGAAGCAATAGCAATACACACAACTTACCGATCTCAGATCTCCTCCGGCAGTTCACTCCGGCTCAACCTCTGCCTACCGAAAGAACTCCAGATCAAACGCATCGACAACAGAACACAAATCATCATATAAATACCGAAATCACCACAACTTATCTATTGATCTGAATGATCGACTATAACTACAATAACCAGGAGAATCATACATTCCTTCATGCTGGCAATTGACCAAAATCCATCGAATCTCAACAAACCAGTTCACCGCGATGTACAACAACGCAACCACATCCGAATTAAACGAAAACCACAATCAGGATACAGAACATCAATCCATGGATACCACAGATGACGATATTGGGTTAGATCCAAACTTACCGGCTCTAAACTCCACCGGCGGCGATTTTTCCCCCAATCCCGGCTGCTTGCCGAATCAATCCAACCCCCGATCACTGCCAACCCATAGATCTCAGTAAACACAACCCGAAAACAAGATCTCTACTCGAAAGGAAGACGACACTCGATCCTTACCTCCGATGGCAGCTCGCTGCCGCGACGACGACGCCGCTGTCCGCTGGGAGTTTCGCCACGATTTTTCCCAGGCGAGAATCCCCCTGATCCCCGGCCGGAGATCTACCAAATGGTGGCGCCATCGAGCTGCTCGCACCGGATCGCCGACGAGATCGGCGAGGGAAAACGCGCGGCGAAGAGATGTGCGGCGCGGAGAAGAACGGAAACAGGGATCGCGATGAAATGAGGCGATCCGTTCGTTCGGCACCCCTTTAAAGGCCGTTCAAGTGATCCGATTAACCCAGCCAACTCTAAGCCCAATCTGATTGGGTTCAGACCAGCTGGTTCAGCCACTTGACCCAAATCAAATCTAATCCGAGTTCAGTCCAATTCCAATTCTAATTCAAGCCCGATTTCAGCCCAAGCCCAATTTCAAATCAAGCCCAATTTCAGCCCAACTAGTTAATCATCTTAATTAACCCACTTAATCTACTAATTAACTCAATTAATTAAATGGTTAATCAAATATTATTATTATTTTTTTTTTTCGTATACTACAAACAGCCATTGCCCTCTCCTTCCTCGGTCAACGGTTCCTCCGCTGCGATTAGCGTCGTTGCTGGCCATGTCCTTCCCACGGTCGAACGTCGCTCTGCCGCTCCTCTCCTTACCGCACCCCGTACATCTTACTGTCGAATGTTGCTCTGCCGCTCCTCTCCTCGAGAACATCATCCGCGATGTTGTGACTTACACTGAGCACGCTCGCCGCAAGACCGTCACCGCCATGGATGTGGTTTACGCCCTCAAGCGTCAGGGACGGACTCTCTACGGGTTCGGAGGTTGAACCCTTACGCAAGGTCACTCTCAATGGTGTTCGTACTTCAAGTAGCAAAATTTTTTGAATTCCTTTTTTTTTTTGTTTTGTTTTTGTAAATGTAGGTCGAACCATTCAAGTGTTGTACCTGGTTTATTGATTTGCTATGAAATTGAAACCCTAAAATGAATTGGTCCTTTTGATGAACTTTTATTTGATATTCCATTGAAAAGATTACAAATTTAAAGTGAACAATAAAAATCAGTAGGTCTATAGATTATAACTTTTGTGAGAATGTAGACTAAGATTACATGTGAAAGCTAAAATATTGTGCTTTAGTCTCTTTTCAATATGGATGATACAAATGAAGAGTTTGAATTATACAATATAGAAATAATTTTTTGCATACAAAATAGGATTGTTGTGGAATCTTATTTTTGTTAGAAATATCGGCTATATGGAAGTTGGTCTATTTTTAAGTAGATCTCTAAAAAGTACTCCAAAAGCATGAAGTGTGAAAAAGTTTCTCCCTTTTTTTTTTATAACAATGTGTTGGTTTTGTGTTATTCTTTTCTGAGTGGAAATTATGAGAAGACATTTCAATGTGTTTCCTAGAATCAAACTAGCTTAATTGAGTTGGATGCCATCCATATTCAGTGCCAGGCATATGCTTTATTTTCTAGCTAAGAAATAGTTTGAAGTAGTTTTGCTGGGACATTGGCACACAAGTACTTTTAGTGATTTATTGTTATATGTTCATGCCCTGATGGCACCAAGTTCTCCTACTACAAGTGTGATTGCCAAGTGAAATTCACTTATGAATGAGAAATGGTTGGTAGCCTGGTACATCACCAAGGGTAGGGGATCATGGCATGTATATTAGTCATAGACGACACAATTAGTTCCATAATATATCGATGACTTGATAGCAATATTGAGAAGCCAGAAGATTTTGCCTTGTGAAGTCTGTGAATAGCACATGTATCCTCAAATTATATGTAGGTTTCATTAATGCCTTCAATTTAGTTCTGACCATTGGTTGTTCATAACCCAGTTGGCATCCTTGCTATAGCCCAATTTAATGGTAAATGGTTAGTTTTTAAAAGAAACACAAAATGGCAAGAGAGATCTAAGTTCCTTCAACTATGAATGTTACCATGCCATTCTTAATTTTCTTCTTGTCTGTTGTCTCTACTTACTACACGCCACAGCCATTCTGCCTTTTCCTTGGTTCTACAAAGGTAATCAGGTAGTAAGCATCGTAATTACTTCGTGAAGGGAGAAAAATCTTCTAATTTTCCCTTGGATTCAAATGCTATTTAACGCGAGTATTGATGGTACTTTAGGTCAAGTCCAACTTAGTAAGCATTTGCCATAAATGTAAAGGAAAATTGGAAATCTTTTCATCCTTCAGGAGGATTTTCGATTTATACAAAACGAAGAAAATTGAAAGCTTCAATGAAGCGATAAGCATCGATGGTGAAAAGGAGGTTAGTTTTTCATAATGAGCGACATTAAGATGGTTTTAAGTTCTTGAATCTGATTTTTCTAAACACCTTTTTTGTTTTTTTTCTCTTTATTACTTTCAGTCTGATGATAATGAAGATGATAATAGTGGATATGGATATTTAGAAGTTCATCTTCTTGTAAGAAAGGAAATTCTTCCTTTGAGCATCTTTGTTACTGCTATTATTTTGGTATAAAACATGTCTTAATTATTCTTGGTCAAAATAATTTTATGTCGGAGCATTCTAAATGGGAAGTGAAATGACCAGTGCATGCTTCTACAACTTAAATTCCCACCCATATTTGTTTAGATCAGATTAGGCAGTCATCACTTGGAAATGTTGAAAATAAAAGCACTTGTTTGATTATCTTGAGCATCATGGTCTTTCACCACTCTCGGCTCGTTTTTTTACCTTGAGCATTATGATCTTTCACAATATTATTTGACAATATTTATTTAAAAAATTAGGTTGCTAGTGGTGGCATTGATGACGATATTAGGAATTATGTTAGTAGCGGTAGTTATGTCAATGGAGCAAAAAAGAATGACAATATTGCAACTCAGGTAACCATATTGATATGAGGAATATTGTATTTTCTTTTACATGATAGAATCTCTCTCTTATTACTAATAACCTGTTTTGTTGTAAAAATATACTTGGAAACATTAATAATTTTTTATTGTTATACAGGGAAAATTGAAGAACGTGAATTGTGGAGATGTCAGTGTTAATACTAAATGTAAGCTCTTTCATTGGTCTGGTGATGGAGTTGTTGCAGAAGGTCGAATTGCATCCACAGATCCAAAAGCAAAAGTGCATCACGTTCCTCTTGGTGGATCTTATTGGAAAGTTTGGATTGATAGAGTTTTGCTGGAGAAGGTGGATCTAATTCGACCCAATGATGAAATGTATTTTCTTGAGGGTGCAATAGGAAGCAAATACCACTTGGTTCTCTAAGTGTATAGTTTTGTGTGACTGATATAGATTTTGTGTTACTGGTTGAATTATTTATGTGACTAAGTGAATATTTATTTTGTAGGAAATAAATTATGTAAGTGAATTTATGTTATTAGTTTGAATTGTTTTCTGTGACTAAGTGAATAATTAATACACTAGCTATTTAAGTGTAGTGGTGATGATTATTTATGGTATTATAATTGTTTTAGTTTTGATTTTATAATCGTGTGTATGTGATGTTAAAAATGGGTATAGTATTTGTATGTGATATTATAATTGTGTGGTATTTGTGGGTTGGATTATAATTATTTGAGTTTTGATATTACAATATTGCACTTAACCGCAGCGCGCGACCGCGCACTGCGAATGCACTTAACCGCAGTGCGCGATCGCGTGCTGCGAATGCATTTAACCGCAGCGCGCGATCGCACCCTGCGAATGCACTTAAACGCAGCGTGCGATCGCGCGCTGTGAATGCACTTAATCGCAGCGTGCAATCGCGCGCTGCGAATGCACTTAACCTCAGCTCGCGACCGCGCGCTGCGAATGTCTTATGACTTTCAACAGCTTAGCGTTGTGCAGCATGCGATGCGTGCTGCGGATAGCATATTTGCGTGCTGCAGAAAGTCAAATTTGTTGTAGTGGGTATATATTAGAGAATATATACTGAAATGACCCGCCATGAGAAAGTTTCAAGGATCGTTATATGAGTGTCATAAACTTTCTCATGTGACCATTAGTATGAATAGTCCTTAGACCTGAAATCACTACAGTTCCATACATAAGGAGTTATGTACTTTGGTATCGTCAAACGTCACTCATAACAGGGTGAACTATAAAGGTGATCACTGGGTATGTAATAAATTATGCGGAGGGATGTGAGTGATGTAGATGAGATCTATCACTCTCATATAACGGGAGTGATATCTTTAGGTCTCTTGATAGAGTAGGACCACGAAATGCATGACCATGCTCAAATGAGTCAATATGAGATATTGAAATCATTTGTTTTGAGTGAGTCTACTTGGGGATCAAGAAACACAAAGATTGATAAAAGGATGACACGGTCTATGCCTTATTGATCAATCTAGATATTAAGGATAGAAGGACAAGGTTCTACAAGATAGTAATCATAGAAAGGTTTTGTTGGATCTTGACATTTTCATAACTTGGGTAGTAATGATGCATTGCTAGATGTCGCCCATTGCTTATGTGTCTAAAGTGGTTTAGAGACATTGCCAACGTTACGAAAACTTCTAGGGTCACACATAAAGAACATGTTATTTTGGAGATAAGATCATTTTAGTTTGACTAAATGAATCATTAGTTAATTGAATGAACAAAAATGAATTGGACACATTTCTTGGCCTAACTTGAGTTGAACTCAAATTGGTTTAATTTGAGTTAGACTCAAGTGAAACCAATTGAAGAAGGTTAGCATTATTAATGGTGATTAATCCTGCATACAAATGAGAGTTGTTGCATGCAAATGGATTAATTGCAAGAAATGGGATTTCATGAAGATTCTTGAAAGTTGCATGCAATGGGAGTAACGCATGCAAATGGATTAATTGCATGAAATGAGATTACATGAAGATTCTTGAACGTTGCATGCAAAAGGTTAATGTTGCATGCAATGGGATTAATGCATGAAATGGATTAATTACATGAAATGAGATTTCATGAAGATTCTCAAACGTTGCATGTAAAAAGTTAATGTTGCATGCAATGGGATTAATGCATGAAATGAGTTTTAACGCTCAATGTTGCATGCGATTTAATGGATGCAAATGAGATATAAACTTTTGGGCCTAACGTGAATGATAAGTTGATTTTCATTTTTGGTGTGTGATCTCATTTTAACTAAGCATCCTTTTCTTCTCTTCTTCTTTCTTCTTGGCCAAATTCTTGTGTGGAAAGCCTTTGTGTGGTTGCTAGCACAACTAAAGATTTCATCTCCTTCTTTAAGATAGTGTTCGTGTGGATACCATAGAGGCGCGGCCATACTGATCGCGCTAAGATTCAGCGAACCGTGGACGAGCGGGATAGACAAAGGGCACACATCAAAAGTATACTCTATAAGTTAGGACCTTTTGATCTATACTTTGTATGAGTTTTCTTTCGCATGGATCACTCAAGAGATCCTTTTTCCGCTACGCTTTTATTATTTTTCGCATAGGATTCCCAACATCGGCACGATGAAGGGTTTTTTACGTGGATATTAGCGATGAAATATTTTTATTCATTGCTAATATTTATTATTTTAGCGATGAAAATTTAAATTTTCATCGCTGATATTTGTATATCAGTCGACTGGTGGGTTCCACCAATTGACTGTCGATAATGTGGCAGACCACAGAATCGATCTCGACTAGCCAATCGATTGAATTGTTTGCGATGAATATTATATATATTTCTTCGCTAAATATTAGTCGACTGATGGTATCCACTAGTCGACTGCTAAGAATTTGGCCGGCCACAGAATCAAGTTTATTCGACTGGCCAATCGACTGAATAGTTTGCGATGAATATTTATTTATTTCGTCGTTAATTAGTATCAGTCGACTAGTGATATATATATCAGTCAACTGTTATTATTGGCGATGAATTTTTAAATATCGTCGCTAAACTTAAATAAATTAATTGCCAATTGCTCGTTACGTCACTTCCATGATGTCAGTCAAAGTCAATACGAATTTAGAAACAATATATATTCATTTGTTAAAGACTTGTAAAATTATTGCCACCGGTTTTATGAGACTGCCGTTTTGTAGATGCCTAGGATGCTGCAATTGACTTTGCTTTGTATTATTTATATATGCCAAAACTTCCCCTAATTTAATTAATCAATCGTTTAATTAAATTAAAAATATAAATATTATGAGAGATAGTCAGCATGCATTTAACGAACATGCGTGGTTGAAGATACACACTCAATTATCACATGGTCAAAAATACAATTAAAAAAGTTTAAAAAAAAAAAATCGATGATCCTTCCGATCCCTCCGTGAATTGAGACTAAAGGATAATATAAAATAGTTTTTTTTTAAAAAACAATAATAAATTATTCATCCATATGGTATCTCATCTTTATAATTAAATAATTAATTTTTGAGTTTAAAAATTCTAGAAAGATACTATTAAGAAAGACAATGCTCTTGACGACTACATATCCGTTGAATCTATATTCACATTGATCCATATCCGATCTTAAATTAGAAGATGAGTTGTTTTAGCTTCTAGCCGAGCCAATGGTTAAATTGTAAAAGCTCAAAAAGAAATAGGAAAATAAATGTTTCTTCATCTATCATTATTGGAGTCGAAGGACTCTTTTATACAAATATTTACAGCAATAAATTTACCTGAGGTATGGAATGATAACAGTAGCATAATATTATCAGTTGCTATAATAATTTTGATCATGAAGCCAAATATGAAAAATCGTTGATTGATCAAAATCAATAGAGACATTTTCCTTTATTGGTATTATTACTATCATTATTCCCCAACAAATTCAACAATATTATCTGAATGTTAAGTTTGATAGCCAATTTAGTAAAATATTGTCTAAATAATGACTTGGTAAATATGTCAGCAATTTGATTTTCTATAAAAATATAAGAAATTGAAAGTTGTCGAGTCGCCACACGTTCTCTGAGAAAATGAAAATCAATCTCCATATGTTTGGTGAGAGCACGAAAAATTGGATTGATAGCGAGATATGTTGCTCCAATATTGTCACATCAAATTTTTGGAGTAGTGGTTGAAGAGAGATGTAATTCTGAAAGAAGAGATAATATCCAAATAATTTTAGTTGTCGCATTACCTACAACTTTGTATTCAGCTTTAGTGCTTGACCGAGTACCGTAGGTTGTTTCTTTGAAAGCTAAGAAATAAGATTTCGTCCAAGAAATATGACATACCAAATAGTAGAACGCCTATCTTCAGGAGATCCTACTCAATTTGCATAAGAATAGGAGTGACAGTTCTATAAGAATATCAAACTCATGCGTAACAAGATGACTTGCTCTAGAATCTAGATGCCATCCGGGAGTTCTATGTGTTTCTGAAACTGGATTAGGTGAAACAAAGAGGGAGAATGTTCCAGATTGAGATGATTGACATGGTGAATGCTAAGAGGTGGAACGAGCTTGATTTGATGATGCAAGTCCACCTGGAAAATTTGAATCAAATCTTTTATAGCAAGTTTGAGAAAAATGTCCATAGTTAAGACAAATTTTGCATCGTCCTCGTCCTCGACCACAACTTTGGCCATGGATCCGACCACAACCTCTGTGTCCTCCACTCTAATATCGATGAGTGTATTGAAGAAGAATTGGATTGCTATGATCAAATTTTGGAGCTTTGTTGGTTACGTGCACTGAGAAAGATTTTGGCATACGCTAAGACTGTATTTGTAAAAGCCTCTCATAAGAAGACAACATACTGAGAATCGTTTCCAATGACACTTAATCCAAGCGAGTTGTGACACTGGGAATGAAACTATCACATTCAGAGCCTAAACCTACAAGAACATGAATTAATAAATCTTGTTAGGGAATCAGATGACCAATTGTAACTAAAGTGCTAGCAAAAGTCTTGACTGTTTGCATATAATCATTGATAGAGGCATCTCCTTGTTGTACAAATTAAAGTTGTAGACGGAGCTGAAAAACTCATGCTTGAGATTGAGATGTGAAAGTTTTATTAAGAGCTTCCCAAACTGGACAAGAAGTGTCAAGGCCCACGAGGATATGAAGTATGTGTTCAGTAATTGAGGAGATTAACCAATGCAAGCCTAATTGATCCTTCTTAAGCCAAATAGTATAAGTTGGATCATCTTTTCTGAGGTGGAGTTGAAGTACCATCAATATGACCAAGTAAATTATGGACAGAAAGTAAGGAAACAAGCTGCATTTTCCAGATTGGAAAATTGTCATTATTGAGCTTAATGGGTGAAGAAGGAATCGTAGTCATAGGTATGGAAAGATTTTGTGACGGTGGAGATGTTTCTATAAAATTAGAAGAGGAAATTTCAGATATTCTTGTTGCTCCTTCTACAATCAAAGATTGTAGATTTATTCAAGATTTAATTTGAGTGGATTACCAAGTCTACACTCAAAAAATCACGAAGGTGTTAAAGATGTAAAATATCCCTTCGACTCCACCCCTTGTTTGATAGTTTTGCAAGCAAACAAATGCTTTGCATGCATAAACCGATGTACAGTCAGCAAAGCTTAAAAAAAAATTTGTTGATTGATTAAACACCACGGAGGAGCGCAACTTGCTACAATAATAGAAATAAAAAAAATCACGAAGGAGGGAAAGAGAAAGAAATTGACGGACAACGAAAAAAAGAAGCAATGACTCTAATACCATGTAAAAGCTCAAAAAGAAATAGGAAAATAAACGTTTCTTCATCTATCATTATTGGAGTCAAAGGACTCTTTTAAACAAATGTTTACATCAATAAAAGGAAAGATTACATAAGGTATGGAATGGTAACAACAACAAAATATAATCAGTTGCTATAATAATTTTGATCATGAAGACAAATATGGAAAATCATTGATTGATTAAAATCAATGGAGGCATTTTCCTTTATTGGTATAATTACTATCATTACAAATCCCTTTTAGAGAATCGGTGGCATGACAAGTTACGTCAATTGATTATGTGGAGTCGGTGACATGATAGGGCCGACTACTACTCTCCCAAGTAATCATAAGGACTTGGATGAAGATCTAAGGTGTTGGGCCACTAGAAAGAGATTAAAAGGGGGTCCAGGCATACCTTATTAAATCCATCCGAAGTTTAAGTCAGATTCATAGAGAAGATATAAAATAGTATAAAAAAACAATCTTTTATATGTTTGCTCAAACCTTTTCATATAGCAATGACTTAGCTCCCCTAAGGATTTGTTGTAAAAGCCAAGTCCTTTGGACTAGTAGTCGCATCCTGTGCATTGTCGGCTATGATTCGTTGTAACTATCGCATACTTTGGACAAGTAGTTGCATCCTTCAGACTAGAACAACTGCAAGTACTAAACGACAATGACTGCCTATGTTCCTTGAACTGCAATACCTGCAACGGTTGCATCATGCGAATTGTTATAACTACTGAGTATATTAAGGCAGTGGTTGCGTCCCTTGGATTGTTATGACTATCGAGTCTTAAAAATGACGTGGATGGAACTCGATTAAGAGTCGCCTCTCTATAAACTGATTTCAATAATAAGTTCATTACCTTGAATTGAGACCTTAATCCGACTCTATTCACCTCACCTCAGTCCCCATACCAAATGAGACAGTTTGGACGTCTACTTTCTTTGATTACACCTCTTGATTCTTGAACCCTCCGACCATCCACATCTATCTATGAGGTTATTCTACATTCTTTTATGTCAATTGGCAAGTGGATTCTGATTCCCTTTCTTCTCTTTTATCACATTCCCAATTTCTCCTATTATTTTTTAATATTTCTTCTTCCATAAAAGGTTGAAACTGCAGTGTTTTATTTTTCATCCTGTCCTTCTCTTCAATTCCTGGAATTGTATTTGACTTTAAATAAATTCTAAAAAATTCATTATTTCTTTATTTGGCTTCCTTCTCCATTCACATAGTCATTTCTCTAGCAAAACTAAGCTACTGCCTCAACTAGAACTAGGTCCTTTTAAAGAGAATATCGTATATCTAGAAATTGCTGAGATTCTGAAAGGTCTTCACTTTGACATCAATCTTTTTCCTGAGGAGGATCTTCTTTCTTACTTCTAGTTAAATCTGATAGCATCGGAACTACCCCATAGTCTACATTGTTAGTGCAATCGATCTATAGTTAAGGTTGACCCATTTCGAGTTCAATTTTGATATTTAAATAATGCCAAAGGATTTATATTACTTTTCCTCGCTACTCTACAACCATCCAAGGATTTTGATGCTCCTTGGAATACTTTTGTAAGATACGGAAAAAATCCTTGCTAAGTAAGAATTATCTTGTGGAATTTTTCAGGAGTTTTTAGAAATTTTTCTAGCATTGAATGGAGTTCATATGATCGATTAGGAGGAAGATTAAGGCTTAAATAGGTGATTGGGTTAGATTTGAGCTAGCTCAATCAATTGGCGCTTTAAAAAAATGCTCAACCCGACCCGTATAACCCGCCTCTTCCATTCATTTTCTCCCGTGCCCTTTTCTTCCCAATCGCGCGATTCTCCTTCCTCTCGATTCCTTCTCCGATCGATCGATCCGTCTTCTATCTCGCCTGCGTGCTTCGCCGCCGCCTAGGGCTGCCTCCACAAGCCGGCCAGACGATCGGCTGCTCCATCATCGTTGATCGAGCCTTCTACCGCCGGAGATCTTAACCGGCAGCCAGATCCAGTCGTCGCCTCCTTATCGTGCTCCGCTGATCCAGATGGCGGTGAGAACGGCCGACCTCCAGACGATGCAAGCCGACTTTCCTTCCCCGAACTCCCACGCGTTGCCGTCGGAGTTCACAATCACCGTCCCTTTTTCTCGCAAAATCTCCTTGCGCGAGCCCACCGTGGTGGCAATGTTGTCGTGCTCAAAGAGGAGCCCCTGGATCGACGCCGCCTCTTTTTCTCCGCGCCCATCGCCGCCGCTCTCTTCTTGTCGTGGGATCTCCTGGTGCGATGGTGCGATCCCAGCTTAGCGATGCCATTCCAGAGCTCGATCGCTGTGGTTGCTAATCTTCTTCCTCAGTCACCACTCGTCTCGATGCCCAGCTCTACCGATCACCAGCCGCACCAAGCCGATCTTCTTCTGAGGAGGGTTTCGAGCTAGGTGATCGGAGTTTAGATGCTTCTGTTCTTACTCAATTCCTGGTAATGCCTATGGTAATTGATCGGTTCTTTTCAATTTCTATTTAGCTTCATTGTTGACCTACGATGAGTATGCTGATCTAGAACTTTGGTGTTTCATGATTCAAGCTGGGGCAGATTCTACAAGTGAATTGATTCTCGTATCATCATATCTTATGGTGGACTAAGCCAAATCTACGAATTGGATAAGGGCTGGTAAGCTAATCTAGCTTTCTCTTCTTTATTGTTGTTAATTTTGGCTGTGATTTGGCTATGGATGGTAAAGTAGGTTTGAGAGAAATTTAAATGTTGTGTGATTTCAAGTTTAGGATTATTAGAATTGAAATCTGCTTCCAATTTAACTGAATTGTTGCAGTTCAACTAGTTGATTTGGATGGAGCTATTTAGCAATTGAAGCTAACCTAGGTGAGGCAGGAGCTAGGTTGTTATGGATGTATACTATTGGTTATTTCGTTATCCAATCAGGTGTTGGTTGATGATGAAATATAGGGATGGATGTGGAGGATTGATTGGGTTAATTAGGTAACTAGATCAATAAAGTTGATTGGGATACAAAAGCTGATGTAGGAGTCGATTTAATCCTTCATTATATGTTTGCATTTAATCATAATATTTGATATGTGCAGGACATGGATACGAGACAGGATCGCGACCGTGAAGATATTATTCTGAGCTTCTTATAAGGTGGGTAATTCCTACCCTGGTCAGGTAGTTTTAATGCATACAGATTTAGATGCATGATCATCTTATATGATCATGTTACCTTGACCCTGCTCTTATTATCTTATGCTTAAACTTATCGTTGGATGTTTTTATGCTCAATTGTTGATATCACATATTCCCTATCATGATTTAGGAGTTATAGATGTGATGTAAATTGACCTAGATGTTTAGTAGGGTGTAAATGTTAGTACGGGTGATGACCCAATTTATAAATTGGCAAAAAGGTCATCCGTGGGTAGGTAATGCCCTAAATGTAGGATTTATTTTCAATACCCATATGTTGCATACTTGTTACCAACCATGTGTTGTGTAATGGTTAAGTGAAGGGTGATTAGTGTGTCGCTACGAACCGGTGGTCCCAGCTTGATATGATTAGTCGAGTACGACTCTTTATATGATAGAGAGTGTGTCGATCAGTTGAGTACGACTCTCTATTGGATAGAGAGTTATGATCAGTCGAGTACGACTCTCTACAGGATAGAGAGTGCATCGATTAGTTGAGTATGACTCTCTATTGGATAAAGAGTTATGATCAGTCGAGTACGACTCTACAGGATAGAGAGTGCGTCGATCAGTTGAGTACGACTCTCTATTGGATAGAGAGTTATGATCAGTTGAGTATGGCTCTCTACAGGTTAGAGAGTCCGTTGATCAGTTGAGTACGACTCTCTATAGGATAGAGAGTGCGTTGATATGATTAGTATGACTTTCTGTAGAATAGAGAGTCTATGGTGAATGTCTGTATGTGAGATATTGCATTCATGTCATTTGCATGCACGCTGGCGACGAGGTCTCCCTTGCGGTTGAGAGTGTCGCCAATCATCCTGTCTCCACGGTTCCTCATAGGAGGAGTATCCGGTGTGAGGGCAGAGCATTGTGGTGCCGCACTCTACCACTATAGACGGTGGTAGTTGGATTTGCGTGTCGTAGTCCTGCGTGTGTGGCACTTGACCACTCATGGGTAGTGACTGTCGGAGTGGCCAACAGTAGGGACCCCCATCGTGTAGCTTGCTATTTATGCTTATATGCTACTCAATCATACTGCCCACTCGACCACTCGAGAGTAGTGGTTGGTATTAAGTTGGGATAGTTGTCATGCTCGAGCCACCGAGGCCACACTGGGTCGTAGGAGCTTTAGGGTGAGTCAACATGACCATGCATGTTGCATTGTCATATCTAACGGCGCTTTGCATATTACCATATATATATATACATATATGCATGTATATATATATATATATATATATATATATGGATGGTTGAGATTAATATATATATAGATGCAGTATATATATATATATATATATATATATATATATGCTTATTGTGATGTTGCATTTGATTGTACATCATATTCATGCATGCTTCTTGCATATATTATACGGTTGTGTCGGACACTGGTATGTGTTGGACAGACCATTAGATACCTTGACCTGTAGCTTGAGTATATTGTGAGTTGATCTTACTCTTCTTGTTATATATATGTTGGATATATGTTCAGATTGGATCAGAGTAGCGTAGCAGACTTCAGGTATGTCTGAATTTTACGTTGTTCATTTGGTTAGATGGTATATGCTTGTATTTATATATTATACTGATATACCTGTTGTACCTCTAGATTATGTTTTTGAAATACATGTGATATTACATATATACATATTTTTCTATTACCTGCTGAGTTTTACTCACCACCACCACGGACCCTGAGTTTTTCTGTCGCCCAGGTAATAGGTAGAAGTCTTCGTGATGGCTTGGAGCACCACTGGCTGACATCTCATCTCACCTCCGAGGCTCCCATGTTGTTTTTGGGCTTTTCGTACATTGTGATATGTATTTGGAGTTTTTCCTGATGTATTGTGTTGTGGACTTATGGATTCGAATTTTTTCGCTATTCTGTTATGTTGTGATGTGTTAGTCATACCGGTATGCACTGTGTAGTTGTGATGTTGTTGTTGTGTTTTATGTTTCCGCTGTGTAGTTATTGTAGTAAGTTTGTTATGTGGTTGTGGTTGTTTTCATACATATTTATATGTTGTTGTTATTGAGGGTCTACGGGCCTTATATTAACCCGAAATGTTACCACGTATGGGGGAGATGCCGTCCGTTTGATTTTCGGCTCGGCATGCTCTCGGGGCGTGACAAATTTAGTAGTGCACTAGAATGGCTTGAAAATATTCCACTTGGAGCACATGGTTTTCATATCACTATTCCACTTATAGAGTATTCAGAGCACTCTCAAACCCATTAATCAAATGGACTATCTAAAAACTATCTCCAAAGTTTTCACTGAACAATTCTAAGCAACAAATTATAATATTAATTGAATCTTAACAATCACTTCAATTCTGCAAATGTGATGTCAAAGGAAAAGAGAGTAAGCACAAAGCACAAAGTGAAATAAGGAAAGACATACATAAATATATAATTTAAGAGGCCAATAACAAAAGAGATAATTTTAGTTTTCACACACCATTGATAAATACTCCTTTATCTCTAATTTAATTCTTATTAACTCTTTAATTAAATTCATTGGTTCCCCTCAATTTTTCATTTTCAATATTAGACACATCATACTCTTACTTAAATATATAGTCCAACATAGCTAGTAAATGGGTGAATGACTTGCCACCTACCCTTTTAGGATGTGTATATATATCAAAGTGAATGATCCACTGTAATATATCGAAAAATATATATATATATATGTACATATATATAACAAATTAAAAAAATATATATAATATAATTTAATAATAATATAATTTAATTACGAGATAAATAAAGTAAATTTATTTATCTATTTTATTAAATGGAAATTTGTTATTTATTAGTATTTTAGTTGATAATTTTGAGATAAGATTTTATTAGATTGGACTAAGTTTAATTAGCTTTATCCAATAATAAAGTTGATTGTTTAAAAGCGAAATTTAGTTATTAAATATTTATTAAAAATTTTGAGATCAAATTTTATTAGGTTTGGTTAAGTCTAATTAAATTTTATCCAAGATATTGATTAAGTCAATTAGCCTAAGTATAAATTAAGCCCTAGCTTTTGATTTTCCTAAGTTCAATTTGGGAAAATCCCGTTCCTCCTCTTTCGGCCAACTCCAAGCGCCGGCAACGCCTCTACTCGCTGCCCACGCACCCGCCGCCTTGGTTGTCACCATCAAGCGGTTAGCCTCCAACCGCCGACGACCCTGCCTCGCTCCCAAACCACGTAGCCCGGCCAATTGCCGCTAACCGTCCGTGCCCGGTACGACGGCCACGATCCCGGTGATATTAGCGACAGATTTAGCTTCCGTCGACGAGTTGAAAGCTGAAGCAATCCTCGGATTGGAAGATAGCTTGGGCATTCTACGTATCAGGTGGGTGGATCTTTACATCTTTAGAATTTAGCGCATGGTTTTATTGGTTATTTGGTTTACTGATGTTATTGCTAGAATTACTTTGATACTATATTCGCTGAACCCTTGGATTCTAGATTGCTTGCTCATCATTAACATGTAGTTATTGATTGATATTACTGTTGTAGGTGCCTATTTAGTGCTGAGATAAGATTAATTATTAAAGGATATATAACTTTTCTCCTGTCTCGACTGCCAGCTATGTCTCCCATTCATGGTTGAGAGGGTCTGCAGTAGAGGATATATAACTTTTCTCCTGACTCGACTGCCAGCTATGTCTCCCATTCGTGGTTGAGAGGGTCTGCAGTAGAGGATTTATAACTTTTCTTCTATCTCGGCTGCTAGCTATGTCTCCCATTCGTGGTTGAGAGGGTCTGCAGTAGAGGTTCTCTACTTTTGAACTATGGTTGCTTTGTATACCTGTGGTCGCTTATGTCTCCCATTCGTGGTTGAGAGGATCTGCCGCGGAGTTATACTCTTGGACTACTCGTTCGAAGTTAGTGATAGTTGGATTCGTGTATCGTATGTAGCTAGATAGCTACCTTACATCTTGACTGCCCACGAGACCCGGTTGTGGTAGCATGTTGTTGCGTGCAGTCCATAGCTAGATAGCTATATACTCTGTCTGCCCACGAGACCAGGTCGTGGTAGCATGTCGTTGCCCGCAGACATGGAGTCTTTTATTGTCTATCTGCCCACGAGTCCTAGTCGTGGTAGCATGTGGTTGCGCACAGATAGTGTCTTTGTATTACCTCGAGAGCCACGAGGCTTTGTCACGGTATCTTGGTATGTATTGCTTGTAGATTGCAGTTGGTTGTATATGTTACAGGTGTATTTGTTATATTGTTGATCAGGTTAGTTCTGCGGTGATATTGGTACTCGAGGTTTGGGTTACTCTAGTTTGTTTCCTTTGACTTCCATTATGTCCATTATATCCATTATGATTATGCACTATTTTCTATCCACCCACTGAGTGGTTGTACTCACCCTCTTCTTTTATCCTCCAGTTAGCTAGTAGAGGACATGTCGATTAGCTTACCTTCGTCGCCGTAGAGTCCCTTGTCTGGTCCCACTGCATCATCGAGATGCCGATTTATTTACTTTTTGTTATTGCATTTTGTTTATGCACTTTAGATTTTGGTCGCAGTTTGATTTGATGTCATAAAACTAATTTACTTTTAATTGATTTATATTTTAGTCGCATGCATGTTAATAAAATACTTATATTTTTATATTATTTCAAAGTTTTTATCGATTTGGTTCCAATGATGTATATCGGAATAATTGTCACTGATCCTTGAAGATGCCGCGTGACAATTTTATTGGTATCAGAGCCTAGGTTTGCGATTTCGATTTGTGGGTTTTGTGTTTCGAGATTTTCTTATTCTTCATTTTTTGGACTTTTGTGTTTTGGGACCAAGCAAGCAGAAGGACATCTCTGAGCTATAGGAAAAGTTGTTGTCTTGTACTTTCCTTATGTAATAGGAAGTTATCATTATGTTTTTGTTAGATACTTACATATTTGCTCATTGTAGGAAATGTTACCAAGTGAAATTCCCCTACACATGGTCGTGGACGAGGTCAACCTCGAAAATGACCTATTGATGTTGCGGGACCTACCCTCAAGATTGAAAATGTAAACTCTTTAGGGGTGTCGACTGGTGTCGAATTAGGAAGCTAGGATTAGGCCCACTAGCCACCCATTTGGAAGTCAAGGAGTAACCCCTTAGAGAGTATCAATCCCTACTACTAGTGATTTGATCATAGATAAGGCGTGTATACCTACACTGGCCAGGATGATGAAGGATCGTTTTACCTTATTTTAGGGGATACTGGTCCATGGATTACTCATGCATGGATGAACAATGTAGAAGACTCACTTGGATGCATAACTTGCATGGATACAAGGAAGATGGAGCTTGCGGTGTATGACTTACGAGGTCAGACCCTCACATGGTGGAAAATGCAGCGAATGATTTCGGGGAGCAGAGTATCACTGAGATACTATTCCGAGAGACTGTTAAGGGATAGTATCTTCTGATCTCTTTTAGTATAAGTTGTTGTCAAGAGTTTCTGAATCTTACGCAAGGCAATCAAAGCATCATGGATTATAATGTAGAATTTAGTCGACTTATAAAATTTTACCCTATTTGGGATCCCAAGACTATGATCGTATGCTTCACTTCGTCCAAGATTTTATAACCTATATCTAGATTAGAATGTTTGAATTCCTCATTGGTACTTATTGAATAGTGTTAGACCGAGTCATACTGATCGAGATGACTCAGCGAGCTGATGGGTATGGTATACGAGGTATCATTCCGGTTTACCCTATTTTGTTGATATATTGATAGCTCACATTCCTTGATATCCCGATAATACTTAGGGAAAAATTTATAGAATTATGATACCTCGACTTTGTAGATTAGTTATAATAACACTAGCAAGGAAGACTTTAGTGTCTCATTACGAAGTAAAGGAGTAACCCTTGGATTTTGAGAGGCATACCTTGATTTGAAATTAGACTACCCGTAATTTAGAGTATGAGACTTGACATACAATTCAGTACAAATGCACTAGATCTCACACTTGCTGAAAATGAGAAGACTAGCAACCAATTTGGGATATGGATCAGAGTTGCGCAACGAAAGCATGGTGGGTTCATAACCCACCGAGAAGTTTACGATCGTCTGACAATAGGAATGTGAAGGTGTAGAATCTGCTAGAGGAGTAACATAAGAATTAGGGATTAACTAACCATGGAAGTACATAAGGACTTTCATATTTTGTTAATATGAGAGTAAGTACTTAACTTATTTATGTTGTGAAGGATATAGTTGAAGTTCCAGATTATTCCAAGCGCGAAGAATGAAGCAAGGTCATCTACTGGATTGAAGTTGGATGGTAACGAGATTCTGATGAAGCAACTGTTTAGAGTAAAAGAACGACATGTAGATAGAATATCTTCATCAGGGTATATCGAGTAAGAAATTTGGGGACCAAATTTTTATTAGTGGGGGAGAATTTTTATTAGGCCATCTTGAATTTTCAGTAATATAACAACCTACCCCCTAAAAATAAATTTGGTCCTCCAAATTTAGGTGTTTATGTGATAGGAAGAGGTATAAATATCGTTTTTGCTTGTCTTATTCACTTTCCCAAGTAGCCTTCCAATCAAAGAGATATTGTCATGTCACTTTTACTGAACGTACTTTTTTTCTTGTGAAGTTGGTACTCCAAGATATGACTTGGATACTCTTCTTAAATAGCATCAAGATACAAAGGTGTCATTAAACACTCGAGCATATGAGATGGATATGGAGTATATTTTTGCCACATCGACACATGAAATACAATATGTACTTTTGCTAGTGATGGTGATAGAGTAAGCCTATAAGTCACTAGGTCCAACCATTCAGGAATCTAACAATGACCAAAAAATCTAGGTGTTAACTTTCCTTTAACAACAAATCTTTTCAAGCCCTTAGTAAATGATACACGAAGGAATATGTGCACTCCCTAGAGAACTCTAATTCTCTACATCTCTTGTCTGCATAGCTTTCCTTTGAACAATGTGTTGTCAATCTCTTTATTTAATCATCTTCACCATCTCTACATCTCTCTAAATTCACTGTGGACCAAATAGTAAATTTTGCCTACTTCATTCGAGAACACAGGTGATTTTCATGCTCTTGAGTATAGTGCTTGAAAAGGAGACATTTGAATAGCTAAATGAAAAATATTGTTATAAGCGAATTTCTACAAAACGCACATGGTCCTCCCAACTATCCGTAAAACGCAAGCTAGCTCGCAAAAGATTCTTCAAGATATGAATAAGACTGTCTGATTGACCATCCATTTAAAGGTGGAAACAATAGCTATAACATAACTTAGTACCCACCCAGAGTCTACTGTAAAGTGTTCTAAAATTTAAATGTGAAATAAGGGTCCCAATCAAATATGATGCTTAATGGAATTAAATGATTTAGTATTCTATGAAACAAGCAAAATTAAATAGTTTATAATGTGTAACTATGCAAACACTTAGACATCCTTTAATATTCTTTTAAGGGCAATTTAGGAAATATATTTTCGAAAATAAATGTTTTTTAATAAATATGAAAATTAAGTGTGCGTGTTGAATATTTTGGTACATTTCAGTCGAAACTCAAACTAACACGGCGAGCTCTCATTCGTTCTTGAGAAGCAAGTAATTTCAATTTATATTTCCCAAATAATCATGATCTTGATTTGTAATATAAAATAATAATTAAATTCAAAAATTAATTATATAATTACAAGGATGAGATATCATGTGAATGAATAATTTATTATTTTATAGTCTCAATCCTCGAAAGGATCGAAAGAATCATCGATCAAGTTAGAAAAAAACCTTTTTTAATTGTGCTTTTGATCATGTGAGAGTGCGTAGTCAACCATGTTCATCACATGCATCCTCGTCCTCTCTCATAGTTTTTATGCTTTTAATTAATTAACCGATTGATTAATTAATTAAATTATTAAGTGAAGTTGTTGCCATGTATAAATAATACAAAGCAAAGTCAATTGATTGCAGCATCCTTGGCATCTACAAAAGGACTGTCCCATAAAACAAATTATATCGACGACGTCATGGAAGTGACGTAAATGTTGGATGGTGTTCGCAATATTAATTTAATTGTCCTTTTTGTTAGCTGTGAACTGGATTATATTAATTATATTGACTCTATCTAATGATCATGCATGGCAACGATACACCTCTTCAGCAGTCTATAAAAGAAGGAAATGGATGTCACTCCTGAATGCATGCAATAGTCTTTCTCTCTCTCCGATCCTCTCCTTCAGCCTTTTCAATCCTAGCTCCAACGCTACGTATATATGGCTGCCTGCGGCTTCAGCATCGGTGAGTATATCTATATAAGTAGTATTCTCCTATGCCTTTATCCTCTAAATTATTTATGTCCTTCCGCGCCAATCCAATAACCTATGCATCTCAGCGGTTTTTTTTTTTTTCCTTTCATGAAAAGGAATCGAAAGTTCAAGTACAATATGGATCTAGGGTCGGCTCTGATAATCAAACTTTAATAATAAACTCTAATGGATTGTAGAAAATTAATTTTACTCTTTCAACTCCCAACATTAATTAATTCTTGTACAATTTCTATAATGACCACAATTTACATTCTGCATGATATTTAGCTTTAGTTGATAGCATCAAGATTGGGCCATGGGGAGACGAAGGAACCCCAAACTATGACGTCCAGTGTGCGGAGATCATAGAGGTCAAAGTCTCTGTCGAAACAAATCGTCAATGGTTTGGTGATCACTTATTATGACGCCAAAGGAAATGTCCTAACATACAAAACAGGCAGCATGGTTGGTAAATCGAAGAAGGTACGCCAAACGCACGAATGGCCGACATTCTATAGCTAGCTACATAACATATATATATGGATTTTCATTACAAGTTATATACATATACATGTATAAATCTTAATTAGTCTTAATTATTATATATGTACATAACAATTTTGAGATGTTACATGCATGCAGATCGAACTAGCCCGTGGTGAATATATCGACGGCGTGAGTGGGTCCTACATAAATTATGACGACCAAATTTGCATCTCTAACCTCATATTTAAGACAAACAAGCCGAGTACGCATGGGCCTTTTGGGTGTGGATGTGACAAGATTGCTACAGAGAGTCCAAAAGAATTCACTTTTGATCTCGCGGGCGGTAAAATTGTTGGGTTTTTTGGCCAATCCGTCACATATATTAATTCCATCGGATTCTATTTGGCTGCCGTAAGCAACTCTGCAAGTGTGATTATTAAGTAATTGGCTATCTATCTATTCAGTATTTCGATCATCCATCTTATCATCTTCGCTTTGCTCCATCGGGGGAGTATTCTAAATAAATTTGGTAGTTGTCTTTTAAATAAAATTGGATGATCGGTCAAGTTTGATGTATCGTGGGAATGTTTTAAATAAATTTGGAATCGAGTCTCGATGTATTGTGGCAATGTTTTAAATAAATTTATTAGTTGTGTTTTAAATAGCTTTGATATATCGTGGAAGTGTTTTAAATAAATTTGATAGTTGTATTTTAAATAAATTTGGATGATTAATTGACTTTGATGTGAGTTTGGTATAGCAAACCGACTGCTCCATTTTCGATCTACTTGGGATATATGAAGTCACTAATAAGTGACATAGGGACCTCCAATTCCAACACTTTCTCTAGCATCCAGAGCTTGACTTTGTCTTTCATGGAGAACCTCGATTGCATTGCAAACCCACCATTCCATTTTCCCTACTCGGAACATATATATGTTAGTGATTTTCCATTGCTCAAAAAATTACCATTTGAGATTGAAATATCCAAGAGCGATTAAAAAGATTGAAGGAGATCAAATTTGGTGGGACAACGTGAGTGGAAAGATCAGCATTAAGAATTTCCTCACTCCTCTTTTATTCCTATAGACGACGCTATATATATTTTCATGCAAAATCATTTATTATTTAGTAGGTCGATATGAAACAGTTGAACATTTTATAGAGTAGGCAAAATTATGTATGATAGGGTATGACCACATGGTCGAGTCAAGTCAAAAACAAATCAAGTCAAACAATCGGTCAAGTCACTAGTCATGCCAAGTCGAAAGTCAAAATATCCTCAACTCGGTTTTAGTCATCTCTTCTGACATATGTTCTGTTCGGCGTTCAGATCGGCTTAATCTCCTGACCTCAAAATTCTCGAGCTCAGGTAGGCGATTAGAACTCCAGGATTTCTGTGAGGACATGTTCTCACATGGTCCCCTCCATGGCGCCATATATTCGTGATATCCGGGACCTGTTCTCACATGGTCCCCTCCGTGACTCTACATCTCCGTGATATTCGGGACACATTCCCACGTGGTCCCCTCTATGCACTCCCGCTTCATGTATAAATACTTAGATGGTAGGAAGAAAAGGGTTGCTCTCTAACTAAAAGACTACTTTGTTTTCTATTCTTTTCTCCTCTTTTTCTCCACTGTCTGCCTTGAGCGTCGGGGGAGGGGGGGGGTGTTGCCGAGATGAATCTCGACCCCCTTCTAACTCATTTCAAGGTCTTGGCAAATAGGCACTCTCAAGTACTTGCTTAGGGGTTGACCTCGAACTACTACTGACAACAATTCCGAACCTCCTAGAGCTGATCTATCAGCCAAGTTCCTAGAACCGACCTGCAAGCATGTACAATGACCTTGGGCGTTCCAGAACCAAGCCGACTTCCTTGAAGCCTAGCAGATACAGGGTCCAAATCGGCCTCCTCGGGTTCTAAAAGATAAAGTAGGCTATTCCATTCCTTGATCTCGGATCGAATCATTTTTGGCACCGACCGTCTGTGGGAATCCGAGCTAAGACGTATAGATGGAAAGACATTCAAAGAATCATGACCCCGCAGGCAGAAAAACACGACCGTCACTACCCACCACATAGGTAATGACAAAGGAGGATCTGAATCAGGCCGTGGTGGCTACTTTAGAAGATATTTGAGGAGGCATATACCACCGAGTGACATAAGTGTATGACACTCTAGCTCCAGGTCTACCTCAAATGTATAGAAAACTGACTACTCCATTTTCGATCTACTTGGGATATATGAAGTCACTAATAAGTGACATAGGGACCTCCAATTCCATCACTTTCTCTAGCATCCAGAGCTTGACTTTGTCGTTCATGGAGAACTTCAATTGCATTGCAAACCCACCATTCCATTTTCCCTACTTCGAACATATATATGTTATTGATTTTCCATTGCTCAAAAAATTACCATTTGAGACTGAAATATCCAAGAGCAAATTAAAAAAGATTGAAGGTGATCAAATTTGGTGGGACAACTTAGAGTGGAAAGATCAGAGCATTAAGAATTTCCTCACTCCTCATTTTATTCCTATAGACGATGCAGCTATATATATTTTCATGCAAAATCATTTATTATTTAGTAGGTCGATATGAAACAGTTGAACATTTTATAGAGTAGGCAAAATTATGTATGATAGGGTATGACCACGTGGTCGAGTCAAGTTAACAACAAATCAAGTTCCTAGCATCGTGAGCTCTATAGAGCTTTATTGTGACAACAACGGGGCTATAGCATAGGCTAAGGGACCTCCTTCTCACCAGCGTTCCAAACATATACTACGGCGGTATCACCTCATTCGAGAGACCATCGATAGAGGAGATGTGCGGATATGCAGAGTAGATATTGATACTAACATTGCGGATCCCTTGACCAAGGTTTTGGCACAGAGGAAGCATGATGGTAATATTAGGTCACTGGATCTTAGAGATTAAAGTGATTGTCACTAGTGCTAGCTAGTGGAAGATTGTTAGTGTCAGTCCTTAGTGTCAACCATGGGATGATTGATTAGGGATCATATGTATCATACTTCATTAATAAAAAGCAAAGTTTGATTATTATATTTACTTCATGTCATCTGAATAAATATAATAATGTCCTAGAAAGTATAGATTCTTTATCTACAGCATATCAATTGGTAGAATTGATTGTGAGAAGCTATAAAGAACACTATTCTTAAATATTCCTAATCAAGTATTAATATACAAGGGCAATATTAATGCATTGAGACTAGCCTGTAGATCAATTGATGATTTGATCTCACAGATCATAGATATGTGATATCACGTTGACACATGGGTATATATTAGAGAATATATACTGAAATGACCCGCCATGAGAAAGTTTCATAGATCATTATATGAGTGTCATAAACTTTCTCATGTGACTATTAGTATGAATAGTCCTTAGACCTGAAATCACTACGGTTCCCGACATAAGGAGTTATGTACTTTGGTATCGTCAAACGTCACTCATAACAGGGTAAACTATAAAGGTGATCACTGGGTATGTAATAAATTATGCGGAGGGATGTGAGTGATGTAGATGAGATCTATCACTCCCATATGACGGGAGTGATATCTTTAGGTCTCTTGATAGAGTAGGACCACGAAATGCATGACCATGCTCAAATGAGTCAATATGAGATATTGAAATCATTTGTTTTGAGTGAGTCTACTTGGGGATCAAGAAACACAAAGATTGATAAGAGGATGACACGGTCTATGCCTTATTGATCAATCTAGATATCGAGGATAGAAGGACAAGGTTCTACAAGATAGTAGTCATAGAAAGGTTTTGTTGGATCTTGACATGTTCATAACTTGAGTAGCAATGATGCATTGTTAGATGCCGCCCATTGCTTATATGTCTAAAGTGGTTTAGAGACATTGCCAACGTTACGAAAATCTCTAGGGTCACACACAAAGAACATGTTATTTTGGAGATAGGATCATTTTAGTTTGACTAAATGAATCATTAGTTAATTGAATAGACAAGAATGAATTGGACTCAAATTGGTTTAATTTGAGTTAGACTCAAGTGAAACCAATTGAAGAAGGTTAGCATGATTAATAGTGATTAATCATGCATGCAAATGAGAGTTGTTGCATGCAAATGGATTAATTGCACGAAATGGGATTACAAGAAGATTCTTGAAAGTTGCATGCAATGGGAGTAATGCATGCAAATGGATTAATTGCATGAAATGAGATTACATGAAGATTCTTGAACGTTGCATGCAAAAGGTTACTGTTGCATGCAATGGGATTAATGCATGAAATGGATTAATTACATGAAATGAGATTTCATGAAGATTCTCATGTAAAAAGTTAATGTTGCATGCAATGGGATTAATGCATGAAATGAGTTTTAATGCTCAATGTTGCATGCAAAGGGATTTAATGGATGCAAATGAGATATAAACTTTTGGGCTTAACGTGAATGGATGCAAATGCTCGAGTTACCTAAGTCCGTGGTGGAAGGTGCCGGAGTTGAATTTTGAGATTCCTCATCTTGATCGGATGTTGAAGGCTCTTCTTGAGGTTGCTCCGGTGTAGAGGATGATCTCTCCTCCTCAATCCTAGAAGTAGATGCTTCTTCCACCTCTTCTACTTCTTCTTTCTCCGATCCGGAAGTTGACTCCATCTCAACTTCCGATTCCTCACTTTCACTTGAGGATGAACTCTCCTCATGGAATCTTGTCAATTTTCTCCATAGCTCCTTGGCATACATGTAATCCCCTAGCTTGCACAAAACATTATTAGGGATTAAATCTTCCAAAAGTTTCGTTACCTTAACTTCGGTCTTGAGCTTTTGACGTTGCTCTTGGGTCCACTTTTTCAATTTTAGGACATTCCCCTTCTTATCCCTAGGGGGTTCAAGGCCTTCAACGAGGATGAACCAATCCTCTATGTTCATCATCAAGAATGTTTCCATTCTTGCTCTCCACGCCGGAAAATCTTCTTGATCATATGGAGGTGGAGTGTTGATATCCCATCCAAGCTTGTCTTAGAATTCCATCTTCACCCTCTAGCCTTTTGTCTTAGCTCCGGGCTCTAATACCACTTGTTAGGAATATTGTAACGGCTAGAGGGGGGGGTGAATAGCGTTTTGCCCGTTCGTTGATGGAATTCGATCTCGTTCGTGTCTACAATTTCGTTAGCGCAGCGGAATACAGATAATGATAACAATAACGAAATAGACAACAAGCTAACACAATGATATAACGTGGTTCGGAACCGCACGGTTCCTACTCCACGGATCGAGCTCTAAAGAGCCCTAGTGATGCACACGCACTCACTAATGATAAACACTCCTTCTCGACACAAGTCGGAGGCGGAGAAACCCCGTACAAACGTTTACAACAATAAACGAAAGGAATACAAGCAATATACAATGTAAATACGAAATACAAGTAAAGAAAAGACTTTACAACACTTGTTTTGATTTCTTGAATGCTTGGTTGCTTGCTTGCACTTGGAGACCTGATTTGCACCAACAAATCGCCCCAATAGCCCTCAAGAACCGATGGTTTTTCCTCCATCATGAGCTCCTTATAAAGCTTCAACCGGTGCTGGAAAAAGTCGATCAGTCGACTGATCGGGACCATCGATCGTGATGCCCTTCATTGTCGTGAGACAATGGCTAGTTCCATGTTGGATAAGTCCAACGGAACTACCATCGATCGTGATCATACACATCGATCGGCCGGATGGAGTCCTCACTCGACCCGGATCAGTCTCGACTCCGATACGTGGCCGATTTCTCGAGCACCCGGATCGGTGATCACGATCGATCGGCGCTAGAGCCATCGATCGTGCCCACCTATGGTGGTAGTCGATTTGCTAGGCCACAACCCGATCGAAACCCTAGTTGACTCGGTCCGGTCGGCGCCACATGGCACGGTCGGTGGCACACCTCAAACATGAGGTTTTAGCCCAAGTATGGTTCCCCCATACTTGCTAGACCACCCTTAGCCTAGACCTAAGCCTTCTAGCCATCTCCATCAGCCTCACGCCTCTCGGATCCCTCCAAGTCATCCATGACTTGTTCATCCATCGCGCTAGCCTTCAGATGCTTCTATCAGCTATGTCATGCTAACGGTATCTACACCGCCAAGGCACATTGGACTTACGCCGCCAAGACTTCGCTTGGACTTTACGCCGCCAACCATTGGACTTATGCTGCCAAGACTCCCGCTTGGACTTTACGCAGCCAACCATTGGACTTATGCTGCCAAGACTCCCGCTTGGACTTTACGCAGCCAATATCAAACCCCTTGGACTTCTCATGCCAAGACTCAAGCTTGGACTTTCCATGCCAAGACCCATGCTTGGACTTTACATGCCAAGACCCATGCTTGGACTTTCCTTGCCAAGACCATGCTTGGACTTTTCATGCCAAGTACCCATGACTTGGACTTTCCCATGACAATTACATTGTCATATGTTTTTGTCGAAACATCAAAACATCACTCGAGTCAAACTCGAGTCCTGGTTAATCGTGACCTGGGCCGATTGCACCAACACTGATCTGTCAGCCAAGTTCCTAGAGCCGACCTGCAAGAATGTACAATGACCTTGGGCATTCCAGAACCAAGCCGACTTCCTTGAAGCCTAGTAGATACAGGGTCCAAATCGGCCTCCTCGGGTTCTAAAAGATAAAGTAGGCTATTCCATTCCTTGATCTCGGATCGGATCATTTTTGGCACCGACCGTCTGTGGGAATCCGAGCTGAGACGTATAGATGGAAAGACATTCAAAGAATCATGACCCCGCAGGCAGAAAAACACGACCCTCACTACCCATCACATAGGTAATGACAAAGGAGGATCTGAATCAGGCTGTGGTGGCTACTTTAGAAGATATTTGAGGAGGCATATACTACCGAGTGACATAAGTGTATGACACTCTAGCTCCAGGTCTACCTCAAATGTATAGAAAACTGACTACTCCATTTTCGATCTACTTGGGATATATGAAGTCACTAATAAGTGACATAGGGACCTCCAATTCCATCACTTTCTCTAGCATCCAGAGCATGACTTTGTCTTTCATGGAGAACTTCAATTGCATTGCAAACCCACCATTCCATTTTCCCTACTTGGAACATATATATGTTATTGATTTTCCATTGCTAAAAAAATTACCATTTGAGACTGAAATATCCAAGAGCAAATTAAAAAAGATTGAAGGTGATCAAATTTGGTGGGACAACTTAGAGTGGAAAGATCAGAGCATTAAGAATTTCCTCACTCCTCATTTTATTCCTATAGACCAGTACGCTATATATATTTTCATGCAAAATCATTTATTATTTAGTAGGTGGATATGAAACAGTTGAACATTTTATAGAGTAGGCAAAATTATGTATGATAGGGTATGACCACGTGGTCGAGTCAAGTCAACAACAAATCAAGTTCCTAGCATCGTGAGCCCTATAGAGCTTTATTGTGACAACAACGGGGCTATAGCACAGGCTAAGGAACCTCTTTCTCACCAGCGTTCCAAACATATACTATGACAGTATCACCTCATTCGAGAGACCATCGATAGAGGAGATGTTCGGATATGCAGAGTATATACTGATGCTAACATTGCGGATCCCTTGGCGAGGCTTTGCGAGGAAGCATTATGTTAATACTAGGTCAATGGGTCTTAGAGATTACAGTGATTGTCACTAGTGCTAGCTAGTGGGAGATTGTTAGTGTCAGTCCTTAGTGTCAATCATGGGATGATTGATTAAGGATCATATGTATCATACTTCATTAATAAAAAGCAAATTTTGATTATTATATTTACTTCATGCCATCTGAATAAATATAATAATGTCCTAGAAAGTATAGATTCTTATCTACAGCATATCAATTGGTAGAATTGATTGTGAGAAGCTATGGAGAACACTATTCTTAAATATTCATAATCAAGTATTAATATACAAGAACAATATTAATGCAATGAGACTAGCCTGTAGATCAATTGATGATTTAATCTCACAGATCATGGATATGTGATATCACGTTGACACATGGGTCACTATAACAAATATGACTTTTCACGATGTTATCAACAACACACAATTTTAGCACATTAATAATAGTTTTTACAACGCGCCCAATTTTGTACGGTGAGGATAATATTATATTTTTAGAAACAACAGCATGCAAAAATAATATGCTGTCAATACTCATTTTAACAGCATTTAGTGCACGCTATTAATATTAAATAATAACAGCGTGCATTCTGCACGCCGTTAAAAAATTTATTATAAAAAATTAAATTTTTCGCAGCGCGCGAATCAAGTGCGATGCGGATAATATTAGATTTATTAATATGGAACTTTTAACAACATGCATTTTGCACGCTGTTAAAAGTCTCACTATAAAAAATTAAATTTTTCG
The DNA here is from genome assembly GCA_025175895.1 of Wurfbainia villosa. Lineage (NCBI taxonomy): Eukaryota > Viridiplantae > Streptophyta > Magnoliopsida > Zingiberales > Zingiberaceae > Wurfbainia > Wurfbainia villosa. Next base: position 6,927 of record JAKLTH010000135.1, on the reverse strand, counting down.
TAGCGTGCCAATCAAGTGCGCTGCGGATACAATGTTTGTTAATATGAAATAATAACGGCGTACAATTTGCATGCCGTTAAAAGTATCAATATAAAAACTTAAATTTTTTATAGCGTGTCAATCAAGCGTGCTGCGGATAATACTAAGCTTGTTAATATGAAATAATAATAGCGTATAATTTGTACGCCATTAAAAGTTTCATTATAAAAAAATAAACTTTTTGCAGCGTGCCAATCAAGTGCACTGCGGATAATATTAGCATTGTTTATATTATCCGCAACGTGTATTTTGCACGCCGTTAAAAGTATCATTATAAAAAATTAAATTTTTTATAGTGCGCCAATCTAGTTCACTGCGGCTAATATTATATTTGTATAATTACAAAAATAAAATTTCTAAAATTTAGCAATACATTTTCTATTAGTATTAAATAATTTATTATTTTTTAATCTGAAAATAATTTTTTTTTAAAATGTTTAACTACGCATTTGCCCTTATTATTATTATTATTATTATTTACATTACTAATTAATAATCATGACTACAACAAAAAAGACAATACACAATACTTAAAAGACATCGTTTTTTATAAAAAAAAACGTTGTTGTTTGTAGTTTAACAACGCTTTTAGTGTAAAGTGTTGTCTTTTTTCTTAATTAGCATAGACAATGGTTTTTAAAAAGCGTTGTCTTTGACATATTTTTATTAGTAAAAGACAATGCTTTATAAGAAGCGTTATCTATGAGGATTTTTTTAGTTTCTGCCATTTAGAAATTTTGAGGTATGATTTAATTTTTTAATGGGTCAATTTTTTTTAAATATAAAAAAATATTTTTTAAATGAATTCGGAAAAAATAATTTTTTTTCATTAAAAAATAAATGACATAAAAAATAAATTTTATTTTATTAATATTTTTTTTTCCATTTTTCCCTATCGTTGATTTTTTCCCATGGTTTTTCATTTAAAAATTAGTATATGTAATTAATGAATACACATTAACGATGATATTTTATCCCGTCGTTGATACTCTGTCATCAACGACGGTTTTTTTTATTTCGGTCGTTAATGTCATATCTTTAATGATGATATTTTCTTCCGTCGTTATTACAATTAAGAAAAAATCTCATAAAAATTTAAATACAAAATTATGAGTTAAAAGTTTAATCAGTCGGCTAAACCTAAAGTTATCTCCCCTCGTTTTTTCTCCCGATCCCTTTCTTCTCACCGCCGCTACTCTCCTCCCTTCACTGTGAACCAGCTTCCCTTCCTTCCGCCGCCTACCGCCGAGAGCAACAGCCGTTGCCCTCTCCTTCCTCGGTCAACGGTTCCTCCACCGCGATTAGCGTCGTTGCTGGCCCTGTCCTTCCCACGGTCGAACGTCGCTCCTCTCCTCGAGAACCTCCTCCGCGATGTTGTGACTTACACTGAGCACGCTCGCCGCAAGACTGTCACCGCCATGGATGTGGTTTACGCCCTCAGCGTCAGGGCGGACTCTCTACGGGTTCGGAGGTTGAACCCTTACGCAAGGTCACTATCAATGGTGTTCGTACTTCAAGTAGCAAAACTTTTTGAATTCCTTTTTTTTTTGTTTTGTTTTTGTAAATGTAGGTCGAACCATTCAAGTGTTGTACCTGGTTTATTGATTTGCTATGAAATTGAAACCCTAAAATGAATTGGTCCTTTTGATGAACTTTTATTTGATATTCCATTGAAAAGATTACAAATTTAAAGTGAACAATAAAAATCAGTAGGTCTATAGATCGCATCTAAACATAGAAGAAATGATGCATATAACTTTTGTGAGAATGTAGACTAAGATTACATGTGAAAGCTAAAATATTGTGCTTTAGTCTCTTTTCAATATGGATGATACAAATGAAGAGTTTGAATTATACAATATAGAAATAATTTTTTGCATACAAAATAGGATTGTTGTGGAATCTTATTTTTGTTAGAAATATCGGCTATATGGAAGTTGGTCTATTTTTAAGTAGATCTCTAAAAAGTACTCCAAAAGCATGAAGTGTGAAAAGTTTCTCCTTTTTTTATAACAATGTGTTGGTTTTGTGTTATTCTTTTAAGTGGAAATTATGAGCAGACATTTCAATGTGTTTCCTAGAATCAAACTAGCTTAATTGAGTTGGATGCCATCCATATTGATGCATATGCTTTATTTTCTAGCTAAGAAATAGTTTGAAGTAGTTTTGCTGGGACATTGGCACACAAGTACTTTTAGTGATTTATTGTTATATGTTCATGCCCTGATGGCACCAAGTTCTCCTACTACAAGTGTGATTGCCAAGTGAAATTCACTTATGAATGAGAAATGGTTGGTAGCCTGGTACATCACCAAGGGTAGGGGATCATGACATGTATATTAGTCACAGACGACACAATTAGTTCCATAATATATCAGGTTTACTGACTTGATAGCAATATTGAGAAGCCAGAAGATTTTGCCTTGTGAAGTTTGTGAATAGCACATGTATCCTCAAATTATATGTAGGTTTCATTAATGCCTTCAATTTAGTTCTGACCATTGGTTGTTCATAACCCAGTTGGCATCCTTGCTATAGCCCAATTTAATGGTAAATGGTTAGTTTTTAAAAGAAACACAAAATGGCAAGAGAGATCTAAGTTCCTTCAACTATGAATGTTACCATGCCATTCTTAATTTTATTCTTATGCATGTCTCTACTTACTACACGCCACAACCATTCTTCCTTTTCCTTGGTTCTACAAAGGTAATCAGGTAGTAAGCATCGTAATTACTTCGTGAAGGGAGAAAAATCTTCTAATTTTCCCTTGGATTCAAATGCTATTTAACTGAGTATTGATGGTACTTTAGGTCGAAGTCCAACTTAGTAAGCATTTGCCATAAATGTAAAAGGAAAATTGGAAATCTTTTCATCCTTCAGAGGATTTTCTGATTTATACAAAACGAAGAAAATTGAAAGCTTCAATGAACGATAAGCATGCGATGGTGAAAAGGAGGTTAGTTTTGCATAATGAGCGACATTAAGATGGTTTTAAGTTCTTGAATCTTGATTTTTCTAAACCCCTTTTTGGGTTTTTTGCTCTTTATTACTGTCAGTCTGATGATAATGAAGATGATAATAGTGGATATGGATATTTAGAAGTTCATCTTCTTGTAAGAAAGGAAATTCTTCCTTTGAGCATCTTTGTTACTGCTATTATTTTGGTATAAAACATGTCTTAATTATTCTTGGTCAAAATAATTTTATGTCGGAGCATTCTAAATGGGAAGTAAAATGACGATTGCATGCTTCTACAACTTAAATTCCCACCCATATTTGTTTAGATCAGTTATGCAGTCATCACTTGGAAATGTTGAAAATAAAAGCACTTGTTTGATTATCTTGAGCATCATGATCTTTCACCACTCGGCTCATTTTTACCTTGAGCATTATGATCTTTCACAATATTATTTGACAATATTTATTTAAAAAATTAGGTTGCTAGTGGTGGCATTGATGGCGATATTAGGAATTATGTTAGTAGCGGTAGTTATGTCAATGGAGCAAAAAGAATGACAATATTACCTCGTAACCATATTGATATGAGGAATATTGTATTTTCTTTTACATGATAGAATCTCTCTCTTATTACTAATAACTTGTTTTGTTGTAAAAATATACTTGGAAACATTAATAATTTTTTATTGTTATACAGGAAAAATTGAAGCGTGAATTGTGGAGATGTCGTGTTAATACTAAATGTAAGCTCTTTCATTGGTGCAGTGATGGAGTTGTTGCGGAAGGTCGAATTGCATCCACGGATCCATAAGCAAAAGTGCATCACGTTCCTCTTGGTGGATCTTATTGGAAAGTTTGGATTGATAGAGTTTTTCTTTGGAGAAGGTGGATCTAATTGACCCAATGATGAAATGTATTTTCTTGAGGGTGCAATAGGAAGCACAGTCACTTGGTTCTCTAAGTGTATAGTTTTGTGTGACTGATATAGATTTTGTGTTACTGGTTGAATTATTTATGTGACTAAGTGAATATTTATTTTGTAGGAAATAAATTATGTAAGTGAATTTATGTTATTAGTTTGAATTGTTTTTCGTGACTAAGTGAATAATTAATACACTAGCTATTTAAGTGTGGTGGTGATGATTATTTATGGTATTATAATTGTTTTAGTTTTGATTTTATAATCGTGGGTATGTGATGTTAAAAATGGGTATCGTATTTGTCTGTGATATTATAATTGTGTGGTATTTGTGGGTTGGATTATAATTATTTGAGTTTTGATATTACAATCGCGCATAACGCGCCTTGCGCGCACATTGCAAATGCACTTAATCGCGGACCGCGTGGCCGCGTGCGCGAATCTGCGCCTTAAGCAGCCTTGTGCGCCTTGCGACTGCGAATGCGCTTGTCACGCGCGCCGATTACCGCTGCGAATTCGATAATACAACTCTGTCATATGGTCCAACGAGTACGACCCACTAGTAGGAAGGAAATGAGATGATTTGGTCAGTTGATCCACAATCACCCAAATCGCATCACGTCCTTTACGGGTTCTAGGCAATCCCGTAACGCACTCAATCGTGATATACTCCCACTTCCATTTCGGAATCGGAATTTTCTAGAGCAATCTAGCGAGTTTCTGATGTTCAACCTTCACCTACTGGCATACTAAACATCGAAAATCTGCTATAACTCTCTTTACACCATTCCACCAGTATAAACATTCAACTCTCGGTACATCAGAGTACCACCAAGGTATATAGCCCATCTCGAATGATGTGCTTTCTGTGGCAACTCTTCCTTAAACACTGCAACTCCGGAACCCACAATCCTTATCAGAGACGGGGAATTATTTTCTCAAAAGAGAAGTCCATCTAACGTCCAAAATCCACTCAACCACGCACTCGGTAAGTGCATAGGAGACTATAGCGACCAATCTTACCTGTTGCAATTATTGCAACTGTTCGCGCTCCAGCAACTCTTTAGTAGCTACCGAGTAGCTAGTTAAAATCCCATGAGCATTTCTGCTCCATATCGCTACAGATCCCGATAATAACTACTAAAGTCATGTCATGTATATGACAGACTATCTCGTAGTCTCTTAACTGACGTAAGCATAAGGTACGCCTCATTCAACTACATCGGAATCGCTCCGATCCCTGAAACGATGCATCCGCGAACATCCTTTTATCCACCCCAGAAGGATTAACTAATACTCATGTAAAAGTTAATCATTTGTCTAGAATCTGTAAACTAGTTTCTCCGAAGGCTAAATGATTTCCATCGTCACCTGTATCAAACAATCTGTGGTATAGTAATGTCAAACATTCTATCCACATCTACAGAATTAACCAAAACATACAAGGAAAACCACCATCTATGGTGGTCGAGTGCGCAACTCCAACTACCACAATCAACAGTGGCCAGGTTACGCAACTCCAACAACCACAAAAGGATTCAATCGTGTTCAAGATACACGATTCTCAAATCTAATGATGACTAAATCGTTAATTAGTCTAGCAACTTAATCAAAATTCATACAATTCATACAAAGTATGAAATTGTCGTCTCCACACACTTGCATCCCCTTTTCTCTAGGCTGATGATATATATTAATCATCACAACGACAATGATGATTGTATGACACCATGTCACTACAATATCAATCCTCCAGTCGTAAACCGATTCTAGAGTATGCACAGGTGTCCTTTACTGATCTAAACAGATCATCTATCCCCAACGGAGGATATTCACTTTCAATAACTATCGTATTCATCATCGATAATCGATGCCTAATCTCAAAGGTCCATCTCTCTTTCAACAAAGAGTTCCGGATCTTCTTAAGGAGGAATACTGGGATAGATAAATATCCCTTCCAACTTCTCCTATAATTACACTTACATTCTTCCAATTTCTATAGTGTTTAGCAACACACGATACTATAAAATTATCACTCGATATGCGATCTTGATACGAACTATTTTCCATCTCGTTTGATCGCTACTCCGCTTGCCTATCGACAAGCCTTGAGTTCATCGAAACTATATCCGAATGCTCTCGGATTATACACACATCGAGAGACATAATCATACCATACCTCCAACAATTTGACCATCCGCAAGGATATGTCTCTGATAAAGTATGTTTATCACAGTCTAAGGGTCTCCCTTGACTTCTTAATTATTGGTCCACATCTCACCGGTAGAGATACCCGCAAACCCACGGTCGATGTATAAGAACCTTCTAATCAACTAAGAATGTTCTAGACTAAGATACAAACTACAAGTATCTCTCAATATATTAACCTTGAGGGTAAACTAAAATAATACCACTGAACAATCCATTATCTGTCGATCCGATCCAAAGGCTCCATGAGTCTCGGCCTTTCTCAGAATAGGAAGATCGGATCAACGATCGCGACAAGCGGTCACATTTACATGTGAATGCCTCGAGGATTTTTCCTAGATCATTTAATCTCATCCCTAAATCCTATTTTGCAAGCTGTAGAATACCTAATAGATCGACCATAATCGTATACTCTCTCCTCTGTACTATACAAATCATATCAGGGGTAGCGCTGTTGTTTATGCGCATGAGTCTTCCACGATGTCTTCTGGCGATCTTTGTACATCTCTTGATCTCTGTGAAGGGTAGTATCAGGAACTTCAACCACGCTGAGGTGGTAGATCTTCTTGATGAAATAACCCAATCTTGGTCTTTGATCTTCGAGGCGGTGCATCATCTTCTCGGAATATCGGATAGTCTTGGTGAGTCTTGAAGTATAGCTCCTCAAATGTCTTGGTTACCTACAATGATAGCGGATGGTGATCCACGGATAATCGACTTGGCGTGTCTTCGTGATATACCTTTGCGCACACAATCCCTTGAAGCCTTTGTTACGATTGTCTTTGATATCACGAGAACATCTT
>JAKLTH010000134.1:600000-835000 GCA_025175895.1 Wurfbainia villosa | reverse complement strand
CTCAACCCTCAAACCCCTCAACCCTCAACCTCTACCCTCAACCCTAAACACCCTCGAATCTCTCAAATCCACTTTTTGTGGATATAAAATTAAATTAATATTCAGTCGCTAAATCATGGGAACTTCCCAACATCTGCACAGCTCCAGTAGACCATGAGAACTTCCCATGGTCTACGCACTCCACCAATGTATCGTGGAAACTTTTCGACATCTATACAACTCCGATGCACAAGCGACTTTAAATGTATAGCATTCTCCTTTTATTCGGTCTCCTAGAAAACCAAGAACCAAATAAATTCATTTGTTAGTGGCATAATACAAAATAAGCAACTTTTTGGTAAATACTTAATACAAAATAATACACCAAACACAAATACTTTCCCTGTGCAGCTCCGGTACATAAGCAACTTTAAGCGTACAACTTTTCCATAAGATCCACATTTTCTTTATCCTATACAACAAGCAATAAAATAAAATCATGAGTACAAATTAAATTTGTTAGTGACATAATAGTCTTTGAATATAAGTAATTAGTTTAGTGAATACTTAATATATGTACGAACAATACAAAATAATAGATAGCAATTCTGAAAAATAATACACCAATCATGAACCCAAAAAAAAAAAAAAATCTTCCATCATTTCTAATCCTCAAATCATCCTCGGAGGAATCTGGAAATTCTAATGCTAATACTCTTGTAAAGAATCTTCGTCTATTGTAGAATCATTGATAGGCATCTCGGGTGTCAATTTTGTTTCGCACCCCTCTTGCAAAATGAATGTCTCCTAGTAAACAAGGCAACAAAGCAAACATTAGCCAGTATTTTAGCTTCAGACTTGAAAACACTTAAAAGAGTATTGGCCTCTTTAATTTTAGATTGCTTGTCCTCTAAATGGAAATCTTGAGATTGCTTTCCTGCTTAAGAGGAAGATTGCTTGTACTCTGAAATAGAAATCTTGAGATTGCTTTCCTGCTGGAGAGGATCTGTATGAGCCTAGTACCTATTATGATAGTGAATATAACAGTATAAGTCATGCCTTGATCTTCTTTGAAGTGACCACCACTGTGACCTGTGATGCTAGACCACGTATGATCTCTTCCCGTAGCCCCACCACACAACTAACTGTATTACACCAAGAAATGAAATAAAGAAAAGAAGTCATGAGCATTAAATAACTCTCAATGAATGTTAAAGAGGCAACCTTAAAATGCCTCAAGAAAAAAAACTAAAGATGTAGACAAACAAATATTTGCAAAGTAGGCATCTTTTTCAATAAGTGAATAAACAATTCAATATGAGATGCTGAAGAAATCCCATCTGAGAGAAGATACAAAAAACAATCCCACTCGTGCAAAGGTGCACTAAACAGAATCATTGAATGGTTTTGCCATGTGAAGGGATCATTTGAACATGATAAGCTTTAGAAACTAAATAGAAGACATCATATCATAATTAAGTTAGATGGAAAGTAAATCTTCATAAGCGTTTGAAATGATTGATTATATTTTATCTTATGTAGGGCAATGATAAAACCAAACATACAGAGAAATCAGTATAGTATAGCAGAGGAAAGAATATTGAAAAGGTAGAGTTACTTAAAAAGTCAAATTAATACTGTTAGAGGGTTATGAAAATTTACCTGTTAAAGCTACCATTTGCATAATATTTCAGACCCTGTTATACTCCTCCGACCATGCTTCCTCCTCACATGCCATTAACCATTTTTCTACTCTATCAACAATATCTTTCCTACTAAAAGCTCCCTCCTTAACTGTTGCTATTTGGCACTCTTATCTGTTTCAAAATTAAGCAAGCATCAATAGCTCCTGCAAAACACCAAAAGTGACGTTTAAACTGAGGATGCCTATAGAATTCAAAACTAGAAAATGCAATGACATTATACATATCAGATTCAATTGCACTAATTGCAAGTTCAGGTTCATTCCAGTTTGTAATGCTAGAGAGAATATGCACTGCTAGCATTTATGAATGCATCAAGTAAACAACACATCGCCAAAAGTGATATTTAAATTGAGGATGCCTATTTAATTCAAAACAAGAAAATGCAGGAACATTATAGATACCAGATTCAATTGCTCTAATTGCAGTTTCAGGTTCATTCAATTTGTAATGCTAGAGGGAACATGCACTACTAGTATTTGTGAATGCATTAAAGTAAACAATACATTACCAAAAATGACCTTTAAACTGAAGATGTCTATTTAATTCAAAACTAGAAAATGCAAGAACATTATAGATACCATATTCAATTGCACTAATAATCACTTCAAGTTCATTCCAGTTTGTAATGTTAGAGAGAGCATGCACTATTAGTATTTATGAATGCATTAAATAATCACGGTGATCATTATCATCATCATAGAAAGTGCAGAAAGCATAAAGGGATACAATGTTAAATATATCAAATTACATGTATCAAATAGATGAATTGCAATGTTATGCATTCTTTCACGTTATGTGCCTGAAGAGTACGCATGTTTCTGAACATATTAATTGGGATCGCCCATTCCAATAAATAGCAAAATGTACCTGAAAAGGCTATTAATTTCATTGTCTTTGAAACATGTAGGCTATTGTTCCATCAATTGACAAATATGAACAAGTAATGATCATTGGAGAAGAAAATAAAATAAAAGTAGGAGTTGGTAAGTAAAGAACCAACAAGTTGGGGTATTAACGGAAAAAGACCGAAAAACTAAATGGCAAGAAAATCAAGCAACTAGATCTAGCCTCCTAGCTAGCAAAGAACAAATTTTTGTTGTGGCTTGAGCTAAAAGAAGGATTAAAACTTTTGTTAACTGTGAAAAGCAATCTAGAAGACAATGTTCTCAATAAAAGTAAATTATGGAAAACTTGTTTTCAATTTCAATAAAGCTTTAATAGAAAATCAGTAAAAAATTTGACAGTGTTGGCAGGAAATGTTAGCTGATTAGATTATCTAATTACCAACCCCTGTGTCACAGAGTAATTTTCAAACATGCATCGATTTTGTCACTGACAATCTGTTTAGCAAACCAAAGCACAACATGTAGAAAGTATGTACGTGCATATTAGTAGTGAAGTTGTAGCTAACAATAGAAAAGAGAAAAGTGCATGAATAAGATGGGTTACTTGATCACAGAAAGGTTACTCGTTAATCTAACCATAACTTACCATGCGAGAGGCATGTGGCAAAGACTTGAGTTCATTCAACTGGTCAATCCCATGAGAGATATTCACGCCCTTGTAGGTATCTAGGTCATCAAGTTCAAAAAAAAGGTGCGGATGAAATCTTCTTGCTTCTGGTGGAACTGGAGATGCGTTGAATATCAAGCAATCTAAGATCTTGAAAATCATCTACTCCTTTGAACCAGAAACTACCCGAAGGCACTCATCAAGGACCTAAGCACAAACTTAAACACTTGAATGATTAAAAAAGAGAAAGAATGACCAAAGCCTAAATTAGCATTTGTTGTCCTTAGTTCAGAAATCTAACTTAGCATAATATAATTACTATGTGAATGTTGAAGTGATTTATCATATTTTTTTCAAACAGATGGAATGACAATATAGCTAATTGTAAATTAGTCTCGTAGTCAAAGAACAAAGCATGATTAGTTGAATGCATCGGGAATCCTGGAAATGAAGTACATCAAACCATTGATAGTATTGTGAAGGTCCAAAAGAAGTGATGCTATGGTCCATATACTATGAGGTGAGTCGTGCACATTAAGTTTTTCACCATAATTCAAATGAGATCAAACAATGCCTTGGTCCTTACTGTAATATTGCATTGTTGATCCTTACCACAGATTCTTCCCTGCACATAGATCACATATCAACATGTTGATCTACCCGACATTCAAGAAAGCAATTCATTTCTTGGCATTGTGGTGAAAGTGAGGATGATGGAAAGTCATAGTTCTTTTACTTACATGATGTGCATCTCGTGCCTAACTAGATACAGTTGCAGAATTGCAAGGGTAATTTGGATTAAAAAAAAGAGTTGCTAACCTTAATTGCATCCATTAGACATATTTTTGTTGTTGCACTGGCAGTTTTGCTACATTGTTCCTTGCAAGAATTGGTACCTGCAAAGACAAGTACATAAACAACTTGTACAGCCACACATGTATAAAGAAAAAATACTTACATTTGTTTGCAAAGTCTGTCAATGACATTAGAAAGATTTGTGATGTGCAACATCATGTTCATGACCTTCATCAGAAAAGCTTGGAAAATCCTTCTCCAGGAACATAGATAGCTTCTCAACATTGGATTCTAACTGTTCTTGCTGGTCCTCAAACAAATTCTGCTTCAGCTCTCAATCCTCAAACAACAATGTTGTACTGAAATGCCAACTAGAGAGCTGGAAGTCCTGTATACCTGCAAAGCAACACTCATAATATTAATCACTCTATGTTAACCACACATAATATCCACTTCTTGGAATATTACTGAGACAATCACATCTGTAAAGCTTCTTTTCAACATAATTTTAAGAAGATTATCATTGTAATTTTCTCAATAGCAAAACTAACAATTGTGATCCCCTCCATGTTGACGAACTCCAACCTTTCATGCTATGGTTATTTTCAAACACATCCAGATTGTCCTATTCCGTTTTCCTATTCTCAACATATATCACCAAGTACACTTCCCAATTTAAGCTCTAATATTGGAGAACAAAGCTCTGTAGGATGGAAAGGAAGGCTATTTCTAAAGGATGACTACAACAGAACAAGGCAGGCATTAGTAAGTATTTGAGCTTCTGACTTGATAGAAAATTCAAGTGACCTATTAGTATTCATGAGATAGAAAATTTAATGGAGAAAACAATCCGAGTGAACCATCAATATTTAATGATAAGGTGTGACAGTGATATAGTCTTCCAAAATGTACCAAAAGCCATTTAGTGAGATTTCAAATAGTTGAAAGTATCACACCTTTAACAGCGGTGATGAGTTGTACAAAGAAGATAAGGTGCATATTCTCCTTATTTAAAAGTTCCATGTATGATACAGAGATTTCATTTTAGTTGCCTTCATAATGGTGCCTATGCAAAATGGTATAGTAGAAAGCAATCTAACAGGTGGTGATGCATCTTTTGATTATAATTTAGATTTTCAATCATGGCTCCTACTCGTAAACTCTAACTAACAAAGGAGATAGAGCACTTAGCCAAATGTCAAGCGGGTTGAAAAGTGGAAGTGAAAACACAAACTGCTAGGGGATAATAAGCTTTAGCAACATATGGCCGAGGAACATCACACCATTTACTTGAATATTAAAGGAGGGAGTTGAAACTTGAAACCCAATAAAGAACAAGAATATCAAACCATAGATAAAAAAAAAAGCCAAGAAGAGATGCAAACCTAACAGATTATAGAACCTGTGCATTTTTAGATTTAGTTACTCGGCATCTAGATTTTATCAATGTCCAGAAAGCCAGAAAAATAGAAAATAATTAACTAATTCTAAACTGAAGAAAAACAATGCATGGGATATTGCAGGACTTCAAAAATTGTGAAAAATAGATTCATCATTAGTCTTAAAAGAACTGAAAGTAGGATGGTCAGCTCGCCATATACAGAGATTGAAGGGAACTAAATATGAAAAGATAGGTCAGTGTCTGAGATTGCAAGCTAATTAACACATCAAAAGAAGATACAACTAACTGCTCTGAAACATTAAATACAAAGTCAGAGCATGTGCAAGTCTTGACATAACCTTTTTTTTTAAGCACAAAGAAATGGAGAATAAGGTCCTCCAACATATATTAAAATCTCAATAAGGACACTGCATCACAACACAATAACTCAACATAGCCTTTCTGCAGGTTTGAAGGATTAAACGTCTTAAGGAATTGAAAAAGAGCAGAATGATCAAACATATAAGTTTGCTGTGAAAACCAAATTGAACTAATTGCATCTACTGAATTCAACCCGGACAAATTTAGTTTAAATGAACACTATCATCCACCACTGCAACTTCCACTTTTAGATATGAGGTTCAGACTATCAACCATCTTTATAAGACATTACAATAGACAAACAACATGATGCTATAAACTATCTCCTCATTCAGTGAGTTTTAAATTAATGCACTTTCACGTTTAGTATCTTTCACACAACAGAATTATGATGTTTTCTTTTAAAAAAAAATAATTAGATGAGCAAGTTTCATCATTTTACTATGTAGATTGAAAGATCTAACCCTGTGACTATATGTGCTTGTAAGCAATTAGTACATGCAAGAAATGTTGACTTTCTCTTTGTCTAGCAGTATGAAGGAAAATTTATCTAATAACTTTTAGTTATGTAGATGTAGGATTCTCCCTCCTTGAAAAAGAAAAATAAAATATACTCGGCAAAGGGTCCTCCTAACAAAGCCATTTGCATGCTATTTTATAGAAAACTTATACACCTACTTAAATGAGACTAACAAATATTTATAATGTTGCGAGAGAATTTATATGGTCACTTGTAATCTTGTATGGTAGACTTCAATGATGTAATAGTTTGTGGCATTCAGTTGACAAAGCATCTATCCGTTTCTTTATGTGACTCCTACTTATTGATTAATTGATGAACAAATATCACTCAGTGTTTATGATCTACCATAATCATAGGTTCTACTTAACAATACACATTCACTGATGCTCCAATTTGCCAAACAACTGGATAACAACTTATCAAAATCTACACCGAGTTTTAGAGTAAGAAACTACAAAAAACATACAAACGAAACAAATTGAGATGCTTTGAGAGAAAAATATTGACTAAAATTGAATGCAATTTCAAGAAATTTTTGCATGTTGTCACTGTTCGATGACTAATAAATGATAAAAAACTAAGCTAAGTGTGGAACAATTTTAGGATAACCATTTAGTAAGTTCTTCATTTTGGAATTAGTCCTCATAATTGGTTAAAAATGTGAGGTTGATAGAAAATGTCAATCAAAGCAAAAAATACACTGATGATGCCAAATACATGGTTTCTTAAAACATATTTAGGTTCCTGGAGAGCAAGTAGGACACCAACCATCCAAATCATCATCATAAAATGAGAATTTTATGGATAAATCATCTGTGAGTGCACTGCACCCCATTAACTAAACGAAGAAAATAACATGTCCTTCTATGTCCAAAATACTATTTAGGGTCATTCACTCTCACATTCATCAAAAAAATAAGAGAATTGACAGAGTAAACTTCGTAGTGCACATAAGTTAACTCATGAATACTCCAACAACCTATAACTTTCCCTAGCTCACAAACTAAGTTCCCTGCAAAATCCCCATTTATGATGTCATCCTCATAATGCAGGAATTTAATATTTGCTATTCCTAATCTGAAGTAGCTCTGATTTATTTATCAATCATTCAAACTGATTGATGTCTCAACTAGAGGAACTCACCTATACCATCTCAATTGTCTTCTCACATGATGTTCGAAATAGGTCAATCCAAAACCAAGCAAATTTTATCAAGTTAAATACTGGCCGACAAGGTGGTAGCTGAACTTAGATATTACACTGATGAGCTATTTTGGATAACTTATAATCACTCAATAACCTAGAAATTTTACAACCTCTGAGAATTCAGATTTTCCAAAGACATCCTCACGATATCCTGACTTTATCCTAACAATACAAAACCCGACAAATTAGATCATTGAAATCCATGGATCAGCATATCCACCACTCAAACGTCACCCAAAAAGAAAAAACAAATCACCAAAAACTAGAGAGAAAGAAGGGAGGGACCTTTTCATCGCAGGGATGGCACAGGGAATCCTCATATGCTGCGCAGAACAACACAGCCGGAGCGCTCTCGCAGAGATAGAGACCTAGCGATCGAGGGCCTCGGAGGGCGCCATGGCGAAGAGAATGTTGAGATGGAGAGATGAGGAAACCTAGCGAAGAGATCCAACAAAGATAAGAAGCACAAACACAAAACAAATCCGGATCTCGTGAAGTTGGACAAAAAAAAATCCAGACCCCCGTCCAGATCGACTAGTCGACGCGGCGAACTCGCGGGGAGCAACGCTGTGGAGGTAGAAGGCGCGGTAGTAGGGCAAGACGAGCAGAAGTGCTAGGAGGAGAGACGCGGCGAACTCGCCTCTCACCTTCGCCATTGCAAGAGACGGGGAGGAAGGAGCTGCGTTATAGATCGAGATCGAGAGGCGCTCCCGGAGAAGACGACTTTAATGAATAGATCCAGCAAAGATAAGAAGCGCAAACACAAAAAAATTCAGGATCTCGTGAAGTCGTACAAAAAAGACTAGTTGACCAAATAACAAAGCGTATCACCTTGTGGAAATCGCAGGGAGCGACGCCGGGAGGTAGAAAGCACGGCAGGAAAGCAAGACGGGCAGAAGTGCTAGGCGGAGAGACACGGCGAACTCGCCTCTCACCTTCGCCGAAACGAGGAGAAAGGAGCTATAGATCGAGATCGAGTATCGCTCCCGGAGAAAACGACTTTACGGAAGAGAGGGAAGGCACGATGGAATCGGACTTCAAACGAAGCGGAGGCGTCAATGAACCCTATTGGATACCTTCTCGAATTGGTTTGAACCTGAAACATGGGACCCAATTGGAAGGTTGAGACAAGAGGACCCTACGAGGCGACGAACTATAGACAGGGTGTAGAAGGGTCTATCTTTATATGATCGTGACAAAATTGTTTCAATGGAATTTACTGGAAAAAATCTTTGATGTAATTACACTTGTGTCCCTCTATTTATTCAGAAAGTAGTTAAATTTGTTTGGGTAAATTGGATATAATTTTCATACGATTCTCCATTAAACCTTATTTGTATAATTGTATGTTTGCTAAAAAATTAGGTCCTAAAGATTATCTATTTTATTTAATATTGACTTCCTTTATTAAATACTGGTAGTCCTTAAATTAAAAAAAATGAAACAAATTATTAAAATTAAAAATTATAGATAAAAATAAAATTAAATAAAAACTTTTGCAGTTTATTGTTATCTAATTTTTTAATGCTTAACGAATTAAATTCTAATACATTTAATTGAATAAAATTAATAAAAATAATTTTAAAATAATATATTTTATTATTATTTAAAATTCTTATATGATTTTAATAATTTTTGGTCAAATTTTAAAAGTCCTAAAATAATGTTAGCACGTATATAAACAAATTAAAGAATAAAAATCAAGTCGTTCAACTCTCAACGTGCTTAATATTTAATATTAGAGATGATTTAGCGTGCATCTATGAGAATTATATTTTATCTATGTTAAAAATTTATATATCATTAAGCTTGTCATCTTGAAAATATTATATTATAGTGGACATTCATTGTAGTTAATTAGATTTGTTTTTGTTATTCTCACAATATGTAGACGCTAAACCAATTGGTAATAGACTTTGAACCAAGCAAGCAAGATACTCAATGACATTGTATGTTACATCTTTTTTTATATATATAAATAATAGGGTGTACTTGCATTTTAAAAGTTTTAATGGTGTGATACAAATTTTTCTTCCTCGATCTCGTATCACCGAGGATGAATTTTCTCTGATCGTAATAGTAAATTTTTTATCTTTTTCTGTCAAAGTTAATACAGGTCAAACATTCATCGATTTCTCGACTAATAACTGTTAGGACCTCGGTGGCCGCTAGAGGGAGGTTAATAGCGTCGTCGTTTGTCAATGGATTACGATCGTGTGTTTGCTGCAAAATGTATTATACGCAGTGAAATATATATATAACAAAAACAAATAACAACAAGCACAATCACAATATCAAATATAATGTGGTTCAGAATCGAATGGTTCCTACTCTACGGATTGAGCTCAAACGAGCTCTAGCGATACAAACAACACCACTACTCAAATAACTCCTTCTCGGAACAATCTGGAGGTAGAGAAACCTCGTACAAGTGATTTCTCTAAGTAATGCAATGAACAATAAGCATATACAAGTAAATACAATAAAAGAATGCAAAGAGACACTTTACAAAAATCTTTTGGAAGCTTGCTTATTGATTGCCTTGGACTAGCCTTGAAGACTCTGATTTGCACCAGTAAATCGCTCCAAATCACCCAAGAAAACTTATGTCAAATCCCTCCTTCCGAGCTGCTTTAATAACCTGCGTTCGGGCTAGATTTCGCCTAGCAGTCGACTGATCGGGACTATCAGTCGACTGATCCTGTAGTCGTTGTCTCACAACGGCATGAGCCACGTCAGATAAGTTTCAACAAATATACCATCAGTCGACTGATCGAGCCTTCACTCAACTGTCAAACCCTAACAGTCGACTCGGGAAGCTTCTGTGCTCGAATACTCAACCATCAGTCGACTGATCTCCAGATCAGTCGACTGATCAGTCCAGCAGTCGACTGTCAGGCCAATTCCTACAGTCGAACTCCCGTTGACTCACATCAGTCGACTGATAACCTCATCCATGAGATTTTAACCCTAAGTATGGTGTCCCCATACTTGTTAGACCACCCTTAGCCTAGACCTAAGTCTTCTAGCCACCTCCATCAGCCTCACGCCTATCGGATCCCTCCAAGTCATTCATGACTTGTTCATCCATATGCTATCCTTCAGGTGCTTCCATCAACTATTGTCATGCTAATGTGGTCTACACTGCCAATACTCTGCTTGGACTTTACATCGTCAACCATTGGACTTATGCTGCCAAAACTCCACCCTTCGATTTTACACCACTAATATTTCCCTTGGACTTCTCAATTGCCAAGACTCAAGCTTGGACTTTTCCTTACCAACCCATGTTGAACTTTCCATGCCAAGCTCATGCTTGGACTTTCCTTTGCCAAGACCCATGTGTTGGATCGAGAAGCGTCGCTAGAGGGGGGGGTGAATAGCGATCGTAAATCTTTTTCGTTCGTTCAATACGCAAAGTAAGCACAGCGGAAAATAAATGAACACGTTTATTTTACTTGGTTCACAACCCAGCGGTTGCTACTCCAAGGCCCTATCGGTCCTAGACCGCGTACGGAGGGCAAAGCACTAAAACGTCTCCTCCTCGTTGGAGGTAGGAGACAACGATTACAAAAACCGAATACACGAGGATGAGGCAACAAGCCTACCTCACCTCGTTATGAAGATAAAAAACACAGAATATAATATCAAAATATCGAAGAAGATCCGAGGTTATATCGTCTGGCCAAGGCGCAGGTGTTGAAGCGTTGGCGTTGTAGGAGCACTTGATGAATAATTGATGATCTTTGGAGATGAATCCTCCCCTCCTTTTATAGACTTTAGCCTCTGAATTTGTCTCCTATTTCTTTGGAACGGATCATGAATTTTTCCAAATTTTTATCGCTGGCGGCTGGCCAAACGTTATCCATTTCGACCTAGCGCAAAAAGTCAATCGCCGCCATCACCGATCGATGCCTCTCATCACCGATCGATGATACCGATCCGATGATCTCATCACCGACCGATAATAATGATCGCCTAATGTCCAGAATGACCGCCACCGCCACTTCGCAAAGAAGAGATTAGCTCTGAAAATGATAAATACGACGGTTTCTAACCGTCCGATCTCGACCTAGACCTTCCACAGGAAGTCTTAGTCGAATCGTCGCCTACGGTCGTCCCCGTAAAGAGGACACGACCTTACAATCTCTCACTCACACGAGCTTACCTCGATAGTAGCTCTTGCTTCCGGCCTTCCACTCGATTCCTTCGGCTCCCTCCGAATTCACTCAAGTGTCGCCCGACCACCACGGCTTCCTCCGGGTGTCGCTAGCCTTCAGCTCCAGCTTTAGTACTTTTCTGCACACTTGATTTAGCTCGTGAGATAACAATATAAACTTAACTTTGTGTCTTTGCCATAATCAAAACACAGGTTCGATTATCTAGTGCCCCTGCACCAACAATCTGTTTGAACTTTCCTTGTCAATCTATGTTGGACTTTCCATGCCAAGATTCAAGCTTGGACTTTTCATGTCAAGTACACAAGACTTGGACTTCTCCCATGACAATGGTCAAACTATCGTCAAACATCAAATATGATCTGGGTCGATCTCCCCAACACATGTCAGACATCAATGTCAAACATCAAAATACTACTCGAGTCAAGCTCGAGTCTGATCAATCGTGACTTGGACTGATTGCACCAACAATAACTCTCCGATGTCTAAGTTAGACAGAACATATATGACAAAAAAGATACTAAGTACAGTAAAAGTAATGTAGGATAAGGAGAAAAGAAGTTATCTCATATGTAACTGAGTCTGCTAGAGAATGCTTAGATAAGACCTCTAGCAAAATAGGTGTAGGTGTCGCCAACAAAGACTGTTGAAAGATACCAGTTATAAGAAAGTATAGCCAATGAAGAAGTCAGCAAAGGAAGGACAAGATAAATAGAAAACGCCTAAGCCTGCTGATATTCTGGGTTTGTCGATACACCAACTTGCATCACATTATGGACTAAGGCTGCAACTGAAGTTACAACAGTCTGCCCAGCTTCCAAGTCATCTAAACCATCATGTATGTTAATGGAATTTGTGTGAAAGACTACTAATCATCCCCATATATAACTTATAGATCCAAAATAAATGGCTTTGGTATGATGATGGTAGTATGCTCAACATATGCCATTAACAAGGGAAGAGTTGCAAATGAGGGTAGCACCAATTTTCTACCACTCTCCATGGGACATCAAGAACATCATTCACAAATCTCAGAATAATCATGAAGCAGATAGAAGTCAATGATGCATTATACTCAACAAGCCAATTGGAGTCTGTTGTGAAGTTGAAATGTTGAAACAATATGGCAACAACTAAGTAGACAAATCCAATAACAATGTTTGAAGATTCAAGCACTTTGATGGCTCCCTGCGGAGTGCCCTTGTTATTGATGTCAAACCCTAAGAGATTCTAGCATAGGATGTAGCGTGTCGCCATGGGGAGCATATGTACAACCATGATGAAAGTATCAAAGCTCATGGCGGTGTTGATGGAGATGGATCTCCGAAGCCCAGGCTCGATCTAGTAATGAACAGACACGAGGTAGAAGAAGAGGAGGAAAAATACGGCGATGACGAGGACGATGATGCCCAACTTCGATGGGGCAAAGGGTGGGTCTTCTGTAGGTGGGGGTTTCTTTTCCTCAACCATGGTTGGACTTTGGACCTCTACAGGTTTTGAAGAGAGCTTTCAACCAGTCGTCATGGCGGCAATGGTGGCAACATTGAGTGAGGTTTCGGGTTTGCACAAGCTCTGGAGCAAAAAAATGGTGAGAACCAAAGGAAGAGAAAAGAGGAGGCTGCCCCAGTAAATCCAGGGATGCAATTCACCGGCGTCATAAGCGGACCTCCACCTCTTCTCAACTCAAGCAGAACCTTTTATCCCCTCCCCCTCTTCTAAATAGTTAGACGAGTCATTTTGATGAGTCCGACTTCAACTTTATCACTTCGTCGCTTAGAGTCGGATCATATCTCTGCTCCCTATTGCTCTATTCGGGGACATCATACTTATTCATAGTGTCTTGTCTGCCAGGTAGTAAGGAGATCAACTTGAGGGCTTACAAACTGTCTCGGATGAGTATAATAAGATGATCGACTCGAGGGCTTACAAATAGCCTCTGTCGAATAAAAGAGAAAGTCAACACGAGGGCTTACGATTTGCCTCAGCCAAATGGATAGAAAGTTGACTGAATAGAAAGGAAGTCAGCATGAGGTCTTATGAACTACCCCGACCGAATAAGGAGGAAGGTCGACTGAGGGCTTACGATCTGCCTTGCCCAAATAGAAAGAAGGTCGACTAAGGGCTTACGATATGCCTTAGTTGAATAGAAAAAAGGTCGACCGAGGGCTTACGATTTGCCTTGACTGAATAGAAAGAAGGTCGATCGAGGGCTTACAATCTGCCTCGCCCGAATAGAGAAAAGGTCGGCCGAGGGCTTATGATCTACCTCAGCTGAATAAGGAAAAAGATCTAGCGAGGGCTTACGATCTGCCTCGACCGAATAGAGAGAAGAAGGTCGTTCGAGGGATTACGATCTGCCTCGGCTAAATAAGGAAGAAAGTCAACCGAGGGCTTACAATCTGCCTTGGTTGACCGAGTGACACCTCTACCATTTGCCTATTCTCGCTTGTCAGGAGGAAAAAACCACACTTCACATATCTCCGCTTCTCACCTGGTAGGAAGAATACCACAACACTTTATATGCCTCCGCTTCTCGCCCATCATGATGAAAAACAACACTTCGTATACTTCGCCGCTCGCCTGCCGGGAGTGAAAAAAAATGCTTCGTATGACTTTGTTGCTCATTTGTCGGGAGTGAAAACTAATGCTTTATATGATCCGCTGCTCGCCTATCGGGAGTGAAAAACAACACTTCATATGACTCTGTCGCTCGCCTTGAGTAAGAGAAGGGCCCCTAAATCATGACTGAATAAAAGAATACTCGCCTCAGAACCCTATGAATAAAATAAGAGTTGACCCAAAGCACCTTGATTGAATCACATAATACCCCTTTCAGAACACCTTGGATGAATAATATAACAGCCAACTCAGAGTGCCTCAATGGAATGAAATAATACATGCTCCAACGTAATCCAACAAAATAAAATAACAGTTGACCTGAAGCACCTTGGCTCGGACCACTTTGTCATAAGGAAATAAAATAATTACTGGCTCAACCCACCTTGGCTGCTTAAGAATACGTAGACTGAATGAAATAAGAGCTCTCTATAACACCACCTCATAAGTAGGAGAATGGAATATCCCTCTCCTAGACAGTCCTTCACGAATGAAATGCCCCTTCTCCAAACAACACTTCATAAAAGAGTATTCAAATCCGGTAGAGGGTGCATCTCGACCGACCGAATGTTAAACCCTACTCTATAACAACACTTCATAAATAAATTCCAAATCGAGGGTTTACAAACTAGCTTGGTCGTGTCGACCTGAATAAGGATTGCGATCGACTCGAGGACTTACGAATGACCTCGGACAGGCGAACTGAATAAGAATGAGGATCAACTCAAAGGCTTATGAACTGTCACAGTCGGTCGTGATAAAATACTCCATCATTCTTCAAATGTGATTCTACCTTAAATTTGACTCCTTCGATCCACCAATGCATGAGGAATGTTAACTGCGACTGGTGCCAAGGGCTTAAAATGGCCTCAAATAACTGAGCTGAGTAATAATGAAAACTAACTTGAGGGCTTACGAACTGTCTCGGGCGACCGTGATGAAATACTCCATCGTTCTTCCAATGTGATTCTATCTTAAACCTGACTCCTCTGATCCACCACTGCATGGGGAATGTCAACTACGACTGATGTCGAGGGCTTACAAATGGCCTCGGATGATCGAGCTAAGTAATAATGAAGACCGACTTGAGGGCTTACGAACTGCCTCGGTCGACCGGATGAATTACTATGTCATTCTTCCAATGTGAGTCTACCTTAAACCTGACTTTTCCAATCCGCCACCGCATGGGGAATGTCAACTTCAATCCATGTCGAGGGATTACGAATGATCTCAGATGACTGAGATGAGTAATAATGAAGACCGACTCAAGGACTTACGAATTGCATTGATCGACCATGATGAAATACTATGTTGTGTTGGATCGAAGCGGATCGCTAGAGGGGGGGGGTGAATAGCGATAAAAACTTTTCTTTTAAAACGTTCGATAGACAATTAAACGCAGCGGAAATGTAAATAAAACCTAAATGAGACAAATAGTTTTTTTTACTTGGTTCGTAGCCTTCGGCTACTACTCCAAGGCCCTAATGGTCCTAGACCGTGTACGGAGGGCAATTCACTAAAACACTCATCCTCGTTGGAGGTAGGAGTTTTACGATTACAAAAGCCTTCGAAGCAAAAAGATAGAGAGACAAACCCTCTCTTCTATTAAAGTAAAATGCAACGAAAAACCTCGATTGAAAATAATTGTAATATTGAAAGCAATAACAAATTAAGATTATACCAACAACTAAACAAAAGAAACTTTAAGCTAGGGTTGTTGGCAGCACTTCGTTGTTGTAGAGTCGTCGGAGAGTTGCAGCGTAACGGAGGCTTTTGAGCACTTAGAATTCTTATGAAAACCCTAGGTTAGGACCTCCTTTTATAGCCTTTGAGCCCCTTTTCGAGAGGAACCCTAGCCAATCATATTTGAGCACCACTCCCCTTGAAATTTGGTGATAAACCTTGACCTCGAGGTCGATCCTGACCAGCAATGATCGATGGCCATCATCACCGGCCGATCGGGCAAAGATCAATGAGTGCTAGCCATAGTCACCCGACCGATGGACCAATGAGTCCTTCAGTTGGCAATGATCCGATGTCGGTCGCAAGGCAATGTTAGCTTAAAGAAAACATTATTTCGACGGTCGTCGACCGTCCGATCTTGACCTAGACCACCTATGAGATGTCTTGGGTCGGATCTACGCTTAAGTCTTTCCCCGTAACGAGGATACGACCTTACTTACACTCGCACACACGAGCTTACCTCGATACTTACGTGTTGCTTTTGCTTCCGGCCTTCCACTCAATTCCTTCGGCTCCCTCCGAAGTCACTTGAGTGTCGCCCGACCACCGCGGCTTCCTCCGGGTGTCGCTAGCCTTTAGCTCCAGCTATAGCAATTTTCTGCACACTCGATTCAGCTCGTGAGATAACAACATGAGCTTAACTTTGTATCGTTTGCTATAATCAAAACTCAGGTTCGACTTAGGTGCCTACTGCACCAACAATCTCCCCCTTTTTGATTTATGGCAAACTCACATACAAAGTTAAGAAAAAAACAAATTAAGTGCATTAAGTAAAATGAGCAAGAGATATGCATGAATGTGTAGGAGTATAAAAACTCTTTTTCAAGTGCTCCCCCTTGAGGAATCCTCCCCCTTGACCGAGGGTGAGTACTTGAGAAAGGGTTTTAACTCTCCCCCTTGATATTTGCTACTAAAAAAAAATTAAGTAACCGAAATTACTTAATATCGGCCATAGTATTTAAAATAAGTTTTAAGTTAAGAAAATGATTTCTTAACCTTGGCCTTTACTTTCGTTTTGTTAACAAGTTAACTTAAAGTTAAGTAAATTATTTGTTAACAAAAACAAGTTAACTAAATATGTTTAAGTTAAGAATTCCCTTAAAACTAGTTAACTAAATATGTTTAAGTTAAGAATTCCCTTAACTTGTTTTGTTAACTTAAAGTTAAGTAAGCCTTGGCAAAAAAAAATCGATCCCTTAACTTTGGCCTTTTTCTCCCCCTTTTGCCATATATCGAAAAAAGCGAGGGTGTGTGTGGAATAAGTATTAATTTTAAAGTCCAAGCATGTTCCACATTATTTCGAAAATAATATACTGAAAATAATTTCATCTATAAAATGTTCGACTCATATTTGGCTTGATTGATATGAAAGATCAACCAGTCCTGGTCAGAGTCGGTTAGTATGTATGATTATACTACGTGGTTCATAGCGATGCACTAGCTCTACATCTGGAACCAGGAGTAGGGTCCTAACATCTCACGTCGGTTAGTATGTATGATTATACTACGTGGTTCATAGCGATGCACTAGCTCTACATCTGGAACCAGGAGTAGGGTCCTAACATCTCACGTCCATCTACGTGGCTAAGTACACAAACACATTAGTCCTATGTGTTGTGAGATGTACTGGCTCCTTAAATCTATAGGTGCATGATATCTAAGGTATGTCCTATGCTAGTTCCATCAAAATGAAAATTAAAAAATAGTAGTAAGAAAATATAGTTTGCAAGTTCCTATTCTATTATGCACATGCCCAATTTTCGTCTTAATAGACTAAATTCGGCTTTGGGTAGGGGTTTAGTAAATAGGTCTGCTAGGTTAGACTTCGATTCGACGTACTCGAGTTGTATGGCTCCGTTGGCCACATGTTCTCGAATGAAATGGTGTTTGACTTCTATATGTTTGGTCCTAGAGTGACATATTGGATTCTTTGTAAGATTAATTGAACTAATGTTATCTACGTGAAGTTTAGTATTCGTAAAGTTTAACTTAAAGTCGCGGAGGGTGTGCTTCATCCAAAGAAGCTGAGTGACACACTCACCCATCGCGATGTATTCGGCTTCGGTGGTAGATAAGGCAACACAATGTTGCTTCCTACTGCACCAACTCACTAGACTTGAGCCGAGTATTTGACAACAACCACTCGTGCTCTTTCTGTCGAGTTTACTACCGGCATAATCCGAATCGGAGTAGTCGATTAGTTCGAACTCGGTAGATCTAGGATACCAAATACCGACATTAAGTGTACCCTTTAGATATCTAAGGATACGCTTAACTAGGGTTAGTGAAACTGGCGCACATACTTACTGCAAATAAGATATCAGGTCGGCTTGCAGTTAAGTAAAGGAGACTCCCTATTACGCTCCTATAGTATTTTAAGTCAATGGACTTACTTTCTAGGTATTCTCCTATGTTAACATTAATCGCCATTGGGGTGTTTATTATCTTAGCGTCTTGCATTCCAAATCTTTTAATTAATTCCTTAGTGTATTTTTGTTGATATAGGTATATACCATCCTTAGTTTGTTTAATTTGTAGACCTAAAAAGAAACTTAACTCGCCTACCAAGTTCATTTCGAACTCACTTTCCATGAGTGAAACGAACTCGCTTAGTAAGAGTTAGAGGTTCCAAAAATTATATCGCCTACGTAAATTTGAGCTATGAATATTTCTTTACCTAAGGTTTTAATAAGAGAGTTGGGTCAACTAAGCCTTGGTTAAACCCTTTGACTTAAGATGGATTGAAAGCCTTCGCATCAAGATCGAGGAGCTTGTTTAAGTCCATAGAGAGCTTTCTTAAGTTTTAGAACATGGTTGGGTTTATCTAGATTTTCGAATCCGGGGGGTTGGCTAACATAAACTTCTTCTTTAATGAATCCATTTAGGAATGCCGACTTAACATCCATTTGAAACAGCTTAAATCCTCGATATGCGGCATAAGCTAGCAACATTCGAATGGATTCGAGTCTAGCTACTGGGGCATAGGTTTCGTCGTAATCTAAGCCTTCGACTTGACTAAACCCTTTGGCGACTAACCTAGCCTTGTTTCTAACTACTTCACCTTTATCATCAAGCTTATTTCGAAACACCCACCTTGTTCCAATTATCGTTTTGTCTTTAGGTGGTGGTACTAATTCCCACACTTCATTCCTAGTAAATTGAGCTAGCTCTTCTTGCATTGCAATAATCCAATCGGGATCAAGAAGAGCTTGTTCAATTGATTTGGGTACTATCTTTGAAATTAAGGAAATTTGACTAAGGTTCCTATAGGATGCTCTAGTTCGAACTCCTAGATTAGGATCTCCTATCACTTGATCGATAGGGTGGTTAGTCTGAATCCTAGATTGGGTTGGGTTTGTGTCACCTAATGCTTGATCAATTGAGTGACTTGGTTGAACACTAGTTTGACTCGGATCACTTGTCACTTGGTCGACAAGAGAGGTTGGTTGATGTGGATTAGACTCGATCTCAGGGTCGGAGACGAGTTTGGTATCAGTGGGCTCAACACTTGGGGTCATTAAGGGTTTTGTAGGTTCGGGTACTTCATCGAACACTACATTAATAGTCTCTTCGACTTTAAGGGTATCGTGGTTATATACCCTATAGGCCCTACTCGTGGTTGAGTATCCTAAGAAGATTCCGGTGGAGGTTTTGGATTCGAATTTCCCTAGGTGGTTCTTAGTGTTTAAGATATGTACTTTACATCCAAATACCCTAAAGTACATGATGTTGGGTACTTTATTGTGATAAATCTCGTACGAGATCTTAAGGTGCCTCTTTACCATAAGGATCCTATTCTGAACATAGCAAGCCGTGCTAACGGCTTCTGCCCAAAACCTATCAGGTAGGGCGTATTCGTTCAACATGGTCCTAGCGGCTTCTTGTAGAGTTCGGTTTTTCCGCTCCACTAGACCATTTTGTTGAGGGGTCCTAGGGCAAGAGAATTCATGGTGGTATCCGTTTAGGTTACAGAAGTCGGTGAACCTTTGATTTTCGAATTCACCACCATGATCGCTTCTAAGTCTTTTAACCTTAAGGTCTTTTTGATTCTCGATTAATTTGAATAGATTGATTAATTGATCTAGGGTATCATTTTTATGTTTGATGAACCTAACCCAGGTAAACCTGGAGTAGTCGTCAATTATGACTAAGCAATACTGACTTTTATTGAGTGACTTGGCTCCATGTGAATCGAATAGATCCATATGCAGGAGCTCAAGTACACTTGAGGTTCGTTCTTGGTTAGTTAACTTGTGTACTTGTGTTGTGTCCTAGGTTGTTTTCCTTGTTGACAAGCATTACAGATTTTATTAACCAAATTATTGAGGTTGGGTAAGCCTCTGACTAAGCCACTCTGACTCATCTTGTGGACGAGTCTTGGGTGCGAGTGACCGAGTCGTCGGTGCCACAACCATGATTCCTCTTCCTGTGTCATAAGACATTTGGCTGAGGATTTGATTAAGTTAATTGTATAAATATTATTTGTCCTAGTTCCTTTGAGTATTGTTTTAGCTGTTTTATTTGTTTTAATTACACATTCATTTTCTAAAAATACGACCTTATAGTTATTGTCACATAATTGGCTTACGCTAAGCAGGTTATATTCAAAATTCTCTACAAGTAATACATTTTTAATAACAAAATTCGAGTTAAGCTCGATATCACCTGATCCGATGATTTTGAGCTTGCCGTTATTCCCAAAGGCTACCGATCCTTGTCGTTTGAATCGAAGCTTTGTGAATTTGAGTTGATCCCCGGTCATGTGTCGGGAGCAACCGCTGTCCAACATCCATTGATCCTACACACAAGGTGGTTGGATTGGATGTTAGATTTTTTATAATTTTTTTTAAAAAAAAAGGTTGTAAGTTTTTAAACCTAGGTCATCACACCTGTGTCTATATGATCAAGCATGTTATACTTATGTGGTTTTTGTGAGATGACTTCCAATTAAGTTGATTAAGTGGATTTAGGTTCAAGTAATTTTATGTTAGATTTGGATTTGACCCTAGGCTTGTCAAGTTTACCTTTTCAAGATCATGACTTCCAGGTCGTGGCGAGGCGCAGAGGCCTTCTTTTATCGGATCATCGACCACTTCCTTAGACAAAGCCATTTTCAAGAAAATGATGACTTGACTCACCTAAGACTATTTCCTAGTCTAACTGGTTATTTTTGAAAAGAGGCTCCCCGAGGCTCAATCTTTTCGAAGAATTTTAGTTGGTTATGTTTTTGAAAAGAGGCTCCCCGAGGCTCAATCTTTTCGAAGAATTTTAGTTGGTTATGTTCGTGTTCTAAGTGAGTTCACAAGTTTTAAAGCACAAACTTTTTAAGTTAAAGCATGCAATTTCTAAGTTAAAGCACAAACTTTCTAAGTTAAAACATGCAATTTCTAAGTTAAAGCACAAACTTTCTAAGTTAAAACATGCAATTTCTAAGTTAAAGCACAAACATGTTTTGTACTGGCTCCCCCTAGACCGTTGAATCGGTTCGGTCTATCCACATAGTGGATTTGGTCCTTGGGAATCCAGTACGGGTTGGATCCTAGAGTTGAAATCAAAAGGTTCTTAGGGACCCATGCTTGGACATGTTTCCTATGTCGACATATACGACCTATTAGTCGTGTTTGAGTTAAACCCTAGTCCAGCCTTGTTGTACACGGCCCTTTGAGATCCAAGTAGGAGGTCAAGTCCTTTGGATCCCGAAGTGAACCTTTCCAACGTGTTCCTAAGATCTTCGACTTGACTTTTCAAGAGTGAGTTCTCAACTTCGAGTTTTTCAACCCGAGTTGAGTCCTTCTCTTGAACTCAACTAGTCGAAGAGGTTAGGGAGACTTTGTGTTTGAGGAGTTTGACCTCCTCAACCAGGATCTCGACCTTGGACTCGGATTTAACTAATTTCCTGGACAAAAACCTAACCGTATTTTGTAAAGTATTAAATAAAGTTCGACTTACTTTAAGGGTATCTTTTGAACCGGATGCGTATCCGTGGCTTGACTTGAAGGTAGCTTCGTAGTCCGAGTCATCCTCATGTTCTGACTCAAGTTCAGGTTCGGTCTCTGTGTCTGACTCAATCGATTTCGCCATGAAGACGTGGTCTTCGTCTTCTTCGGATGACGCCTCTTCCCATGTCGCGTTGAGGGCCTTCTTGTGCTTAGGTGCTCGGTGGTTGAGCTTGGGGCACTCGGACTTGATATGTCCAAACCTGTTACACTCATAACACCTAATATTATAACTTTTAGGCTTACCTTGGTTGGGTCGAGTCGTGGTTCGCTTTCGTCCCTTGGCTATCCTTCGAGCTAGGTTCATTAGTTCGGCAGTCAATTCCGGGTCAACTTCTTCTTCGGACTCGTCTTCCTCCTCGGTTGGTGGTGGCTTGCTTGCGATTTTCTTCTTCTTTGAACCTGCAAACAAGGCTATACCCCTCTCGGGTTCTGAGTTGGACTGCTCATGCAATTCGAAATCGGAAAAGAGTTCATCTAACCTAATTTTAGAAAGATCCTTGGAGACCTTGTAGGCATCAACCATGGATGCCCACAAGGTAGTCCTCGGAAATGAGTTTAGAACATACCTTATAAGGTCGCGGTTTTTGACCTTTTGCCCGATTGCGTGTAGGTTGTTGACTATATCTTGGACATGGGAGTGGAGTTGCGTCGCGGACTCGTGTTCCTTCATTTTTAGTGTGTACAATTTATTGAACAACAAATCACGTTTGCAAACCTTAGCTTGATCCGATCCTTCGTGTAGCTCGATTAGTTTTGTCCAAAGATCCTTTGCGCTTATGAAGGGGCCGACGCGATTTAGCTCCTCCTTGGATAGGCCGCATTGGAGGATTTGTGTTGCCTTGGCGTCGGCTTCGACTTGTCGTTTTGTCGCAATGGTCCATTGATCATAATCAAAGGAGTCACCCACTTCATTAGTCGGAAGTGTGAAACCCGTTTGGATTATGATCCACATCTCGATTTGGGTTTTGAGAAAGCATTTCATCCGACCTTTCCAATAACGGAAGTCATCTCCATTATAAAACGGAGGTCGGACGGTGCTAAAACCCTCGAGATGGGCCATTAGAACAAAAGACACAAGGAGACGAAGACGAAGAAACTAGCAACGACAAAAACACGAAAACAAGTACCAAGACTCGCGTCTTGGATTAGTAGTGCGGGAGAAAAACTTAACAAAGCGAAATAAATAAAAAAAACAGAATTAAAAGAAAAATAAATCTGTAAAAAAGGCTAGATTGGTGGTTTCACCAAATCTTAGCAACCCCCGGCTCTGATACCAATTGTTGGATCGAAGCGGATCGTTAGAGGGGGGGGTGAATAGCGATAAAAACTTTTCTTTTAAAACGTTCGATAGACAATTAAACGCAGCGGAAATGTAAATAAAACCTAAATGAGACAAATAGTTTTTTTTACTTGGTTCGTAGCCTTCGACTACTACTCCAAGGCCCTAACGGTCCTAGACCGTGTACGGAGGGCAATTCACTAAAACACTCCTCCTCGTTGGAGGTAGGAGTTTTACGATTACAAAAGCCTTCGAAGCAAAAAGATAGAGAGACAAACCCTCTCTTCTATTAAAGTAAAATGCAACGAAAAACCTCGATTGAAAATAATTGCAATATTGAAAGCAATAACAAATTAAGATTATACCAACAACTAAACAAAAGAAACTTTAAGTTGTTGTAGAGTCGTCGGAGAGTTGCAGCGTAACGGAGGCTTTTGAGCACTTAGAATTCTTATGAAAACCCTAGGTTAGGACCTCCTTTTATAGCCTTTGAGCTCCTTTTCGAGAGGAACCCTAGCCAATCATATTTGAGCACCACTCCCCTTGAAATTTGGTGATAAACCTTGACTCCTCGAGGCTGATCCTTTGACCACCGATGATGGCCATCACCGATCGATGCCGACAAAGATCGCCGAGTACTAGCCGTAGTCACCCGACTGATGGACGATACAATGAGTCCTTCAGTTGGCAATGATCGATGGCCGCTACAAGGCAATGTTAGCTTAAAGAAAACATTATTTCGACGGTCGTCGACCGTCCGATCTCGACCTAGACCACCTATGAGATGTCTTGGGTCAGATCTACGCTTAAGTCTTTCCCCGTAACGAGGATACGACCTTACTTACACTCGCACACACGAGCTTACCTCGATACTTACGTGTTGCTTTTGCTTCCGGCCTTCCACTCAATTCCTTCGGCTCCCTCCAAAGTCACTTGAGTGTCGCCCGACCACCGCGGCTTCCTCCGGGTGTCGCTAGCCTTCAGCTCCAGCTATAGCAATTTTCTGCACACTCGATTCAGCTCGTGAGATAACAACATGAGCTTAACTTTGTATCGTTTGCTATAATCAAAACTCAGGTTCGACTTAGGTGCCTACTGCACCAACATGTTGTTCTTCCAATGTCATTCTACCTTAAACTTGACTCCTCCGATCCATCACCTCACAGAGAATGTCAACTATGACTGGCGTTGAGGGCTTGCAAATGGCCTCGAACGATCGAGTTGAGTAATAATGAAGACAGACTCAAGGGATTACTGATGAACGCGACATCAAATCTCACGACGGAAACCGTCGAGGACTCGAAGCGCGTGCTCCCGCTCAACGCCCGCAAGTGCACGGATGTCATCAAGTAATAAAAGATTATCGATCCCACAGGGACTGAGATTCGAGTACCGATTTGTTCAGTGGGTGAAATTGTTCGGAAGTAAAATCTAAAAGTTTTGATTGCGAGGGTTGTCGGTGGACTAAACTCTAGTACGATGTCACATGGAGGAAGAAAAGAGCATGCCGAGATCTTTAAGAGGGATTCTAGGACTTCGATTTCGCTTGTGTGTCGCAAAATATGCTATCAACTGGGCATTATTATTGGGTTTTCGGCACCGCGGCGAGTGTGTGTTCGAACATGTTTCGTAAATATGTGCACAACGAAAGAAATCAAAATAATAAATCTAATTTATTACAACACACACACCACACGCATGCATATTACAACATGTGTAGACATAACTGCAATTTCAAATTTTGCAATAAAAAGAAATTTATACTACGTATATCTAACGTATCACGTGTAGCGGGAAAGGCATCAACCGGAGCAATCCTCGCTATAATTGCCTCTATCCATATCCACGCCAAGTATCTTCAGGATGACTTCACAAAGTCACGAGCCTCGTCTTTGTACGAGTTACTAGCCTCGTGTTGAAGATGATGTGATCGAGAGAAGATCACAATCCGAATCAAAATTCGGATCCAAAACGAGTCCTCAAAAACTCGCTTCTCCGGAGAGGCATTCGTCAACCGTTTGACGAATCCTTCGTCCTCCACCTATGAGGATTACCGGAGATCGAATCCCCGGTAAAGTAGCCACTATCGGAGCTCCAAATGTCATCCAAACGACGCTCCGATTCAAAGAAAGCAAGCTGTCTAGAAAACTGGACAGCTTGGTGGAGGAGTTTGCGCCGGCCAAAGAGAAGAGGGCCAGCGAGTCCTTGGTCACCAGAGCCAAGGAGGATCACTGGAGGGTTGCCGGAGGATAGCCGACTGGAGCTTAGATGCTGGCAACAAGCTTGGACGGCGGCACAAGGGTGGGCGGCGGCTAGGGTTGGGCGCCGACCACAAGAGGAGAGGGAGAGGGTGGGCGGCAACTATGGGTTGCTTGGATTAGGTTTTCATAAAACCCTTAAGCCCTATTTTATAGAGAACAAATTCTCCTAATGGTTATCGGATCATAACCAAAATCCCATTAACCCGCTCCATTAATTTAAGTTAAAATAAACCAAACTGATTTGGTCTATTTTAAGTTAAAACGAACCGAACCAACTTTGGTTCATTCGTTTAAAACAAACCAAACCCCTTTGGTTTATTCTCCACCATTGGATTAGAACCAAACCAATTTGGTTCATCCATCATGTCTTCATAAGACACAACCCATCCACGCTTCCATTGCTACTGAAACGATTTCATGCTCGCTCTTTGTTTGGTCCAATCAAACCTAGTTTCTCTCGGTCTGAGAATTTCATTCTCAAGCTTGTTTTAAATCTTTTGGATTACGCTCGTTGTGCGTGTGACCAAATAGGTTCTCGGTTTATGTTGGTCGTTTATAATTAATCATTAATTATAGAACGATCATGAGTAACACCTAGTAGTACATCATGATCCTCAATTAACCGAAAAGATCAACGGTTGATCCAGAACTATTTCTGAAACCCTTCAGCAGCTACAATGAATCGTGCCCCATTCCCTTCACTCATCTTATACCCACTTGGTTCAGGACATGGTCTATAGTGTCAGTCCCCACTAGGTTGACTACGTCACACCTAGCCCAAGTATCATTTCCTCGTCCTAAGAATTCTAGTTATTGCACATGTATCCAAGAGTACCTTACTCTAAACATGTAATGCTTTGGTCAAAGACTTTAGTAACAATCCGACGAGAGGCCATGGGTATACATCTCCTCGCAAGGAGTGGTGAATCCTTTATAGGCTATTCAAACACCTTCGATCACTTCGACTTATACCCAATCATCCCGGGCCACATCTCCTCAGAGATGCTTGTTTAAGATGTCAAAACATAAGTCTTTATGATCAAGATGACCTGAATACCGCAAGTCAAAGGAACATCGCACTTAAGCTGCAGTAAGAACTTCATTGTCATATCTATATATGCAGAGAACTATATGAAGTCTTACGGCTGGTCATTCCAATGAACTAGTTACCATAACTAGCATCCACGATTAACTCCGGATATCACAATGTCTCCAGCCAGTGAGAATCAGCTACCTGGATACACCAAGGAGTATACCTCATGCTAGTCTCGACAGAATCGATGGTGTCCAAATCCATCAATTCATCGACTAGGGATAATTCCGATACATCACAATTACACATGTAGAGATACTCACTAGTTGTGATCCAATCACAAATTCTCTCATGCTGTGAATCGTAGCGTGGACATTCAGTAAATGAGTTTAAGATCTAATCAAATACATGAAAACATATATACTCAAATAGTGAATCTTCATTTATCATATAAATGGTTCAGACATAAGGCGATTGCCTTAGGACATCTCTCATATATTACTAACATTTGTCTAAACGTCTAACTATGGTTTTGTGGAAGGGACATCATACACTCTCCCGATGTGCTACCGCATCTATCGGGAGCTATCTTTGCCTTACAAGGATGGGATAGGCGGTACGAGGATGTCAAATTAATCCCTGCGACGAACCGTTTCTAGTTCCATTGCATCCTTCTACCCACGATTACAGGAGATCAGGTTTACCCCTAAGTTCCTTGTATAAATCCCCTAAATCTTAGATACAAGGGCTGCCACTCCTCATATCGCCTAAGCACAGCAGGTAGAAAACCAAATACGCATAAATATTGGTATAAACAATTTCCAATTGCAAATTCAAACTCAAAAACAGAATTCAATTTAAAGTAGCATGTCATGCGTACACAAGCTACTCCCTAATCCTAGAATCGAAGGAACTACTCTATATATAAAAGAGGAGAATCACAAGGCATGTTCATGTTCGAATATATCAGAAATAAAATGCAAGAACAAGAGATTACAATGCCGATGTGCCCTTCTCTTCGGCGTTGAAGTGCAAAACTTGGATCTCCGACGACATTCTTCCTCCTCGTTGTGAGTTCCCGAAGCTTTTTAGGGCTTCAGTGTACCATTCCAGTCGTCGTGCCTCCCCCCTAGGATTTGGGCAGAGCTCTCCTTATATAGACATCACATCAGATCGCTGTAAAATCCAGAAATAACCCTAATCGCATCAATCTACTGGGCCGCCATACGACTGTGTGTTTCCACATGCCCTGGCCATGTCTCATTCTGCGTCTAGCTATAAAATGCCCTTCTTTTACTCTGAAAGTGCGCCTTTTTCCCTCGGAATGCTATCCTGCATGCAAAAGTACAAAGAGCAGATCTCCGAACCAGAAAATAGGAAATACATGCAAAACAAAGTAACATACGCATGAAACTAACATGAAATGTAATGAGATGTGAGCGAAAACTACTCCTAAAACCCTATATGTTTTGCTCACATCACTTCCCTCAGACTTAAATCTTTGCTTGTCCTCAAGCAAACCTCAGTGCCATGAAATTTTAAAAGGATATTGTTCCATACTAGCATGTTAACTACATTTATCAAGTGGTATTTTACAATCAAAGCAAAATAAATATATTCTATAAATTCACTAAATTAGCTCCTCGTGCTCGTGTCAAGTGAATCATTCTTAGGGGATACTCGTTCCATGGTGAGTTAAGTCGTCATCCTATAGCTTTCCTAAGGTCTCCGACTCTTAGGCACTTACCTGCCCAAAGCGAGGGTCATTCCCTAGATCTAGCACAAAGTCTCAAAGGTGTGCTCGGTATTGAGAGAAATTGGTAGGTATTTCTCCAATAAACTAACTCGGTCTCAAAGGGGCACATAGTCATTTTCATCCACGACAACTGTTTTTTATCCCTCATAATCTCTCTCTCTCTCTCTCTCTCTCTCTTTTATTTTCTTTTTTCATTATTTTCTCTCTCTCTTATTTCTCTTTTCTTTTCCTTTCTCTTTTTTATTTTTTGGCTCACTGGAATTTTAATTTTTCCGAATGGGCTTACACAATCTGAGCATATCCAGTAACTAAAATGCTAGTCTTAGGGTCACATGTGGATTCCAAAGTACTAGACTACTGAGATGAATCATAACTAGGTATGTACTAGACTCTCCCTTTCAGAATGTTCGACATGTGTAGGTGTAAAAATAGAAGCTAACCAGTGTAAGTCTACAATATTCATTCAAAGTCAATAAAATAAAATACCACGAGGTAAATGAAGTTACACTACTCATGGAAATAACTCATGAAGAAAACTCTAAAAAATACTACTAAGGTAGTTTTACAGACAGCAAAAACTAAGTGCTGAAAGAAACTCAACCACCTATGCACGAATAAATGAATGCCAACAATGATGCAAATATTAGGAAAGAAACTACTACTAGAAACAAAATAAAATTTGGGGCCCCTAGACTTAAATGAAAGTATACCTCTAGTATGGTGGACGAGGTAGAAAGTATGAAAGTCTCGACATCTCGGGATCCTGGGAGAACCTGCTGCTGAGCCGCTGATGCCACATGTACATGTGGTCGATCCGAGAGTTGGTGGATGCAGCGGATGCTCGGTGCTCCTCCTCCCTATCCCACTGCGCTGGCATGCATGTGCCGCAGATCTCCTCAGAGGCGGCCTCATCCTCGCGACGGCAGCCTCCTCTCGAAGTAGATGCGGCCTCGTCAGAATTCCTCACCACCGGAAGTTCTCCCGAAGTCCTGAACTCTGCGTGTAGGCGCCTGCCCTCCCATCGCTGCCTCTGGTCGCGCTCGACGTATATATCATCGAGGCATGAACGGAACTCCGAAAAATTATAGGCTGACGTACCTGCATCCTGCTCAAAAGTGGAAAAAGGTGGTGGTGCAGGTGCATGCTCATGTCGACGTGGACTAGGTGGACTCTTATGCATGTGTGGACTGGAGGGAGAGTGGTGTAAAGGGGGAGAGATGGGCGTTGATGTGGATGGTCCCTCATGTGGCGAGGACTCCACTATTAGGTCCAAGTGTCAGTTGGTGCGTGTGGTGATGGTGGTACGATCAGGGTCGGGGAGCCTAAGGGTCGTCAAGTTTTTCCTTACAGAGCATAAGGAGTGTCCCTCTCTTATAATCATTTTCATCGCCTTATACACACTTCTAGGCTTATCCTAAAGATCTCCCCCTATACTCTCTAATGCAGTGTAATCGCATTACCCCATCCTATGGCAAATGTAGGGTAAGTTGTGCCTCCCATTATCTTCTCTTGCTGCTTTGCCTATCTTCACTAAGTGTCTGATAAAGTGGGACCCTACATCGATGCTACTCCTTTCTTGTAGCATGTCCCAGAGGCAAAGTAGCTCGCTAGCTCTTACTACACCGTCACTCTCCCCACGACCAAATATAGTACTGGCCATGATTCGGTGGAGGTATCGAAAAACGAGGTTTTGGAGACGTGATGCTTTAGCCCTAGAAGGGTCATAAGCGTGCTCCCCCGTTAACTCGGTCCAAAATATCCGAGAGTTAAACCCAATAGGGATTCTTCTCTCTCCCCCACTTGGCAAGTCAAAGCATGAATTCCATTGGTGGAGGGTACATTCATGCTCAATGTTAAATATTTTAAAAGTTATCCTCCCCTCTTCGCTCTCTCTACCCATTAAAATTTTGGCCTCTAAGGAGCTTAAAAATTCTAGAACTATCCTAGGGTAGGTTGGGTGTCTTATTCTCATTATCTCTTCCCACCCCATTTTTGCAAATAGGGCTTGAATATCACCCAACAACCCTAAGGACTCTAGCAAATCTTCATCAAGGTACCTAG
This sequence comes from Wurfbainia villosa, assembly GCA_025175895.1. Lineage (NCBI taxonomy): Eukaryota > Viridiplantae > Streptophyta > Magnoliopsida > Zingiberales > Zingiberaceae > Wurfbainia > Wurfbainia villosa. The sequence goes on along the minus strand of JAKLTH010000134.1, from coordinate 804,591 downwards.
TAGCAGTGAGTTTACGAGTATAAAACATATTATATCCATCTCTATGTTCATTATTGTGAAAAAGAAGGGTTGATAGAGCGTTACCCTCCTTCGGAGCTTGAGGGGTGTCGGTTCTCATTGCTCGTCGCTCTGAAGCACCGGATCGAGGCACCACATGCTTGGTCCTCCTCATCCTTGCTTTCTTTTGGCTTCCTTGAAAGTTAAAAAAGCTTCTAGGTGGCAGGGAAGAAGAAACCACACGGCTAGGGTAAGCAAAATCGAAGCACACGGTGCAAATGGGGCGAAAACACATGGCTCGCCCTACTTAACCTGCCGTGACACGGCCATGTGAAAACACACGGCCAGGCCATGTGCGCCTTGGGTTGATGGGGCATGACCGTGGGAAAACACACGGCTAGGCCGTGTGTCCCCTTTCTTCTCTCCTTTTTGCACAACGGTTCGTATTTCCTCATACGCCTCGCTGCGTAAGCTGATATTGATTTTATTTTTACCTAGCAAAGTTCTCTTCTGATCCTAATGCTAAATGAAATGTAAATCAAAGTTCAAATTAACTAAATGCATGCAATATAATCAAAGGGAAACCTAAAAACTAAACTTGGGTTGCCTCCCAAGAAGCGCTTTGTTTAAGGTCGTTTAGCTCGACCACACTCCAATATCAACTTGGCTTCGGAGGTTCAGTGAACCTCCATTCATCCGTCTCGGAATCTTCATCTGGGGGCTTCGACTTTAACCTGCTGAAAAGTGAAGCCATCTAGGCAAGGGGCTCTACATTCTTAAAGGATGAAGAGGATGATCTCCCCATCTACCTCTAGGGAGATCTGGTGTGCCTTAAGATCTATGTACGCTTCCGCAGTTGCCAGAAAAGGCCTTCCCAAAATGATGGGATTCTGGGGATTGGGTCATGTGTCCAGTATGATGAAGTCCGTGGGTATCACAAAATTCTCGACAACCACAGACACGTGTGCTAGCAAGCCAACGGGTTCCTTGACTAAGTCGTCCCCCATACGAATACAAAGATTCGCTGGTTGGAGCTCATTCAGTCTCATCTTCAGATGGTATGCATAGAGCATCACACTTACTGATGACCCCAAGTCACACAGTGCTTCATCGAGGCTTTCCCCATAAATCGAGCAGGGGATAACAAATTCACCTGGGTCCTCAAGCTGTGGCGAAATCTTATCTTCAATTTCAGCTTGGTCAGGTTGGGTGGAAATCATGGTTGCACACACCTTAGCGAATTTTCTACTTTGCCCCACTCCTTCCTCTTCAGCTTGACTCCGGTCGGGTAATGATGGAGAGCTCTTCATAGTTTGTGACACGGTTTGGGCTATCTGGGCCACTTGTGTCTCCAACATCCTTGTGTGACTTGCAAGGGTGTCAACGGTGGCCTTCAAGTCTTTGAGTGATTCTTCATATTTCTGATGTTGGTGACGAAATTCCTCATTGGCCTTAGTTTGGATAGCAATGAAGTCTTCCATCATCAGTTCTAGTATGGACTTCTGTGGTTGCTGCCCATACCCTCCTGATGGTTGGAAGTTTCCTGAGTTATTCTTATAAGAGAAATTCGGGTGATTCCTCCATCCGAAATTGTAGGTACTGAAGTATGGGTTGTTGGGCCTTTGATTATAGTCCCCAACCGCATCAACATGCTCAATCTGCTCTTATGAGGTTCCTTGCCCTCCATAGTGGTCCTCTCGATACGCTGTTGCTCCCTCTCCAAAGTCAATGACCGCACATGCAGATGAAGGATTCAAAGATTCGAACCGTCTGCTGAGCGCATCCATCCTTGTTGCTAGGTGGTCCATGGAGTTGATAGTGTATTGTCCCGCTGCAGGAGCTAGTTGACCACGTTCGGAAGCCCACTGATGGTGGTTCTGGGCCACCTCTTCTATCAACTCTTCTGCTTCCTCTATGGTCTTATTCATAAATGCTCCTCCTGTAGCAGAATCCAGGGACATCTTCATGGCGTATGTGATCCCATTATAGAAGATGTGGATCACCAGCCACCTTTCCAGTCCGTGGTGGGGGCATTGGTAGAGTAGCCCCTTGTAGCGATCTCAAACTTCGAATAAGGACTCCCCCTCCTTCTGACGGAAGCTCGTGATAAGATGACGCATGTGAGCAGTCTTGCTTAGTGGGAAGTATTTGTTCAAAAACTGCTGCTCACATTGCTCCCATGTAGTGATGCTTCCCGAAGGTAGGGAGTGAAGTCATGCCTTAGCCTTATCCCACAATGAGAATGGGAATAGGCTCAGGCAAATCGCGTCAGCAGGGACTCTGTTCATCTTCATTGTTGAGCAGATTTCCAAAAATACCTCTAGGTGTCGGTTCGGGTCTTCAGTGCAGCTCCCCCGAATTGACTCTACTAGACTATATGTATAAGTGTTGGTTTAAGTTCAAAGTTGTTTGCCGAAATAGATGGTCCAGCTATACTCGGCCTAAATCCTCTAGCGCTAGGAGCTACGTAATCCCGCAGAGGTCGACTACTTATATGCAACTTAGTCCTCCATCCTCTTCTGTTTTACTTTCCGGCGATGATAGATTCGTTTGATTTCTAAATCGATCAGAATCAGGCCTTCCGATCCTAAGCGTCTAAGCATACGAAGAACCCAACCACAAAAATTAGGGGTACTACCTAATACTAAGAAATAGGAAATAAACAAATCTAGCTAACAAAATAAAAGAGCCAATAAGAAAATAGAAAACTACTGATAAAATAAAAAGAAAAACTAAAACTAAATATGGAAAATATAAAACTAAAGTAAATGTAGAAAACTAAAAAAAAAAGAAAACTAAACAAGTAAATAAATCTAATCCTAAGTCCGATCCAATTTTTCACTTCTTGATTCGATATCGAATCGATCAGTCCCCGACAACGGTGCCAAAAACTTGATGCACGCGAACGCGACCTCAAATCTCATGACGGAGACCGTCAAGGACTCGAAGCGTGCGCTCACGCTCAACGCTCACAAGTGCACGAACGTCGTCAAGTAATAAAAGATTATCGATCCCATAGGGACTGAGATTCGAGTACCGATTTGTTCAGTGGGTGAAATTGTTCGGAAGTAAAATCTAAAGGTTTTGATTATGAGGGTCGTCGGTGGATTAAACTCTAGTATGGTGTCATACGAAGGAAGAAAGGAGCGTGCCGAGATCTTTAAGAGGGATTCTAGGACTTCGGTTTTGCTTGTGTGTCGCAAAACATGCTATCAACTGGGCGTTGTCTAAACATCTAACTATGGTTTTGTGGAAGGGACATCATACACTCTTCTGATGAGCCACCACATCTATCGGGAGCTATCTCTGCCTTACAAGGATAGGATAGGTGGTACGAGGATGCTAAATCAATCCCTGCGACGAATCGTTTCCAGTTCCATCGCATCCTTCTACCCACGGTTACAGGAGATCAGGTTTACCCCTAAGTTCCTTGTATAAATCTCCTAAATCTTAAATACGAGGGATGTTACCCCTTATATCACCTAAGCACAGCAGGTAGAAAACCAAATATGCATATATATTGGTATAAGTAATTTCCAATTGCAAATTCAAACTCAAAAACAGAATTCAATTTGAAGCAACATGTCATGCATACACAAGCTACTCCCTAATCCTACAATCGAAGGAACTACTCCATATATAGAAGAGGAGAATCACAAGGCATGTTCATGTTCGAATATATCAGAAATAAAATGCAAGAACAAGGGGTTACAATGCCGATGTGCCATTCTCTCCGATGTTGAACTACAGAACTTGGATCTCCAGCGGCGTTCTTCCTCCCCGTTGCGAGTTCCCGAAGCTTTTTAGGGCTTCGGTGTACCGTCCTAGCCATTGTGCCTCCCCCCAGGGTTTGACGAAGCTCTCCTTATATAGACATCACATCGGATCGCTGCAAAATCCTAAAAAAACCCTAATCGCGTCAATCTGCTGGGTCGCTACACGACTGTGTGTTTCCACACGACCAGGCCATGTGTGCCCCTGGGGTGGCTAATCTCGCCCATTGGACACAGCCGTGTGTAGCCACACGCCCTGGCTGTGTCCCATTCTGTGTCTAGCTACAAAATGCCCTTCTTTTGCTCCGAAAGTGCGCCTTTTCCCCCGGAATGCTATCCTGTACGCAAAAGTACAAAGAGCAGATCTCCGAACCAGAAAATAGTAAATGCATGCAAAATAAAGTAACATACGTATACAACTAACATGAAATGTAATGAGATGTGAGCGAAAACTACTCCTAAAACCCTATATATTTTGCTCACATCAATTACGAACTGCCTCGGTTAACCGTGATGAAATACTTCATGATTCTTTCAATGTGATTCTACCGTAAATCTGACTCCTCCGATCTGTCAGTTCGCAGAGAATGTCAACTATGACTGACGCTAAGGACTTACGAATGGCCTTAGATGGTCGAACTGAGTACTAATGAAGACTGACTTGAGGGCTTACGAACTACCTTGGCCAACCATGATGAAATACTCTATTGTTCTTCCAATGTGATTTTACCTTAAATCCGACTCCTCCGATCTACCATTGTATAGGGAATGTCAACTACGATTGGCGTCAAGGGCTTACGAATGGTCTCGAATGACCGAGCTAAGTAATAATGAAGATCGATTCAAGGGCTTATGGATGACCTCGGTCAGTCATGATGAAATACTCCGCCGTTCTTCCAATGTTATTCTACCTTAAACCTAACTCTTTCATTCGCCAATGCATGGGAATGTCAATTATGACCGACGTCGAGGGCTTACCACTAACCTCGGATGGTCGAGCTAAGTAATAATGAAGACCGACTTGAGGGCTTACGAATTGTCTCAAACGACCGTGATGAAATACTTCGTCGTTCTTCTAATGTGATTCTATCTTAAACCCTGCACCTTCGATCTGCCACCGCACGAGAAATGTCAACTGAGACCAGCATCGAGGGCTTACGAATGGCCTCGGACAATTGAGTTAAGTAATAATGAAGACCGACTCGAGGGCTTATGAACGATCTCGGTCGGTCGTGATGAAATACTCTGTCATTCTTCCAATATGATTCTACCTTAAACCCGACTTCTCCGATCCGCCACTGCACAGGGAATGTCAACTGTAACCGACATTGAGGGTTTACAAATGGCCTCAAACGATCGAGTTGAGTAATAATGAAGACTGACTTGAGGGCTTACGAACTGCCTCGGTTGATAGTGATGAAATACTCTGTCGTTCTTCCAATGTGATTCTACCTTAAACCCGACTTCTCTGATCCCCTATCGCATGAAGAATGTCAACTGTGATTGGCACCAAGGGCTTTCAAATGGCCTCGAACGATTGATCTGAGTAATAATGAAGATCGACTCGAGGACTTACGAACTGCCTCAGTTGGCCATGATGAAATACTTCGTCATTCTTCCAATATTATTCTACCTTAAACCCGACTCCTCCGATCCATCACCGCATGAGGAATGTCAACTATGACCGACACTGAGGGCTTACTAATGGCCCAAATCTTCCTGAACAACATTCAATGGCGCCAAAGTATATATCTCTACCTCTTCTCCCTGTTTTCACGTTTAGCAGTTAACTGTGTTCACTAATCATCTTTTGATTTCTATCATTCATCATATCGCATCATATTGCATTCTCATTTTGGGTATAAATTTTTGCATCATTAGGCAAAAATGAAAAGTAGTCAAGAGTAGTGGAATGGAAACAACTAGGGAGAAACCGTCTACGGACTCCCAATTTCCTTCCGAACATCATCAACACATTCATGAACCATAAATTTCAGCTGATGCCTACTCGCTCGTTAGACAAAAAATTTTCAATGCATATGCTCAAAATGTCATAGGTGTAGTAGATTTTTATAGGCTTAGTAAGTTAGTCTACTATAACCATGACATTAATGTAGACTTAGTTACTGAGTTCTATAACAACCTACAACCTACAGGCGATAGACTCATCTATAAAAGTAGGGTAGCCAGGAGGGATATTTCATTTACTCTTGATATTCTCAGGGCATTTCTAGAATGTAGAGAGTCGAGGTCAACTCTTGAATGCTATCCAAGCATTCAAGAACCGGTTGAGGGATACTCAATCAATGTCATTCATGAGTATTTCTTTAAAAAACCATGACAACCCAGTGTTAATCTGTTTCCAACCATGGCACTAGGTGCCCCCGATAATGTTTTATATAAGGTCATCGTAGGTTGCATCCTTCCCATTGTCACTCGGGGGCAAGCTAAAGTCAGACAACATCATTTACTCACCCTACATCTCCTAAAGAATCATCTAGACTTTAACATTGCACTAAACATCTTTCGCTGCATCGTCCACTTCACAGTTCCTGTCCAAAAGAAAATTTCCATGTCGTTTGGACATATCATCACCTTTTGGCTAGAATCCATAGGCATCAACACAAGCAGGGGCAAGATTAAGCAAATGACAGACTTCGATTTCATGAAATGGAGAAATTTTTTATTGGCTGGAATGTCTCAAGTAATTTAGAGCATTGAGTGGGCCGATGGACACCAGCCTGGTGAGAGATGGGATATGGAAGAAGAAGAAGAAGCACATCTAGCCCTAGCTAACGAACCTTATTCTTCCGTGTCTGAGCAGCTAGAGGGCCTGCGTAGCGATTATGCTGAGTTCGTGGAGTAAGTTGATACAAAGTATGAGGAGATCAGTATGACGATTGATTCTAGATTCTAGGAGCTTTAAACCAGGATAGATACACGATTTTCAGAAGTTTCTGCCCAACAGCAGGAGATTCTTAGTCTCCTACGTTCCTTGGTGACTAATTCATCAGGTCCATCGTCGTCGGCTGTATAGTTTTGGCAAGTCTTGTGTGTGTGTATCAAACTTTTAGAATTCTAAAAAACTATCTAAATGAAATTTAGTAAATCTGTATATGAGCTTGACTGATGAATATTGAATGTTGAATGGTTGTTTCATATGTTTGTTTCACTGATAAATATGAGTTTGATAGTTCTTTTTCAATGTCTATGTGTGTTTATATGTTATTAACATGTTTTATCACAACTATTTTTAGAGGAATTTCTACCGATTTTTTTTGGTTTTCTATGCCTTTCAATATATATGCACGATCGATATCTACTTTGTTGAAATACATTGTTGGTGCATTGGATAATTAAGGGTAATGATTCAGGGGGAGGATACTATAGATTGCTCTTTTTGCGTGTTTGTCAAAGGGGGAGAGATAAGTGGGTTTTAAGTTTAAGGTGGGAAGATAAGTGGAATAAGTGGAGTTTAAGTTGAAGGTGGGATCTTAAACCTTTAACCTTACTTATATGGAAGTTTTGAAATTCATTGCAAATCTATATCTAATTTGAAAATAACATGAATTGCAAATTTCCTGAATGTCAAACGTATTGCAAATATATATCTCATTTGAAATGAAAATCTTATTGCACATCTTGATTTGATGATTTGTTGAAGTTCTGAAATTCTGTACAATTCTAAGAATATTATATTGTGCTATAATTGCATCACCTAAACTTAAACCATGTTGTCAAACATCAAAAAGTGGGAGATTGTTGGTGCAATCAGGCCCAAATGATGTTTTGGTGTTTGACAAAGGTTTAAGTCAAGGTGATAATTATGTGTTATTTCATGCGGTTGTTTGAGATGTATTTTCAGAAAATTTCTTGTAGGTCAAGGACTAGATGCAAGGTAGTGAAGACCCGAACGAGGAGTCCTGGCAAGTGAAGACCCTGACGAGGAGTCCTGGCATGAAGACTTGGACGAGGAGTCCTGGCATGAAGACTCAGATGAGGAGTCCTGGCATGAAGACCCAAAGTGATTCTTGGCACGGAAGACCTATGAATAGTGGTTCACAGGTATCAAGTAAAGGGTACAGAATAGACCCCTTCTTAGGTGTGGTTTCAGCTCTAGACGAGTTAAAACGGTCAAGGGTCAAGGTAGTAGTCGAGGAAGCACCTCGACTGATTACCTCATCAGTCGAGGCGGCGCCTCGATTGAAAATAACTACCCTATATGAGCTGCATGTTCTGAGCAAACTCATATAAGTCGAGGCGTCACCTTGACTGATGCTTCGTTCAACCGAACAAAGGTAAGACATTGTTGACTGAAAGCTTGACTGTAGTAGCTTAACTTAAGCTGAAACTCATAAGCAGTCGAGGCGTCGCCTCGACTGTTGCTCTGTTCTATTGAAACAGAAGCGAGATAGGCTCGACTGAAGGCTCGACTAAAGTTTACCAGTCGAGGCAATGAATCATCACCTCGACTGGACCTATGCTACAATGGATGAATAATTCAAATTATGGTGGAAAACTAACCGTTAGAACTTTTATTAAATGTGAGTCGAAGCTCCAGTCGAGGCGACTCGATTGCGTGCGTCGAAAAAGCCCTAATCAAGCTCGATTTAAAAGGTTTATATGACTATTTTTTTTAGATATCTCTCGATATTACTGCTCATGAAAAACCTTGAAGCTATTCTCCAGTGATTTTTCCCTCATCCTTCAAGTTCTAATCATCTCCAAAGGCAATAAAAGGTTTTGAAGAGAAGAAGTTCTATTTTGTACTGCATACACTGTAATCTTTCTCTTCTCAATCTCTTTCAGTTGTAAGCTATTATGTAATCATTGTAAACCCGTATTAAGAGGTTTCTCCACCTTCGGTGTGCCACCGAGAAGGAGAAGTATTATAGTGGTGGTGAGCATCACTAGAGCCGACTAGGGCTCGACCGTGGAGTAGGAACTAGGGTTCCAAACCACATAAATTCCTTGTGTTGTGTTCATTGTGTGTTTTGTACTCGTATTTGTGTTTCCACTGCGTACTAACAATTGTAGACAAGCACGACGAATACAAAAGATGATCATTGGCTATTCATCCCCCCTTCTAGCGATGCCAACAGTCCTACAGAATCATCTCTCAAATCCTCCTCGAGCTCCTTCTTTTATAGGCTTTGCGTTGGGATGATTTTTGACCATTACTGCTCAATGGTAACTTCTCTAGTCGAGGTGATGCCTCGACTGAGCCCTAGTCGAGGCACTAGTCAAGTGCACCTTACTTCTGACCTATCGCTATCAAGCCTCCATTCAATTGCCCTACCACAACAGTCAACTGCTTGTCGGAGCTACTGTTTCTTACATTGCCCGATCGCCCTTCAGACTTCCAGAGCACCTATCAGTCGATTGCTCTCACTACGTTAGCTGATCAAGAGCACTGCCAAGTGCCGAGCACCCTTCGCTTTTTTACCAATCAATTATATAGCACACAGTCTAAAATCCAAGCCCCATAGCGGGAGTCGACTTTACTGGACCCATTGATTGATCTTTCTATAACAGTCGAATACATAGCTGTTGGACTATCCGAGCCATAAAAACCACTTTTTGCATTGCGGAAACCCCGGAAGTTGGCCACGGATCCGTGCGAAGGTAAATAAAACTACATATACGTGTTTAAAAACTTTAGATCTACTCTAGATCTACATGTTAAGAGTTTACCCTCGATGCAACGCCCTTCACTTATCCCGCTCGTCCAAACGGATTGTTGGAACTCGAGAGTGTCAAGTGTACACTCCTCTATTGGTATCCACACAAGCAATATGTGGAGAAAAGACAACTAAGAGTGTACTAGCACTCCTTGAAGTCCACGGCAAGATGAGGAAGATTAGGGAGAGAGCTTGAGGGAAGAACCAAGGAAGAAGATGATTAATTTACACAAATTAACTTCACACACACTTATCACCACTAAAGTGGCCGGCCACTTCATGGAGGGGGGTTACATGCATGCATGTAATTCCAAGAGTCAATGGCTCTTGGTCTTTCTCATGAGGTGGCACCCCATGATGTGTCAATGATGATGTAGAGCCGGCCCCCATGCCAAGTCACCATGACATGGCAATTGGTCAAGTCAAAATTGACCATTCATCTTCCCTCTCAAGTCAAGTCAAACTTGACCTATTATCTCCCATGGTTGATCAAATCCAACCACTTGATTCAAGTCAATTTGATTTAATGAATCTCTATTCATTATTTTAAATTGACTCAATGAATCAAATCTAAATTAGACTCATTCAACACTTGAATCTAATTAAGTCTAACTCAATTAGTCTAATTTGGATTACTCTTAATCCAATTTGGTTCATCCGATGAACCTAATCCTCATGGTTCATCATATGAACCTAATCTCCATCTAATTGTCCTTTGTGTGTGACCCTATAGGTTCTTGTAACGTTGGCAATGCTCCTAACCCGATTTAGAAACATAAGCAATGAGCGACATCTAGCAACACATCATTGCTACCCAAGTTACAAGAATGTTGAGATCCAACATCACCTTTGTGACTACTAATTGTAACTCTCAAAATATGTGACAATGTCCCTCTATCCTTGACATCTAGATTGACCAATTGAGACATAGACCATATCATCCTCGGTACAATCTATATCTTGAACTCCAAGTAGACTCACTCTAATCAAATGAGCTCAATATCTCATATTGACTCATTTGGGCATGGTCATGCACTTTGTGGTCTCACTCTATCAAGAATAACGATGTCACTCCCGTCATATAGGAGGGATAGATCCCATCTACATCACTCACATCCCTCCGCATAATTTGTTATATACCCAGTAATCGCCTTTATAGTCCACCCATTTACGGGTGACGTTTGACGAAGCCAAAGTATGCAACTCCTTATGTAAGGAACCATGATGACTTCAGGTTAAAGGACTAATAGTCATACTAATAGTCACATGAGAAAGTATATGACACTCATATAACGATCTATGATACTTTCTCATGGCGGGTCATTCAGTATACATTCTCCAATGCATACTCATGTATCAACTTGATATCTCATATCCATGACTTGTGAGATCAAGTCATCGAGTTGACCTACATGCTAGTCTCTACGCATTAACATTGTCCCTGAATGTTAATACTTGACTATGAATGATTAAGAGTAGTGTTCTCTATATCATCTCATTATCGATTCAACCAATCGATTGATATAGATAAGAACCTTCTACTCAAGGACGTTATTATACTTAGTTATTTGACACTAATACAAGTAAATATAATAACCGTGCCTTTATAAATAGGAATATGATACAATAAAGTCCATACAACAATCATCACATGATTGACTCTAGGACTTTCACTAATAATCTCCCACTAGCACTAGTGTCAATCACCGTAGTATCTAATACCCAATGACCTAGTGTGACCATCATGCTTTTTCTGTGCCAAAGCCTTGGTCAAGGGATCTGCGATGTTAGCCTCTATAGGTACTCTACAAATCTTCACATCTCCTCTATCGATAATCTCTCGAATGAGATGGAAGCGTCGTAGTATGTGTTTGGTCCGCTAGTGTGAGCGAGGTTCCTTAGCCTGCGCAATCGCTCCATTGTTGTCACAATAGAGCTCTATAGGATCTGCTATGCTAGGAACCACCCCAAGCTCAGTAATGAACTTGCGGATCCAAACTGTCTCCTTTGCTGCCTCTGATGCAGTGATATACTCGGCCTTTATTGTAGAATCAGCAATTGTGTCCTGCTTTGAACTCTTCCAGCTCACAACGCCACCATTCAAGCAAAACACGAACCCTGACTGTGATCTATAATCATCCTGGTTAGTTTGGAAGCTGGCATCGTTGTAACCCTTTACAGCTAGCTCCTCATCGCCTCCAAATATCAAGAAATATTCTTTAGTCCTTCTCAAGTACTTAAGAATATCTTGACTGCTATCCAGTGACGCTCACCTGGATCTGACTGGTATCTGCTCATCATGCTCAAAGCATACGAGACATCATGATGAGTACACAATATGACGTACATGATAGATCCTATAGCAGATGCATAAGGGATCTTATCCATGTGGTCTCTCTCCTCTCTAAAAGAGGGACTTTGAGTCTTCGAAAGACTCACACCATGTGACATCGGCAGAAGTCCCTTCTTGAAATTCTACATGGCAAACCGTAGTAATACCGTGTCAATATATGTACTCTGACTTAGGCCAAGCAATCTCTTAGATCTATCTCCATAGATCTTGATGCGTAGAATACAGGCTGCTTCACTTAAGTCCTTCATTGAGAAGCACGTCCCCAGCCAAGTCTTCATAGACTGTAGCGAAGAGATGTCATTCTCAATGAGTAGTATGTCATCCACATATAATACAAGGAAGACAATTGTGTTTCCATTAACCCTCTTGTAGACACAGAGTTCATCTTCATTCGTGATGAAATCAAATTGTTTGATCGCATCATTGAATCGAAGATTCCAGCTCCGAGAAACTTGCTTCAGCCCATAAATGGACCTTTGTAGCTTGCATACTTTCCCAGTATGCTGTGGATCCACAAAACCCTCAGGCTATGTCATGTACACATCCTCGAGCAAGTTTTCATTTAGAAATGTAGTTTTGACATCCATCTACCAGATCTCATAATCGTGGTACGTTGCAATAGCAAGCATGATCCGAATGGACTTAAACATCGCCACTGGAGAAAAGGTTTCATCATAGTCAATACCATGAATTTTCTTGAAACCTTTATCCACCAATCGACTCTTATAGGTATGCGTAAGTCCATCCATGTCAGTCTTTCTCTTAAAGACCCACTTACACCCAATTGGTTTGACGCCTTCAGGTGGATCAACCAAAGTCCATACTTGGTTGGTGTACATGGATTCCATCTCGAATCTCATGGCCTCTAGCCATTTCTCAGAATCTGGACTCATCACAGCTTCATGATAAGAGGTAGGTTCATTCTCAATGAGCATAACGTCATTATGGTCAGATAAGAGAAATGAGTATCTCTCAGGCTGATGACGTACCCTATCAGACCTGCGAAGAGGTAGGTCTACCTGATCAGATTGTTGTTCCATAACTCTTTGTGCAACAATCTCATCACCCATAACACTTTGTGGTTCATGTTCAACCTCCATCAAGGCCTCAGTGCTATGGTCCTTATCTTGAATTTCTTCAAGATCGAACGTACTCCCACTAGTTTTTCTAGAAACAAAATTCCTTTCTAGAAATACCCCAGTCTTTGCCACAAACACTTTATGCTGACTGGGAATGTAGAAGTAATATCCCTTCGTCTCCTTGGGATATCCAACAAAATAGCACTTATCGGATTTGGGTCCCAGTTTGTCTGAGACTTGACGTCGAACGTAAGCCTCACAACCCCAAATCCTCATGAAAGACATCTTGGGATTTCTCCCTGTCCATATCGTATATGGTGTCTTTATCACAGCCTTGGATGGTACACGGTTAAGTGTGAAGGCTACTGTGTCTAGAGCATATCCCCAAAAGGATATAGGAAGATCTGTGTGACTCATCATAGATCGTACCATATCTAATATGGTACGATTTCTCCTTTCGGATACACCATTCCACTGTGGTGTTCCAGGAGGAGTAAGTTGGGATAGAATCTCACACTCAGCTAGATAGTCACGAAACTCATGGCTAAGGTATTCGCCACCTCGATCTAATCAAAGTATCTTAATACTCTTGCCAAGTTAGTTTTATACTTCATTATTGAATTCTTTGAACTTTTCAAAGGATTCAGATTTATGTGTCATCAGATATACATAACCATATCTACTAAAGTCATCAGTAAATGTAATGAAGTACCTGTAACCACCTCTAGTAGCAACATTGAAAGGACCGCATACATCACTATGTATAAGTCCTAACAAGTCTGTTGCTCTCTCGCTGTGTCCACTAAAGGGAGTCTTGGTCATCTTGCCTAAAAGGAAAGACTCACATGTCTCATATGATTCGAAATCAAATGAGTCTAGCAGCTCATCCTTATGGAGCTGGGATAAGCGACTCTCATTTATGTGACCTAAGCGACAATGCCAGAGATAGGTTTGGTTCAACTCATTTGACTTGAACCTTTTGATACTTATGTTATAGATGGGGCTCTCTAAGTCTAGAATGTAGAGTCCGTTCATTAGAGGTGCACTACAATAGAACATATCATTTAAATAAACTGAACAATATTTATTCTTTATTATAAATGTAAATCCTTTCTTGTCCAAACAAGAAACCGAAATTATGTTCTTAGTCAAAGCAGGCACATAACAACATTCATCTAGTTCTAGTACAAGCCCAGAGGGCAGAGATAGATCATAAGTTCCTACAACAACAACAACAACTCTTGCTCCATTGCCTACTCGTAGGTCCACCTCACCCTTTGTCAATGTCCTGCTATTTCTCAGCGCTTGCACATTGGTACAAATGTGAGATGCACATCCGGTATCTAATACACATGATGAAGAAATAGATAGATTGTCTTCTATAACATTTATACCTGAAGTAGAAGTCTCACTTCTCTTCTTCTTAAGATCTTCTAGGTATGCTTTGCAGTTACGCTTCTAGTGTCCAGCTTCCTTGCAGTGGAAGCAAGTCCCTTCTTTGGCCACCCCTCCTTTCGGTTTCAGTTTCTTGCCTTTACCCTTGGCTTGGGACTTTCCCTTACCTTTAGGCTTGCCCTTGCCTTTCTTCTTTTGCACCATCAAAATGGAGTCAGATTTTCCCTTCTTAAGGTTAAGCTCAGCAGTTCTCAACATGCTGAGCATCTCAGGCAGTGGCTTATCAATTTCAATCATGTTGTAATTCATGACAAATTGATTGTAGCTTTGTGACAAAGATTGCAAGATCAAGTCAGTGGCCAGCTCTTGGCCAAGTGAGAATCCCAACCTCTATAGGTTTTCTATGTACCCAATCATCTTGAGTACATATAGACTTACGGGAGTCCCTGTTGGGATGTATACTGAAAGCCTAGCTCTTTTGTATGAACATCTTTATTTTGAAATAAGAATCACATGATCATTGTTTGCATATTTTTATGGTTATGCAATATTGTCTAATACGTTACATTGTAGATAACATGGTGTGTGGTGTCACACGGGAGATCATGTTATCGGTTCCTTGTAAAGTATAAGTAAAGGCTCACAACCGAGATGACTTTGGACAAACCATCGGAATGGTTGTAGTGTGATTTGGTATTGGTTTGTCTTGACCATAGAATCACACTAGTGCACTTTGTGTGTATTGAGCAGACTAATACTGCAGGTGATTCGATTTATTGACTACATAATCGACCTCGACCTCGATATTATTTAGTACATGCTCTTAATCCCGATATAATAACGCACATACTTGGTACTCATCTCTTTGATTTACCAATGGGCGAGATTTATAGATTAAATCGATAGACTAAGTTGGGAGATGATATTATTTATATGGTGTGCCATGATTATAGGAGGAAACCGTGTCCTATATATTAGGATGATGATGTCCCCTTGAGGAGCTCATAAGGTTCATCATGTAAACCCTGCAGGTGGACTTGGTCCGGCATGATGAAAAGGTTGAGTGGTACTACTCATGGAGTTAGATGTTGATTAATTAATGGTTAGTAAATTAATTAATCGACGGACATTCGAGATCTTAAACACGGGGAGAAAATGTACAAATAATATATGGAGCCCATATTATCATATGGGGGTTGGTGAGGTAGATCAATGATGGACCTTTAGTGGATTGGATCATCATTAGTGGATCGGACTTTATGTGGGCTTGATCCATGGGTGGCCAAGACCCAACTCCTCCTCATGGTCCCTAATGTAGCCCATTAACACCTCAAGATGCTTAGATCCAATGGATAGAAACAAAACTCTAAGATCCATTGGTAGAGATCAAATCTCTAAGATCCGACGGTTGAGATTAAATCTCTAGATCCGACGGTTGAGATTAAATCCCTAGAACCAATGGAGGAGATTAATTCATGACTTATCCCTAACTCTATAAAAGGAGGGCATGGGGAGTGGTCGTGACATACATGAAAGGGAGGGAGCAAGGCTTGGGCGGCAAGAATAGGGCAATCCTAGTTGAGATAGGATTGGAATTAGGGTTAGGGTTTGGAAGCAAGGGTGGCACCAAATAAGGCACGTTTTCCTTCTTCTTCCTTGCCTTGTGGCCAACGTCCAGCAGCTATTCCAGCCCTTCCCAGCCCTTGGACATGCCCACAACACTCCCCACTCTTCTCCTTAGGTGGTGGAAACCCGATATAGGGTTTCCCTTGGTGTCTTGGTAGTTTTCCATCATCTTCTTCTCCTTCTAGTTGGCGGCAAGAACTTCTATAGTTCTTTGTTGGTTGAGTTTTGAAGGAGAAAACATTGTTTCTCTTCTTCCTCTTGCTTGGGAAAAGCAAGGAAGGAAGTTTTGCGATCTAGGAGCTTCGACTTTTGGTGGATCGTCGCCCACACGACGTCCAAAAGGAGGAGGGTCATACATTAGAAGACCAAGAGGTATAACTATTCTTCTATCTCTTTTATTCATTGCTTGTGTTTGTTTTTCAAAATATAAGCATGTTATATTTCTGTAAATAGGCTAAATAATACTTGGATCCCGAGTATAAATACAAAAACCGGCGATCCGGACATCGTCTATTCCGCGGCTACTCGTAGAATAGAGAATGGTCGCTTGAACAACTAGTTTGTTCAAGTGACCTCTCTAAACGAATAGCACGACGATGACTTGGTTGCTTTGGGAATCCCTTTTGTCTAGGATTAAATTTTTTAATCCGGGGACATCGAAGGGATCACCATGGTCAAGCAACCGAGGTAAAGGGGAAGCGAAGTTTCCCCTCACGGATCAACCCCAACAATTGGTTATCGAGCCAAGGTTTCGGTTTTGTGTGTTTAGGATTCGGTTAATTTTTATGCACTTTTTCATATATTAAATGTGTCGGATAATAGTAGGATATGCGTAGCTTAACTCTTTGGTTGCAGGCATAAGATTCCACTATTATGGCATGTGTGTGTATGTGATTGTATGTGTGTAAATATTTATTTTGTTGAATCCTCGGGGTTGACGAGGTTAGTTTAGCCGCTCTTTATTTTATTTTACTTTCGATCTAGATTCATGTACACTCCCTCGTGGAGTATAGGATCGATGGATGTAAATTAAAATAGGTTTTAGTCTCGGCTCGGATCTCCGGAGGGCTTGTACATGGCATAGGAGGAGCGGACGAGATGGCGATGCGACGGAAGACATATTGAAGACAAAAGCCATAATAGTTGGAAAATTTTTTATTTTTCATATTTATTGCTTTTTGTTTGATATGCATGTCGTTGGCTAGTAAAATTCCTCATTTTCAATTTACTAAGTGGGAGAGGGATATTTTAATTAATTCCCGCGGCCTCCATTACAATTTGACGTGTGATGCAACAAACTTGCGTGTCAGCTCTGAGTGCCTTCCTCCCTGCGGACGAGTTTGTTTGCGGATCACTAGGTCAAATAATGGTTATAGGAAATTATCTAGGAGCATGTGTACTTCCACAGCGGTAAGGCACATAATCCGAAATAATTCCCTTAGTATCGTGTAATGGTGCACACTTAGATGCAAATAAAAAGTATCCTCCCCATCGGAGTCACTGCTTTTATTTGTAGGGCCAAAGAGGAACCAACTATTAATTTTATTTGTCAAAAAGTAAGGTTGACAAGATAATAAAATTAATGGGTAAAACCTCCTCTTACAAATGTAGAATTCGTATACGTCCACACTATCGTGGCATGCGATATTCTCGGTGTTTTGAGGTGTTGGTTGATTTCGAACTTTTATTGTTTGAGGAATCAATAATTTTTTGAAATATAAAATAATAATCTATGGGCTTCTTGAAAATTCCTCACTGTCAATTTACTAAGTGGGAGAGGGATATTTTAACGGCCTCCATTACAATTTGACGTGTGATGCAACAAACTTGCGTGTCGGCTCGAAAGTGCCTTCCTCCTGCGGATGAGTTTATTTGCGGATCACTAGGTCAAATAATGGTTATAGGAAATTATCTAGGAGCGTGTGTACTTCGTGTAGTAAGGCACATAATCGAAATAATTCCTTAGTATCGTAATGGTGCACACTTAGATGCAAATAAAAGTATCCTCCCCATCGAGTCATCGCTTTTATTTGTAGGGCCAAAGAGGAACCAACTATTAATTTTATTTGTCAAAAAGTAAGGTTGACAAGATAATAAAATTAATCGTAAAACCTCCTCTTACAAATGTAGAATTCATTATCGTCCACCTGCGTGGCATGCGATATTCTCGGTGTTTTGAGTGTTGGTTGATATCAAAATTTTATTGTTTGAGGAATCAATAATTTTTTGAAATCTAAAGTAATGATCTATGTGATTCTTAGGATTTTCAAAATGACTTTAAGTCCACTTGTTGTGATACTAAAAGAAATAAACTTACTGTACCCAAATAATGTTGATTGGAAAAGAATCTAGATATTGTCTTATCTGCTAAGGAGTACAAGTATGCACTCTTCGAAGAGTGTCCTCAAGCAATGGTTGCTCAAAAAGGTTTCTACTTCAAAGCCGAATGGCAAGAAGAAGAAAAAACAAGCTGGAGCAAAGGAGGTGGGAGGATCTCAGGGAGGAGTGAAGAAGCCGAAAGGCAAGTACTTTGCGGGATGGACATTGGAAGAAGGATCGATCCCAAAGCAGAACAAAGGTATATCCTTTGGACTAGTCGTTGAAACATGATTAGCGGTGTTATCTACGGCACTGGTGTGTAGATATGAGAGTCACTAATCATTCGCAACACTTTGCGGGTTGTGAAACCCAACGACTAGCTAAAGGGGAGTTAACCATTTTGGGCACTGCCATGAAGGTTGCGGCTATTGCAGTGGGAGAAGTTTTATTTATCTATTGAGAAAAATAAAACTAATGTTCTGAAAAATTCCCTTTATGTTTATTTATTTAGAAAGAATTTAGTTTCAATTTCTAAATTATTATGGATGGATATTCTATTTCTTTTAATGACAGAGTTGTTATAAAAAGGAATAGGGAGAATATCTGTTCAGGTACATTGAAAGGAAATTTGTATACAAAACCTCCCACGATGCAAATTGAAGTTAATAACTCATCTTCTAATTCCAAAAGGAGAAAAGAACCTTCAAAGATGAACCAAACATATCTTTGCCATCTTAGTCTTGGTCACATTAACCTAAGCAGAATTCAAAGGTTGATAGCTGATGGACCTTTGGGTTCATTAGTGGTGGAGGATCTCCCAACCTACGAATCTTGCTTGGAGGGTAAGATGACCAAGAGGCCTTTCAAGGCCAAGGGTATAGAGCCAAAGATATGTTAGAAGTGGTTCATTCTGATTCAGATGGTCCTATGTCTATCCCGGCAAGAGGTAGTTTTGAATATTTCGCCTTTTCATAGACAATTATTCAAGATGACACTACGATCCGATCGTGGTGACGAGTACCTCTTGGGAGAGTTTAGGAATTACCTATCGAGGTTGGGATTCAATCCCAATTATGCACTTTGGCACACCCAGTCAGAATGATGTAGAAGAGCGAAGGAATAGGACTCTTACAGAGATGGTTAGATCGATGATGAGTTATTACGACTTGCGGACTCGTTCGGGGATATGCTCTAGATCTGGTGTGTACATTCGAACTTGGTTCCATCTAAATCAGTGCCTTCTACTCCTGAGTTGTGGACTGGGCGAAAGCCTAGTCTAAGACATATTCGGATATGGGGGAGTCCAACACATGTGCTGAAGGCAGATGCTGGTAAGTTGGAACCTCGTACAGAAGTACGCTTGTTCGTTGGCTATCCCAGGGGAACGAAGGGTGGATTATTTTATAGTCCTAGAGATCAGAGGGTGATCGTTAGCATGAACGCCAGATTTCTAGAGGAAGACTATGTGATGAGCCACAAGCCCAAGAGTAAAATTGTTCTGGAGGAGTTAAAAGGGGAAGTCACTTCTTTAGTACCACCGGTACAAGAGGATATACCACATGTCACTGCACCGCGTATCACAGAGGATACACAGGTGATACCTCGTCGTAGTGGGAGGGTTGTGAGACAGCCTGATAGATTCATGTTCTTGGGAGAATCTTTTGATTTGATCCCTGGTGAACATGAACTGATCCTGGATATATGACGAGGCAATCCAAGATAAAGATGCACTATCTTGGCAAAGTGCAATGAATCCGAGATTGAATCTATGGATTCAAGTTTGAGAGCTCTTATGCATAGCTCATATGGATTATGAGGTGTGGCATATGGATATCAAGAAAGCTTTCCTTAATGGAAGTCTTGAGGAAACCATCTATATGAAGCAACGAGGGATTCATTGCTAAGGGCAAAGAGCATCTTGTGTGCTTAATCGGTCCATTTATGGATTGAAGCAAGCTTCAAGATCTTGGAACATCCGCTTTGATGAGATAATCCAGTCTTATGGATTTATTCAAAGTCGGATGAGTCTTGTGTATACAAGAGATGTGACGAGCGTAGTGGTATTTCTTGTACTATCGTAGATGACATTTTGGTGGTTGGCAACAACATCGTGTTATCGGACGTAAGGGTATGGTTGTCCAAACAGTTTGATATGAAGGACTTGGGAGAGGTGAGACACATCCTTGGGATCAAGGTTATAAGGGATCGCAGGAAAAGGATGTTGTGCTTATCCCAAGCTTCATACATAGACACGATTATGGAGCGTTTTAGCATGCAGAACTCCAAGAAGGGTTTTCTACCTTTCAGGCATGGAGTACCTCTATCTAAGGAGATATGTCCTAGATCATTTGAGTAGATAGAGGAGATGAAGGCGGTTCCTTATGCTTCGATAGTAGGAAGCCTCATGTATGCGATGCTCTGTACGAGACCAGATATCTGCTTTGCCGTGGGCATGGTCAGCAGATATCAGAGTAATCCAGGACAGGGATATTGGACTGCGGTAAAGCATATATTGTAGTGCTTGAGAAGGACTAGGGATTATATGCTAGTTTACCGGGCAGACCAATTACTCCCTGTGGGTTACACGGATTCCGATTTCCAATCTAATAGGGATAACAGTAAGTCTACCTCAGGTTTTGTGTTTACTTTGGGAGGTGGAGCCATTGAATGGAGGAGTGTCAAGAAAAAGTGCGTGGCAGACTCCACCATGGAAGCTGAGTATGTGGCAGCCTATGAGGCGGCCAAAGAAGCTGTATGGCTCAGGAACTTCCTGATGGACTTGGATGTGATTCCTGGTTTGCCCAGAACTATCACAATTTATTGTGATAATAGTGGTGCAGTTGCAAACTCGAAGGAACCACGAGCCCATAAGGCTAGTAAACACATAGAGCGCAAGTACCACCTGATACGAGAAATCGTAAAGGAGGTAGAAGTTGTTGTTGCCTAGATTGCATCAGAGGATGACCTGGTAGACCCTTTCACTAAGGCCCTTCTAGCGAGAGCTTTGATAGGCATGTGGAGGGAAGGGGAATCAGATGTATGGCAGTATAAGGACAGCATAGTCTTTTAGTATAAGTGGGAGATTGTTGGAATGTATACTGAAAGCCTAGCTCTTTTGTATGAACATCTTTATTTTGAAATAAGAATCACATGATCATTGTTTGCATATTTTTATGGTTATGCAATATTGTCTAATACGTTACATTGTAGATAACATGGTGTGTGGTGTCACACGGGAGATCATGTTATCGGCTCCTTGTAAAGTATAAGTAAAGGCTCACAACCGAGATGACTTTGGACAAACCATCGGAATGGTTGTAGTGTGATTTGGTATTGGTTTGTCTTGACCATAGAATCACACTAGTGCACTTTGTGTGTATTGAGCAGATCGTGAGGTGATTCGATTTATTGCTGACTACATAATCGAATCGGACCTCAGATATTATTTAGTACATGCTCTTAATCCCGATATAATAACGGGCACATATACTTGGTACTCATCTCTTTGATTTACCAATGGGCGAGATTTATAGATTAAATCAATAGACTCGGTAAGTTGGGAGATGGTATTATTTATATGGTGTGTCGTTGATTATAGGAGGAAACCGTGTCCTATATATTAGGATGATGATGTCCCCTTGAGGAGCTCATAAGGTTCATCATGTAAACCCCGCAGTGGATTGGTCCCAAGCATGATGAAAAGGTTGAGTGGTACTACTCATGGAGTTAGATGTTGATTAATTAATGGTTAGTAAATTAATTAATCGACGGACATTCGAGATCTTAAACACGGGGAGAAAATGTACAAATAATATATGGAGCCCATATTATCATATGGGGGTTGGTGAGGTAGATCAATGATGGACCTTTAGTGGATTGGATCATCATTAGTGGATCGGACTTTATGTGGGCTTGATCCATGGGTGGCCAAGACCCAACTCCTCCTCATGGTCCCTAATGTAGCCCATTAACACCTCAAGATGCTTAGATCCAATGGATAGAAACAAAACTCTAAGATCCATTGGTAGAGATCAAATCTCTAAGATCCGACGGTTGAGATTAAATCTCTAGATCCGACGGTTGAGATTAAATCCCTAGAACCAATGGAGGAGATTAATTCATGACTTATCCCTAACTCTATAAAAGGAGGGCATGGGGAGTGGTCGTGACATACATGAAAGGGAGGGAGCAAGGCTTGGGCGGCAAGAATAGGGCAATCCTAGTTGAGATAGGATTGGAATTAGGGTTAGGGTTTGGAAGCAAGGGTGGCACCAAATAAGGCAAGTTTTCCTTCTTCTTCCTTGCCTTGTGGCCAACGTCCAACAGCTATTCCAGCCCTTCCCAGCCCTTGGACACGCCCAAAAACACTCCCCTCTCTTCTCCTTAGGTGGTGGAAACAAGATATAGGGTTTCCCTTGGTGTCTTGGTAGTTTTCCATCATCTTCTTCTCCTTCTAGTTGGCCGACGGCAAGAACTTCTATAGTTCTTTGTTGGTTGAGTTTTTGAAGGAGAAAAACATTGTTTCTCTTCTTCCTCTTGCTTGGGAAAAGCAAGGAAGGAAGTTTTGCGATCTAGGAGCTTCGACTTTTGGTGGATCGTCGCCCACACGACGTCCAAAAGGAGGAGGGTCATACATTAGAAGACCAAGAGGTATAACTATTCTTCTATCTCTTTTATTCATTGCTTGTGTTTGTTTTTCAAAATATAAGCATGTTATATTTCTGTAAATAGGCTAAATAATACTTGGATCCCGAGTATAAATACAAAAACCGGCGATCCGGACATCGTCTATTCCGCGGCTACTCGTAGAATAGAGAATGGTCGCTTGAACAACTAGTTTGTTCAAGTGACCTCTCTAAACGAATAGCACGACGATGACTTGGTTGCTTTGGGAATCCCTTTTGTCTAGGATTAAATTTTTTAATCCGGGGACATCGAAGGGATCACCATGGTCAAGCAACCGAGGTGAAGGGGAAGCGAAGTTTCCCCTCACGGATCAACCCCAACAGTCCCATCTTGCATCTTGGACTGAAACAATGCCTTAGAGATCTCATATCTCTCGTGTCTTGCTTGTACTTGATATAGTCGACGAAGATGTTCAACCATATCATAAGCATTCATGAACTCGTGTTGCTTCTGAAGCTCAGAGTTCATGGTCGCGAGCATGAGACATGACACATCTAATACATCATCTCGATGCTTCTTGTAAGCATCTTTATCAGTTCGCGAGGCAGTGGCAGGAGGTGCCTCCGAAATGAGCTGCTCTAGGACGTACAATTTCCTTTCTTGGGTGAGAACGATTTTCAGGTTCCTGTACTAGTCCAGGAAATTAGCTCCATTGAGTTTGTCCTTCTCAAGGACAGAACGCAGGGAGAGAGTGTTCGTGTTTGTTGACATGATAATCTACAACATACACAATGTAGAAAATTAATATCATATTTCATTTATCATTTAATTAGGCCTTTAATCAAATGATACTCCCACTAAATTATAGGACTTTTGTAGAATCGAATTATGGATGTGGTCAAATCACATTACTAGATTCATACAAACTAGCTATAATTCTCGCGGGACAAGATCCACATCATACTACGCCTTGAATTAGCTTTGGCTAAATCACCCAAGACTTAGTATGATCGGTAGGTAATACATTATCGATTACATCTCTATGCAACTCTTATTTATAGGATCAAGATCCACATTTATAAAAGACCTTGAGTTAGCTTTAGCTAAATCGCCCAAGATTTAGTGTAAATGCGATCTTATCATATCTTTTCAACGGTTGAAATATGCCTATAGTATTACTCGATTCAATTGAGTTAACTAGTTTTACTCAATCTAATTGAGCTTATTCTCACCCAAGCTATGATAGGCGGGACCAAGATTGTCCCTTCGTACCCTACCAAGATAATATGCGTTGCTCTGCTTTGGCAGATTCAACAACAACAAATGATCAAGGTAGTGATGGGTATCAAAACTTGGTAGACATTTTTGAGTTGATTCGATTAAGATCTAATCTAATCGTGAATGTGTATCATATACACATCTAGGCCTTTATTATCCTAAACTAGAATGCATCACATACATACAAGCAATATACTAGCATGCATCATATACATACAAGCAAAATATCCTAGCATGCATCATATACATACAAGCAAAATTTACTAGCACGCATCACATACATACAAGAAAAACAAATATATATATATATATATATATATATATTTGTTTTGCTTGTATGTATGTGATGCATGCTAGTAAATTTTGCTTGTATGTATATATGTGTGTGTGTGTGTGTGTGTGTGTGTGTGTGTATATCAACCATGGAGCTCCATGAAATAAGACTTGAAGGAGTAGTGGAAGAGCCAAGAATTCAACATTCAAGAGGAGTGACACTATTAGCCAACAAGGGGAAGAAGAAGATGGAGACTCCTTCCTCCTCTGATGAAGCCTCCTCCTCCATGGATAGCATGAAAGAAGCTTATATGGTAAGGAAGGTAAGGCGTGCATTAAAAGGTTTTAAATTTAACAAATCTCATGATAGGGGGAAAAGATCAAGGAGGAAAATAATTTACTACAATTGCCAACAAGAGGGACACGTAAGAGATAATTGTCCACTCTTGAACAAGAGCAAAGAAGAGAGGAGAAAGAAAGAAGAAAAGAAGAAGGGGAGCAAGAAGAAGGAAGAAAAGGGAAAGGGAAAGACACTAAAATCAAGGACATGGGATGATTCTTCTTCATCATCATCATCCGAAGAAGAACATGTCTACTCAAACCTTTCCCTAATGACATTTGATGACCTAGACACCTCCTCCTCCAAGCAAGAAGAAATAATCACAAGTGAGGAGAGCTCTAGTGAAGGGGGAGGCTCATCATCATCTTCCTCATCCGAAGAAGAAGATATGGAGACTATGGTAACGAATCTCTCACCCAATAAAATAGTTTCTATGATTTCTAGCATTACTAAGGATTTATTTAGGGCTAAGAAAAAGAATAAAAGCATGCTAGATCAAATTAAGGCTTTAGAAAATAAATTAGAACAAGCATATTTAAATGTTAATAATGATGATGCATGCTCACATGACTATATGTCATTTGATGTTAATGATGCATGTATGGATGAAAATAGGGCTTTAAGAGAGAAAGTAGATCATTTAACCAAGTCCCTAGAAAAATTCACCATAGACTCCAACACCCTTAACATGATCATAGGGAGTCAAAGGGCAAATTTCAATAAGAAAGGCCTAGGATATAAGGAAAATAAAAATGAAAAGGCCTATAAATGTTTAATTGCTAGGGGTCAAGATAAAAGGAAAATAATAGCTAAAAAATGGATCCCTAAGGAATTTTTAGTGAACCTCATAGGAAAGAACTTGTATTGGGTTCCTAAATCCATCCTTAAGGGTTAGGAAAACCCTAGGTTAATCAACCAAAAGAACTTTATGTATATCATATTTTTGGTTGACTTAGGATGGTGGGACTTAATTTTAGAAATAGTGTTGGGTGATGATAATGTGCCCATAAATTGATAATAATGCTAAAATCATGATAATTGATATAATTGTTATATATGTTTACAATCATGATTTATAATCTTGACATTGAATATATAATCATGGGCAATAAGGTTTTAGATCATATAGTATGCTAGGATGATGGTTAACCATGGGGAGAATTGCATGAAATTAGTGATTAAGTATATACAAATACCTTAGGTTCATCTCACACTCACTATAGGCTACCTTGATTGAAAACATAGTATGGGTGAGATGTTAAGATGATACAAATGGTTCACTAATGTCTATGGCATTTAGATGGTCATTTAAAGTGTCAAAATAGCAATAATATACCAATCATGGGGAAAGCTTATGTTTAATTCATAGACATATTGCCCAAAGAACATGGTTGGATATTTCATATGTTTTCAAAACATTTTCTTACTTTAAAATCTGTGTGTTTATGTTTTGAAACAATCTAAAGCAAAACTAGGTGTTAAAATTGATACAAACTTGATCAAAAACCTAATTGTTTTTGAAGCTTTTGGATTTTTGGCTAATTTTCAAAAATATAATGATTTTTCATAAAAAAAAAATATTTTTCATTGACAAAGATACTTACAAGAAATGTATTCCCCAAATTTCATGATTTTTCGAATTTTATAGAATTTTTAATGCATTTCTGAAATTCACCCTGAAAATCAAAAAAATCTGAAATCAGAGTGTCAGTCGACTGGTAGTCTAAACTAGTCGACTGATCGACTGATAACATGCTCAGTAACCTTCTTTTATTAGATTTAAGGCATGTTTTGGTAATTTTTGTTCCCTAGAGTTGATGTTATGCTTGTATAAACTTTGTTTAATATTTTTGATAGTGTCAAAGGGGGAGAAATATGCATGTTTAAGTAAGGGGAGAATTGCATTTAGGGGGAGTTTCATGTATTAAGGGGGAGAGTTATTAATCATGTTTACTTACATGCTTTCTTAACTTAATATTTTTATCAAATGCTTACCTAACTTAAACGGATTGTCACACATCAAAAATGGGGAGATTGTTAGTATAATCAACCCGTGATATGGTTTTGATGTGTGTGGCAAAGGGTTTAAGTTAGGATGTTTGGATTTGATATGTGCATTGGAGTCTTGCAGGACTTAGTAATTCGCACATGGAGCTTAGGCAAGTGTCACCGCACACAACCTCGTGCTTGAGTCGGAGAAGGAGCATTGCAGAGTCGTGTGCTTGATGTTGCCGAGGGACCACCAGACGAGATGACTTGAAGCGAAGCCAAGGAAGCAGACTTCGAGGGCAAGAGACGCGAAGGAGCATTGTAGAGTCATGCGCCTGATGCTGCCGAGGGGCGTGGCCACGAACGAAGAGAGCTTCGGCGAGAGACTTCAAGTGAGATGAGAGAATGAGTGAATTGTAAGTAACTCATTAGGTGAACTTGGCCGAATGGTTGAGTGTCGAAAGATCGACCGCAAGGGTTGAGGATTACCCGACCGTCAGAAGCTCAAACGAATGTTAAGTTTGAGTTTTACCCGGCACCAGTCGACTGCCATGACATGGCAATCGACTGCTCCAAGTCGAACGGAGTTCGATTGGTGTTACCTGCTGGATGAAGTCGACATCAATCGGCTACTCAGGGAAGCAGTCGACTGATAGCACTGTGCACGGGCACAGAAGCTAGTCGAGCTCGCGGGTCACTCGATTGGAAGTCGACATCAGCCGACTGATCATATGACTGTTGGAAAATCAAGCCGCGGATCTCGCAAATCTGGCCTGGAAGTAGCCATTATTAGGCAACAACTACAGTATCAGTCGACTGATCTTGGCATCAATCGACTGATGCTGTTAACGGGAAGAAATTCCCTTTCTCTATAAAGAGAAGGGGTGAGGGACTTTGGTAGGCTAATGCTTATGCTCTAAACTCCTCCAAAGTGCCCTAAACGTTTTTCACTCTTCTTACTTGCTATTATTCCATTCTATTGTAAGAAGAGAGATTGTAAAAGGTTACCTCCACCTAGCTTGGTGCAAAGAAGACATCTAGTGGATTTGACAAAGGAGTGATTCATCTTGGACGAATCGGGTCGTGGATTAGCGGCGAGGTCGTGAACCACGTTATATCCTCTTGTTAGCGAATTGTTCTTTACTTTGTTTTGTCTTAATTGTCTTAGCTTTATTTCCGTTGCGCTAACCTTTGGTTGTAGACGATTAAGCAAGCGATAGAGTACCACCGTACACACAAGGGCTATTCACCCCCTCTAGCCGGCCACCATCGACCCTACAACTTCTCCTTCTCCTTGTGTGTTTTCATGTGATTATGCCAAAACAAATTTTCCTGGCCCCCAGGGATGTCTGGGATGTAATAAAAATTATTTTTATCCGCTTTATTCTGCTGCACATGATCCCGGAATCTCCAACAATCGATAGAGGAGATGTGAGGATATGCAGAATACCGACTGATGCCAACATTGTAGACCCTTTGACCAAGACTTTAGAACAGAGGAAGCATGATGGTCACGCTAGGCCACTGGGTATTAGATATTTCAGTGATTGACATTAGTACTAGTGGGAGATTGTTAGTATTAGCCCTAAGTGTCGATTATGAGATGATTGGTAAAGGGATTTTTGTATCATATTTCATAATAAAGGCATACTTTATGGTTATTCTATTTACTTCATTAATGTGTCATTTGAATAAATATAATAATATCCTAGGGTAGTTGGTTCTAGTCTACGACATATCAAGTTAGCGATTTGATAGTGGGATACTGTAGTATATATAGAACACTACTCGTAACTGTTCTTAGTCAAGTATTAATATATAAGGATAATATTAATACACTGAGACTAGCAGTAAGTCAACTGATGACTTAATCTCACAAGTCATGGATATATGATATCAAATTGACACATGTGTATATATTAGAGAATATGTACTGAACTGAACCGCTATGAGAATTTTTCATAGATCGTCATATGAGTGCCATAATCATTCTCATAGTGGCTATTGGTATGAATAGTTCTTAGACCTGAAATCACTACGGTTCCCTACATAAGGAGTTGTATACTTTGGTATCAACAAATGTCACTTGTAACAAGGTGGACTATAAAGTCGATCGCTGGGTATGCAATGAATTATGTGGAGAGATGTGAGTGATGGAGATGAGATCTATCCCTTCCATATGATTGAAGTGATATCTGTGAGCTCCTTGATAAAGTAGGACTACTAAAATGCATGATCATGCTCAAATAAGTCAATATGAGATATTGAGCTCATTTAATTAAGGTAGTCTACTTGGAGATCAAGAAACACAAAGATTGATAAGAGGATGACACAGTCTATGCCTCATTAATCAATTTAGATATCAAGGATAGAAGGATTGAATCATACAAGATAATAGTCACAGAAAAGTTATGTCAGATCTCAACATTCTTGTCACTTGGGTAGCAATGATGCATTGCTAGATGTCACTCATTGCTTATGTCTCTAAAATGTTTTTTAGTTGCATTATCAATGTTACAAGAACCTATAGGGGCACACACAAAGAACATGTTGTTTTAGAGATAGGTTCAATTTAGTTCGACTAAAGAACCATTAGGCTCATTGAATGGACTAGATTGAGTTAGACTCATAGCTTGGCCAAAACTTGAGTTAGACTCAAGTTGGATCAATTTGAATTAGACTTAAATTAAACCAATTGAAGAAGATGAATGGACATCATGCATGATTAATGTGGATTGATCATGAATAGAAGAAGATGAATGGATTTGAAGTTATCATGAATGATTAATGTGGATTAATCATGCATTAAAGATGGAATATAAAAGGTTCCAAAACCTTTGGTATTCATAGGATGAATGTAAAAGGTTTTTGGATTATTCTTCATGAAGTGTGACCTTTTGATCTTCTTCTCTTCTTCTTGGCCGAAATCTATTGCCCTAGTTTTGGAAAAAGCTTATGTGGGTTGCTAGCACAACTCTTTTTCTCCAAAAGAGAGTGTTCGTGAGGATACCATAGAGGCGCGATCATCATGATCACGCTGAAATCCATTGCAAAAGGGTTGTTGAGGGGATTGCGAAGGGTAGTTGTAAGAACAATATGTTTTATGTATACACATGGATCTCTAGAGGGATGCATTTTTCTACTGCATTTTGCGATTGTTTTTTGCATCAGATCCCTATAAATACTTCTCCAATAACTTGAACGAAATCATTAAAATAATCTTCAGACACATTATGCTCATCTTTAACATTCAACAATCTTGCTATTAAAGATAATTTAGTGTGATTGTCACAACTAGATCATACGAGTTCATCTGCATCTCTCAACATTTCTTGAAATTTGAGATGTGGTTCATTGTATACATTTTCATGAACACCTGCTACTTCTACCTCCTTCAACGGTGATGTAACTGGTATACATGTGTTCAAATGTTTGAGGATAACTAGAACTTACAACGTTCGATTCGGTATTCAAATTATGACCAACTGCATCAACTATCATCCTCTGATATGGATTGAATTGATCATAATATATTTGATCTCCACTAACTGTCCTTTGTATGTTTTGTCCAACCTCTTCATCGGATATGAATGGTTCACCATAATATGTCTAATTATAATAATTTGGGGTAAACCTAAATCTACAAAGATGTTCTCGAACTTTATCACACTGAAAAAATTTATTATTATGACATTTTTTGCATGGATGCCTTAATTTATCTCATCCATAAACTCAACAATACTACCAACAAAATTCAAAAATTGTTCCAGCCCAATAATAAATTCATCGGTTAAACCCCGACATTCTGATAAATTCTTTTTATGCATCCAACTTCTTTCCCTCTCCATTTGTTTTGTTTCCAAATTTATATCAAGAAATAATTATATTCTTATCATTTTTCATCGATATTAATATAAATTATACCTTCCTTGGTAGAAACAACGAATAAGCTGACAACAGAAGACTTTACAAAAATGTGAATCACCTGAAGTATGAATATATGTATGACAAACCTAAAAAAAATAAATGATTAAATTTGTGTTTTATTACCCATTACAAATTTTAAAGTATTTTATTTATATAACATATTAATCTGACAAATCATGTTAATTAGCCATCCGACTCATGACCTCGGCTGCCCAATGTCAACACACACTGTAGTGGATTGCGATCTTGCAAGCAATGGCTGCGATGTCCATACAGGTGAATTAAAGCTCATGAGATGTGTCAGCACAAGGGCCTAATTAAATTGTGTAGACAGAGCTGTCGTAAGCAACGATCGCGATGCACGTACGCAGTAGGGGTGACGCCCCTGCCGTGTCATACCGTTGTCACGTGCTCACGATGGTAGCAGCCGCAAGCATGCACGCATGCGGTGCTCGCGATGGTAGCAGTTGTGAGCACGTGCGTGCATGGTGTTCGGGGCGACAGCAGCCGCGAGCATGCAAGCGATGCTCGTGACGACACTTGCCGCCAGCACGACGTGTGTTGCGGTAGCACGCGACAGTTGCCATAAGCTTGCGGCAACTGCTTGTTATCGTGAGATCGTGAGCTCATGAATTCACGACAGCTGCTTGCTGCCGCGAGCTCGATCGTGACCTCGCGGCAGTGAGCAACTGCTGCTCGTGGCGACGTCGAATGTGCTCTGGTGGTGGAAGAGAAGAGGATATGATGTACCGAAGAGGGATCGGAGGAGCATGTGAGAAGGGGAAAGGGAGATGGAGGAAGTTAATTAGGAGGAAATTAGCGACGATTTATAATTCGTTGTAATATTCATCGCAAATTGGGGACGAATATTTTATTCGTCGCCAATTCGACGACGAATAAAATATTCATCACAATATTTGGCGATGATAATTTAAATTAATTGTAAATTTTATGATGAAAGATAAATTTATTGCAAATTTTACCTCATTTTTTATCCAAATAAATTTAAAAAACCTACAAAATTTGTTCGTCACTAAATTTATCACAAAATTTGCAACGAATTATTAAATCGTTGTAAATTTTGCGACGAAGTCTTATTTCGCTACAAAATTCTGTGATAAATTTGATTTTTCGTCACAAATTTAGCGATGAAAAATAAATTTGTTGCAAAATTAGCAACGAATATTAAATTCATCGCAAATTTCCTAATTTCCGTCGATTTTTTTGCCAAATATTTGAAAATCTCCAATGAAAATATTTCATCGCAAATTTTGTCAGAATATTTGCTACAAATTCTAGATTCGTTGTAAAATTTGCAACGAAAATAGAATTTGTCACAGAGTTTGCATCGAATCCCAATGTCTTTGCAAATTCTACGACGAATTTATATTTCATTGCAAAATTTTACAATGAAATTGATTTTTCATTGTAAATTTGCGATGAAAAATCAAATTCATTGCAAAACAGTGACTAAATTTGTGATGAAATTTAGTTTGTTACAAATGTTTTTATCTTTGCAATAAAAAATTTTTTGTTGGAAATTTCATTACTAATTTGCAATGATTTAACAATTCATCACAAATTTTATTTCTAATTTATAACAAATTATTTTTATTGCTAAATTTCGTTGCTATTTTGATGTATTTTTGTAGTGCAACCAACGTCTCAAGTCGAATAACAACCCTTACGTGATCAAACTGAGGTCGAACCATCCGATTCTAAGTAGAGCTCAGTGAGCTTCGCAACGCAACTTGAAACGCTTCAACACTCATCCCAAGCAAAAACTTATGGCCTCTGAAAATTCCCTACATCACCAGTCTAATAGTACCTTTTAGCAGTCATGTGATAGAATCAGTCACCGTCTCAAGTCGAATAACAACCATTATATGGTCAAATTGAGGTCAAATCATATGATTCAAACATAGAGCTCTGAATGAACTTCACAACGTAATCTAGAAAGCTCAAAACTAATCCCGAGTGAAAAGTCATAGCCTATGGAAGTTCCCTATGTCACCATTCTACTAGTACCTTTTAGCAGTAGACTGATAGAATTAGCCACCAACTCCAATCAAATAACAACCCTTATGTTATCAAACTGAGGTTGAACCATCCAATTCAAATGTAGAGCTCTGAATGAGCTTCGCAACGCAACTTGGAATGCCTCAAAATTCATTCTGAGCGAAAAGTTATAGCCTATAGAAGTTTCCTTCATCACCAGTCTACTGGTGCCTTGTAGCAATAGACTAATAGAATCATCCACAATCTCCAGTCAAATAACAACCCTTATGTAATCAAAATGAGGTCGAACCATCTGATTTAAACTTAGATCTCTGAATGAGCATCGCAATGCAACTTGGAACGCCTTAACACTCATCTCGAGCAAAAAGTTATAGCCTCTGAAATGTCCCTACGTCACCAGTCTACTGGTATCTTTTAGCAGTCGTGTGATAAAATCAACCACAGTCTCTAGTCGAATAACAATCCTTATGTGATCAAACTGAGGTAGAACCATACAATTTAAACATAGAGCTCTAAATGAGCTTCTCAATGCAACTTAGAATGCCTCAAATCTAATCTCAAGTGAAAAGTTATGACCTCTGGAAGTTCCCTACATCATCAATCTACTGGTACCTTTTAGCAGAAGACTGATAGAATTAGCCATTGTCTCCAGTAAAAAAACTACTACTATGTGATCAAACTGAGGTTGAACCATCTAATTCAAACGTAGAGCTCTAAATGAGCTTCTCAACGCAACCTAAAATGCCTCAAAACTCATCTTGTGTGAAAGTTATGGCCTCTGGAAGTTTCCTACGTCGCCAGTCTACTAGTACCTTTTAGCAGTCGTGTGATAAAATTAGCCACTATCTACAGTCGAATAACATCAAACTGAGGTCAAAACATCCAATTCAATTGTAGAGGTCTAAATGAGCTTCGCAACGCAACCTGGAACGCCTCAAAACTAATCCCAAGCGAAAAGTTATGATATATGGAAGTTCCCTACGTCACCAATCTATGGTACCTTTTAGTAGTAGACTGATAGAATCAACCACCGTCTCTAGTCGAATAACAACCCTTATGTAAGATATCAAATAATAAAATACCCCTTGTTAATTAAGAATTATCTTATGAAATTTTTCAGGATTTTTAAAAATTTTCTTGAAATTAAATGGAGTGTTTATGGCATTTGTGGGCAAGGATTTAATAGGCTTTTACAAGGCTTGTTTAGATTATCTTTTGTTAAGGAGTTAATAGGTTTAATTAACCTATGTTATAAATGCTAAACCTAGGTTTATATTTCCGAATTCCTTCCCAAATCCTCTAACTCTTTTCTTCTCACGCCACACCCTTTCTCATTCATGATTTCTTCCCCATCATCGACTTCTCTCTTCTGCCACCGGTCGCACCTTCTTCTTCCTTGCGGATCGATCGACTCTCCCAATTTCTTCATCGCCACAACTCGTTTCCTTCCTCAGTGACCACTGCGAGCTCCTCCAGCTGACGCGATCACCGTCACTCGAGCTCAGATCGTCGCTGTTGCTCGAGTATGGTTCAATCGCTGACCACGCTGAAGATCTTCACCAATTTCTCCCGTTCCCTGATTCTGACAGCAACCCAATGCTGTCGGCTTCCATTTTTGAGAGCTCGATCTGCCGTCGTCTCTCTTCGCCTAGTTGATCTGCCTCTGGGATAGTCACAGCCACTCTGCACCGCAGCCAACAACTTCTGCAACAATCAAGACCAACCTCGTGACCCTACGATCTAAACACTGTCGACTCTTCTTTGTCGCATTCCATTGGTTTCGATTTCTATCATCGATGCTCTTTCCCTGAGTCCAGCTCGCTGCTTTCTCCCACCATCGTGAGCAAGTGATAGATCCATCGACATCTCTATTGTTCTTGTTGTCGTGCCATTTCAGCTGCTTTGCACCTCGTAGCTAACAGTCTCTATCATTACGAGCAGCATCAATTGCTATGATATGATCGTGTCGATGAAGGGGTTAAGAGGTAGGTGCTATGGATTGACTGTGGATTAATTCGTTAGTTCCATATGTTGATTAAATTAACATATTCTTGTAGGATGAATAGATTTAGTAATGTAAGATTTGGTTTATCTGTTTTGTGCAAATTGGACTCACCTAGGTGGATCAAGAGGTTATTGTGGTGAAATTGGGTAGGTAAACTCAGATTTCGATGCTATATATAGTTCTGCAACTGGTGTGTTGTGGTTGTGGTGGTTAGGTGAGGAGAGTAATTAAAGGATGTAGCGAATCCATTCGATTGTTATCGATTACTGCTTCAAATGGGATCAAGAAGTTGAGCAGATGGAAGCTAGGCTTGGTAAGTAAGTTTTGGTTGTTCATAGTTGTGTATCAGTTTTGTTTAGCAAATTGATCTGGGTGTGCTATAATTTTATAGTGATGATATAATTCCTGTTTATTGGGTGGTGATGTTTGATTTATTTAGATTAAACGAAGACCGGATTCCTTAAGTAGATTAAGAAGTTGGTTGAGGTGGAATCAACGTGAGGACTCTGATATGAGGCAGGTTCGCGAACGTGAATACAATCAGCACAGTCTACTTAGCAGGTGGGTAATATTGCCTACCCTGGTCAGGTAGTTGATTATTCTTAGTGCATGAGTTTCTATATGGTTGATATCGTACCTTGACTTCACTCATGTTATTCTGTGCTTGATACTTAGTCTTTGCACCTTGATATATACTATTGTTGTTGTTATATTTCATTCATCGTTGCTATAAATTACCGATGTTATGGTATGTGGATCTTTAGACACTTAACCATGTGTATGTAGTTGGGTATGGTTATTGATTTGACTCGTGTCATAAAAAAAAATCATCCGGAGGTGTGTGATGTCCTTAATGTAGAGTTGGTTGTTGTATCATCTTACATTTCGTTGTATAACTATTACAGATCATATGTTTGTACATGGTAGTGTGGATTGTCGATGGTGTGTCACTACAGACTGGAGGTCCTTGCATGGTCGATTGGTTGTTGTTGAGTTGGGACAATTGTCATGTCATGCCACCCATGCAACACTAGAGTCGTGGTAGCAAGTGGGGTGTGCAAGCATGACCATGCATTTTCATTGTCATGTGTGAGGGCATTTGCATATATATACATATACATATTTATGTATATATATGTGTGTGTGTGTGTGGGTGATTAGTATATATAGATACAGTCTATATATGTTTGTTGTGTTGTTGCATTTGTTTGTGTTATATTTGCTGCATTTGGTTGTACATCATCCTGCATGTTATTTGCATGATCTATACTATTGTGTGTGAGATACCAGTGAATGAGTTGGACCAAACTGTTGTACGCCTATGATCAGTATTATGATGTTGTATAGGGTTGATTAGGTACATTGATGATGTTGCTTATTGGTTCATAGGGCAGTGCGCTGATTACATATTTAGTGATGTTCTTTCATATTGTATGTGTTATATTGTGACTTATGTGTTCAGGTTGTATGAGTTGTAGAGCGACAAAGCTCCAGGTATGACAGTATCTTGTATTGTTCAGTTGATCCTTTTAGTATACGCATTGATTATATTATACTAGTGATTATTTATTGTACCCTTAGACTGTATATCGTTGACTCTCATATGATATATGATATACATGCACTTTTTCCATATTACCGTTGAATTTTATACTCACCGCTACAGACCCTGGGTTTCTTATCGCCCAGATAACATGTAGAAGATTCCTTGGATGCTCATAGCACCGCCAGCTGATCTCATCTCACCTTGAGTATTTGGATTGTAATCCATATTGGCGTTGTATTATTTTGGATTGTGCGTTTTGGGATTATATTTTATCCTATATTGTTCCACATTTTTGGTTTATAGTTGTGTTGTATGTATTTGACCTTTATTATGGATTTGGTTGGATGTTGGTTCCGATTATGATCCCTTGTTGTGTCAAGTCGTACCGGTACGTATATATTTGAGTCTTTGTAGCTTTATTATTTGTCAGTATATTCCACTATGATTTATGACTTATTTGTGATAGCAGCTATTTGGACAGTGTATTGGTAGTTTATCTTATATTGTCACAATCGTCCGGTCAAGGGACAAATATACTCTCAGGACGTGACAATTTTATTGGTATCAGAGTCCAGGTTGCAATGACCACTTTCGGATTTTATTTCAATTGGACATCGAGTTTTGTTTTACTCGGTTTTGGTTTTGTGAGTTCTGGGATCTGACTGTAGCGGGACATCTCTAAGCTATAAGGTTTAAGGTATGATAACTGTTATTATATATCCTTTTGTTGGCTATGCATTTAGTTATTTATAACAAGGAATGACATGTAGTGTGTAGTCACTATTTGTAATCGTGAGTTGAGTTAACCATGGAAACGAAATGTTGAGTCTATTGGACATGTACCTACTTTCGAAAAGGTGAATTATCTTTGAAAGCCGACTAATACCGAATCAGAAGGTAGGGGTCAGATAGTCACATTTCTTATGGAGATTAAAGATTACAACCTTAGATATTTTCACTAATTATGCTAATTGGATCGTTACCTTGGGGGTAATGGACTAAGTATGTATACCATTGTTGATACAGATCGTGGAAGATAGTTTATGATGTTGCATAGGGATTCGGATCCTTGAGTTGATTGTGCCAAGTTGTATAACTTTGAAGGTATTTTTGAGTACTTAACTCGTGTTATATAGAGAAAATAGAGTTAGTTGCATACCATTATTAGGATCGGGTCGGTACTTGGTGAAAGATGTAGGAAATAACTTTCGGGAAATGAAACATCACTTGGTCACGGTGTAGTAATGTTGTGAGAGAGTATTTCCCTGTGTTATTCCCTTTGACTTGTTGTCAGGAAATTCTTGAGTTTCAAATAGGGTGATCACTCGGTAATGGGAGTGCGATGCAAAGTCGTTAGACTTGCAGAGGTTATGGCCACTTAATAACTCAAGAATATGATTGAGATGTTTTAGGTCACCTACGGTTTATTGGTTTACATTCGGATTAAGATGTTTGGATCTTCTATCAGATCCTACCGGAAGGCATTAGACCAAGTCATATGTATGGAAATGACTCCGTAGCGAGTGTTTTAGGAGTTGGAGATCAATAAGCGTTGGAAATTGATCGTCGTTAGAGGAGGGATGAATACGTATCGTTGATGAAGATGAAAATCGATCGCGTGTATAATTATAGACCCATTGGATTTTTATTATTTTATTGGGCTTTTATTAGATAGCAGTTCATGTATAATTTACTAATTAATATGAGTTCATAATAATTTTTCATATAAAGTTATCAAATATTGTAAACTATAATAATTTGATCAACGTAAAAAAAATTCTATCTAAATTTAAATATTTCTTATTTTATCAACGACACTAATATGTCTTTATTACATTGAATTTAATTATATCCATCTTCTAGTTATAAACAATAACATAACGATTTGAAGGCGTAGCAAAAATTAACATGAAATGTGATCAAACACATGTATTTTCTATTGATCATTATGATCTAGACGCTAGATAATAGACTTTAATTTCAAACATAAATAATTTCAAAAAGTTGAAATCGTCAACCTAGTAATTTCTACCAGCTTGTTTCATGATCATTGTGAGGGAGGTAAATCACGGAGGATCTTATGGATCTTGACATGATGACCAAGACGTTATATAGAAAGATAAATCATGCCACGCGAGCACATATATGCTCATGAAACCCTTTGCATTTGCATCATGAAATACTGTGCAATCTTATCATGCAAATAAACTTAGGTTCTAAAAACATCATTCGAGCTTTTGAGCCCGTTCAACTTTTAGATATTGACGATTCAATTTTAGTCATGACATATTTATTAAATTTTCCTTCAAATAAAATGACAAACTAAGGATACTGCAGCTGCTAAGGTTGTCGATGTGAGTAGGGCTATAAACGAACCAAACGTTCATGAACAAGTTCGGTGCTCAACTCGATAAGAACTTGTTTATGTTCGTTCAATATACATCAAAGTCAATTTATAAACAAGCTTTAACAACTTGATAAATTAAATAAACAAGCTTAAACACAAATATATTCGGCTTATTAGTGTTCGTGAACAGTGTTCGTGAACAACATTTATGAACACTATTTATGATTAAACTCATTTAAAAATTATTTATGAACTTATTTATATTTATTTATAAATAAGGATTAAAATATTAGAAATTTAAATAAACAAGCAAGCTTAAGAGCTTGATAACGTTTAAATAAGTCGAACATAAACAAGTTTTAATCAAGCTTGATTAGAAGCTCGATACCCATTAAATACGACAATTTACCAAATACAGTTCCTAAAGTTCGAAATTGCCCAAAAAGCGCAGCATAGTTTCAGATTTACCAAATCACGCACCTAATTCCCCTTTTACCCTTACCGCCAAACAGACCTGCAATTTAATGATGAGAGAGAATTTTCATGCATCCGAGCCGCTACTGGAAATTCCGAACCATCTAAACGTGGTGCTGGGAATTCAAATCCCAGCACCACCTTTTTTTTATCTGATTTCTAATTTATAGCGGTCTGATTTATGAAATATTGTTGTGAATACCTAATAAAACCTCGAATATCAAAAATTTTGGTCACGGATACACAGAGGGACACTACTCAAACTCAATGGACTTGGATTGGATCGAAAAAGAGGTGAATATGACCATCAATGGGTTTTGACCGAAACCCATTGATGGACTTAGAGGAATCCAAATTTTGAAATCTTGACATAGACTGAAAGATCTTACAACATGAATTTTTGATATGTCAAGGAAACTTAATTTTAATCCTCCTATCTCCCAATTTTAACTTGTGTCGAAAAAAAAATAGTACTGAAAGTTGAAAAACTGATGGAAGATGGTGGTAATGGTGCTGGAATTCGCAATTCCAGCACCACCGTAATCTTTGGAATTGGAATTTCGTACTATGTAGTGGATTGGAATTTCGGCACCACTGGTGTTGCAATCCGCACCATCACCGGTGGTGAATTTGAATTCAAGATCTACAGCGATAATCTTTGAAATTCGATTCCAACACCTAATAGTGATGAATATATTTTTCAGCACCAGTTCAATTATAATACGTCATTAATTAATTATAATTAATTGCATTTGACAATCTTAAAACTGAAATTAGCTAACTCACATACTAAACACTATGTTCTTGTAGTTTTGTGCGAGTTTGAAATTACTTCAACTATCATCATCACGTATGCATAGTAAGTCCACAACGTTAACCCTTTCTCTGATTTCTTATTGGTTTAATGTGATTTTAATCTTTTCTTTTTTGAAAAAAAAATAATAGGTATTTGAGAAGCTCGGGCCAAGTCTACATGATCTTCTTCGGAAGAATGGCGATCGATTCTTGCCACTTGATCTAGTTCGCGATATCGGTAGACAACTGCTGAAGTCTATTGCAGGTTTGTGAAATATTAGTCACTTTCTATTGTTATCAGGGGAATATGCTTCAAAACTATAAACTAAGACGATGATTCTTCTTTTTATTCTCATTGTAGTCCTGCACGATGATCTACGACTTATCCATACGGATCTAAAGCCTGAAAAATATTCTCTTGGTGTCCTTGGACTTCCTCTCAATTTCTGATCACAAGGTTAGTTTTTATCTCTAATTTGTATTAAGAATACAGTTCAGTTTCTTTTCTTAGGATCGAGTTGTTTCTTGCTAATTAAAATTTGATGAAAAATTAATGATGAAAAATATGGAATTATGAATTCTCTTTGGGATGCAACACCAGCGTAGTCTTTGGGATTAGAATTCACCGCGGTGAGTCTTGAGATGGAATTTCCAGCACCACTGTGGTGGTGCAAGGATTGCAACACCACTGTGGTGTTGGGATTGAAATTCTGATTACTACGGTGGTCTTTGGGATTGGAATTCCACGACCACGGTGGTGGTGCGAGGATTAACACTATTGTGGTGCTGGGAATTCCAATCCCAGCACCACAGTGGTGCTGGAAATTCCAATTCCAGCACTACAGTGGTGCTTGTCACGCCCCGAGGGAGTCTCGGCCAGACGAAAATCCGGCAGCACCTCCCCTGTACGGGTGACAATACCAATTTTTATACAAGGCCTACACGGCCACTATACATCGGTCAACACGACCGGAATCCAAACAACACACGCAGATAATAATAAGGCCTCAGGCCAACAAATCTAGGTAAACAAAAGTCTACACTAACTAGACTTACCCCTTCTGCCATCTGGGCAGGAATACCCAACCAAACCAATCAAAATAATATCCGACCAATAGTCCACAAGAACCCCAAAAATCCACGAGTACATAAATCCATTTCCAAGCCTAAACATATCTTCTATACAAAATTCAAACCATAACTCAAACAACTAAGAAACTGTCACTACGAGGGGGGGGGATATGACAACTGGACTCTCCTGACAGCTTAATCCTGAAATAAAAATAAAACCACGAGATAAGTTCAAAGAACTTAGCGGATATTAGTCGATATGAATAGCAAGATATAGCTAACAATACTAATCATGCCAGTATAGTCTCATATATATGGTAAGCAAGAACTAAATACAAAAGGACTGTACTCACCTGAATCTCCTACCCTGATATAGGAGTAAGTGCCCTACAATAAGAGTCATCACCATATACAAACATGTATCCTATATGCATGGCAATCATATGCAACATCCAAGGCATCAAAACACAATACAAATGCAATCCGTGCAAAATGCATGCCGTAAATGACATGGTCACCCACGATGCGGTCGGTAGCCTCACACGCAATGGTGAAGCCGAGTGGGTAGGGCTATGACAAGCTGTGCACTCGCCATCAGCTTTGCTCTGGTGGCCAGAGTGGACGAGGATCTTGTCGGAGTACACCTATCCTCCCGCCCCAAGCAGTGGGAGCTAAGCTCTCATCTCGGTGTCATGCAGGAGGAGGATCCTGCCGCTTACCACGCGCCTCATCGCTACCCATGAGCGGATCGGTCGAACTGTGAACAGCGCACACACCCTCCTGATGTACCACTAACCCATGAGTGGCAGTGTGTGCAGACCATGTAACTGGCTGCGGGCTCAACAATAATGGAACCCCGTCCAGCCAGCATGCAATCATGCAAGATGATGCATGGCACTAAAGCATGTAATACCAACTAACATACGTATCCGAATAATATGCACAATAAAAAGGTACATATACATGATCCAAGTAAAACAGGGAAAGTATAACTATAAACTGATCAAATGCATGTGTCAAATAGGCATAATAACATGCAAGGTAGATAAACATGAAAACTATTGCAAGCTATAACTATCTAGCATATCAACATGGCTATATCAAAAAGGCAAGTCAAAATATCCGCCTTATATAATGCTCGTGATAACTATCTTCACGTCCGTGGACTGTCCGTGGATCAAATCTGCATATAATATAATATACTCAGATTATATTGCCAACCTCAATATCAAGTCCAAACCCTAATGGATTAAGCTATCCACTTAACCGATCACTCGCTGCCGTATCCAAATATAATTCATCCTAACCAGCTTAGGTAATCAACTTTATTAACCCCAAGTTTAATTACCACTTGATCAATATCAGTTTACCCCCAAAAACCCAACCGTACTATTTGATTAAACTTATTAATTAAATCCAAATTCATCCAATTACTCCTAATAACAAATTAATCAGATTACTCCATTGTTTTTAAATGATTAATTCCTTACTTTAATTAACCAAATTAGTTAATTAGCTAAACTAACTAATTAACATACAACAACAACCATAGATTAACCAAACAATCGATTCTTCCCTTACCTCCTTCATTGTTCGGAACAAATTCGACGAGTCGACGGACTCTCGATAAATGGTAGGCGTGTGTGGGTCGAGGCGATGTTAGCATCGGATCGTTGCGACGGAGTGGTGTCTGTCGCGCGACAATGGGAGGAAGGATAACACGCGAGCAGTGGCGGGTCGGTGTGATCTTGACCAAGGCGGAGCGCGTGGAGTAGCGAGTAAGTCTGCGGCGGCCGGGAGGTGGCGGCGAGCAAGGCGCCGGCGACGGCGGCCAGCGTGGCGGATGACCCTTCCGAGAGCGACGGGTAGCGGTCAGTGGCCGCTGTTGGTGTCGACGGCGCTGGTCACGCTATGCACGAGTGGCATGGCGATGAGGCAAAAGAGGCGGCGTGCTCGGGGAAAAGCGTGGCGTTGGTGCTGCGGGTACAGCGACTAATAAAGGAAAAAGGAGGCGACGGCGGTAGCTTGTGGACCATCGGCGACGTGAACGACGGAGAGGAGACGATGCTGTCGGCGGCGGCGGTGCTCGCGATGAGGAGAAGAGCTCGCCGGCGAAGACGAAATCGCCGCGGAGAAGAAGCGCCGACGAAGGTAGGCTCGCGATCGGAAACTGTCGAAGGGAAAGTGTCGCGGCGGGGAAAAAAAGAAAAACGAAACCTAAAATAGATTTAGGTTTTCTGTCGCATATTAATCCCCTTTAAATAGACTCTTCCAAAGTCTATTTGTTTTATCCCCGTAAAAATCTCGTACGGAGTCCGTTTAAATCCAGAAAAATTCCTAAAATTTCCTAAAAATCTCGAAAATTTTCAGGATTATTTCCTTAATTATTTGGCCATTAAATTTACATGTTTAAATTTTTCAGTATTTAACAGTGCTGGAATTACGAATTCCAGCACCACTACCACCATCTTCCATCAGTTTTTCAACTTTCAGTACCATTTTTTTTTCGACACAAGTTAAAATTGGGAGATAGGGGGATTAAAATTAAGTTTCCTTGACATATCAAAAATTCATGTTGTAAGATCTTTCAGTATATGTCAAGATTTCGAAATTTAAACTCCTCTAAGTCCATCAATGAGTTTCGGTCAAAATCCATTGATGGTCATATTCACCTCTTTTTCGATCCAATCCAAGTCCATTGAGTTTGAGTAGTGTCCCTCTGTGTATCCGTGACCAAAATTTTTGATATTCGAGGTTTTATTAGATATTCACAGCAATATTTCATAAATCAGACCGATATAAATTAGAAATCAGATAAAAAAAAAGGTGGTGCTGGGATTTGAATTCCCAGCACCACGTTTAGATGGTTCGGAATTTACAGTAGCGGCTCGGATGCATGAAAATTCTCTCTCATCATTAAATTGCATGCCTGTTTGACGGTAAGGGTAAAAGAGGAATTAGGTGCGTGATTTGATAAATCTGAAACTATGCTGCGCTTTTTGGGTAATTCCGAACTTTAGGAGCTGTGTTTGGTAAATTGTCGCATTAAATAAGTCAAGCTCAAGCCAAACTCAAACTCAAAAAAAAAAAAAAAAAACCAAGCCAAGCCAAGCTTAAACAGATTTTTCAATTACTTAGTTAATTTTAGGTCTGGCTTGGCTTGGCTTGACTTGATTATCTTATCAAATAAGTCTGAACACTATAAAATTTGGCTTGACTCGTTTACAACCCTAGATATGAGTATTTTTTAATTTACTCTGATGATCGATAAAGTATATCTCTCTTGTGAATTACTTAATATCTCATTATAAATTCGTTCAACATGACCGATCAATCGGTCATTGGACAGTGTGGTTCCTTTGCAAGTTTTAGTTTTTGTTTAAATATTTTATAGTTGACATTAGATTTTTCGAATCGACTAAGAACAACACA
Source organism: Wurfbainia villosa (assembly GCA_025175895.1). Classification (NCBI taxonomy): domain Eukaryota; kingdom Viridiplantae; phylum Streptophyta; class Magnoliopsida; order Zingiberales; family Zingiberaceae; genus Wurfbainia; species Wurfbainia villosa. The sequence continues at coordinate 760,246 of JAKLTH010000134.1, read as the reverse complement.
AATTTAGTTAACGAATTGGTATAAAATAGATGTTCTATTTTTATATTAAAAAAAGATTATGTCAACGAAAAATTATAAGCACAAAGAATAATGCCTATTGAGAGAGACTAATAAAAACCGAAAAGACCTCTATTAATCCAACATTTTACCCTAATTATGTGCATTTCGATGAAATATTCTTAATTCGTTAATTGAGAAAAAAAAGGATGGGCCGGGGATTTCTGGATCACGTAGGCAAGCAGGCCGAAGAGAGCTCTACGGGATGCCCGTATAAGTCCAGCTTGCAACCGTGCGACGCTGGTGCTTTCAAAATGCTCTGCAATTGCCTCTGTCTCCTTCGCGTTTCAGCCGCCTTCTCCGCTCTCCCTGCCTCGCACCGATGGCGTGCCGACCTCAAAAACCGATCCCTAGCGGCCCAGATAACTTCCCTCCTCCTCCACCGCAAGGACTGGATCCACCGCCTCCGGTCCAAAACCTTCCTCCTTCCCGGCCAATCCTGCGACGACCTCGTTCGCCGAGTCCTTTCCATGACCCGCTCCCACCCGGACCTGTCCCTCAAATTCTTCAATTGGGCGCAGTCCGATCTCGGTTACCGCCCGGACCTCCATTCCCTCGCCGCAATCGCCTGGACCCTCGTGGACGCCGACCTCCTCGATCGAGCTAAGCGGCTTCTGGATCCAGTCCTGCTGTCCTACCAACCGCACGCGGTTGTCCACTCGCTTTTCCGAGCCTCCCAACGTAAGGCTTCTCGATCTAGGGCTCTTAATTTTGTCCTTGAAGCCTACTCAACTTCGGGGCTGATTTCCGGTAGCTTGGAAATTTTCCGAAAAATCGTAGCTTTCAGGTGTCAAATTACGACCCGTGGTTGCAATGCGCTGCTTGACGCTCTGTCTTCCTCAGATGTGGACGGGGATGGGATCAGGATTGCCTGGCGTTGTTATGCTACTGCACTTCGAAATGGCGCAGAGCCGGATTCTCGCACTTGGTCGCTTCTGTCTCGGCTTCTTTGCAGGGAGGGGAAGCTTGAAAGAGCCATCCTTTTGATAGTTGTAGGGGATTGCAGAGATTCTGCTTATGATCTGGTCATAGATTGTTACTGTAGGAAAGGAGAATTTGGAGTTGCCATTGGCCTTGTCCACAGAATGCGCGAAGTCAACATGAGGCCTAGTTTTACTACTTATAGCGCAATCCTAGATGGTGGTTCTAGATTTGGGGATGACAAAATCATGGGTTTGATGTTGAGAGAGATGTTGGTTTATGGTTTCCTCCCAACTGTTCCTCGCTTGGATTATGATCGGATTATCTGCCGGCTTTGTGAGCTCGAGAAGATCTACGTGGCAAAATTTTTCTTTGATAGAGCTAGGAAACACAATGTTGAATTAGGAAGAGGAGTGTTTATTTATTTGCTAAAGACAATGTCAAAGCAAGGGATCGTGCAGGATGCAATGGAACTCTATGGAATATTGTTGGAAAAGGGGATCAAAGTGAATCCTAGAAGTTATAAGGTTTTTGTTAGTGGAATTTGTAATGGAAATCCATCAATGGAAGTGGATCAAGTGTTAGAAACTGCCGTCACAAGAGGGATTGTGCCTAAAATCGCTGACCTCTCAAAATATATAGCTGCGCAACTTAGCAAATCTATGTGGAAGGAAGCAGGCCATCTGATTGATACCGTACTGCATAATGAAATCTCGTTGGATGGGTTTTGTTTCTATGATCTGGTAAGGCACTATTGCACTAATGGCTTTGTTGACACAACATTGGAGTTGCATGAAAGGTTGAAGAAATTGGGGGGGTGTTTTGATTTACCCTCATACAAGTTGCTTCTCAAAACACTGCTTGAAGAAAGACAGTTAGCCGAAGCTATCCAAGTTTTTGACTATATGCAGCAAAAGGACATTCTAGACGATGATATCTTTGTGACTATGATTTGTGAACTTTGCCACGCAGGGGAGAATCGGAGGGCAATGCATCTGCATGACGATATGTTGAAGCTTGGCTATAAGCCTAATGAAGCCAGCTACAGACATTTAATTTCTCATTTTGCAAGAGAAGTCATTCCCTCTTCTTTTCGCGAACCCATTTACTAACCAGTAGTTTCATATAATTTTCAGTTGTTTTTCTCTAATGTTAGTTTCGCAGAAAGGTCTCTGAACTTCAGCAACTTGAAAAGGGTCCTAATTGGAAGCTTGATATTCACACGTTAACAGTCATACACCTGCCATTTGCTGAGTAGAGGAATGCAAGATATGATGAATTCTAATCCACATTGCTGAGGGCATTATGATGAAGATCCAAGGACGTTTTCTATTTGCTACCAACTGCAATCCACAAAATTATCTGCCAAGTTGGGTTTGTTTTGTGCATGAAAATATCTTCAAGTGTCTGGCTAATCTAAACAAAAATTTGGGTTTGCTACCAACTGCTATCTAACTAGTTATCCGCTTCAACTATTTGTGTGCATCATACTACCTTTGGGATGCCACGCCCACTTCAGCAACAGTGTACCCCGTTGTTGCCTATGCACGGAGGATTTAGAGTACCTAATCCACGAGCCAAGTTTGGTATCAGATTAGCGACAAGTTTGGATATTGTAATTCGTTTGAAAAACATGTGAACCTTGGTTCACTTATAGATAATATATTTCTCTTTGACCGCACCTCCATGCTGTCCTTTGAGGCGCAGAGGATCGTGAGCGCCGAGGAGATCGGTCGGCAGCTCGCGCAGCTGCTGTTCGGGGAACAGGGAATGCCAGCGCTTCATCTCCACTGTCGACAGCCAGGCGTCGCCTATGTGCGGTGGCGTCCTTGTGTTTGTCAGCGGCAACCTACAGCTCGCGCGCCGGAGAGAAACACCAGCTCCGTTTCAGGCAAGTGTATCTCATATTTCTGTAGTAAATTATAGTTGTATTTTTGTATTAATATTTCTTTGTTTGCAGATGTTTTCAGTTAATTCCAGCACTGCCGAGGACCTTCTTCGTGCAAAATGGCATATTTCGACTCAACTATTGTTGATTAAGAGGGTTCGTGATTTTGTGTTTTCTTAAAACGCGGGACTGCCATGGAAGATGGAAGGAGGCTGGTTTTGAATGTACTTTCCCTTATGTGGTGTTTGAATTCCAATCAATTCAATTCCTGTTTTAATAAATACTTGTGTTTTGATTCCAGATAATTTCATTTTGCTTTGCCAGAGTTTCGTTATTGTTCCAGCAAATAAAGTGGAATGTGAACCATGATCTGAATAAGTCTTGCAGGTAGATAGGGGATCGGTTGGACGCTAAAGGGGGAGTGAATAGTAACGTATTATGCATCGATGGAATTCGTTCGTGATCGCGTCTATAAATTTCGTTAGCGCAGCGAAAACAAAGATAATAAAGCAATAACGAAAAACACAATTACAAATACAATTGTTTAACGTAGTTCGGAACCTCAAGGTTCCTACTCCACGGTTGAGCTCAACGAGCTCTAATGATGCACATGCAACCACTAATCACAAATAACTTCTTTTCGGAACAATTCGGAGGTGGAGAAACCTCGTACAATAATTACAAAAGCAATACACGAAAATACAAGCAAAATACAAAGAAATGTAAAGAACACTTTACAAAACTAGGATTTGAACGCTTTGCTTGTTGGTTGCTTGGATGAAGTTGAAGGGCCCTGAAATGCACTTGCAAATCGCCTTCAAATCGCCCCAAGAAAGCTTCCAAAGAACCAATATTGAAATCCTCTACGAGCTCCTCTTTTTAACCTGCATCGGGCTGGATTTCTGTCGATCAGTCGACTGTCATAAGTCACCAGTCGACTGATGTCACTGTTGTCGTGAGACAACGGGTCGATCCACGCTTGAAAAACTCCAACGGATCTCTTGGATCCGCCAACATTGGCGATCGTCACGCGTAGTCGCCCGATCGGCTACGGGCACGTGCTCGCGACTAACTCGCGATTGTGATCATTAGCGATCCTTGGCGGTCGGGGCGATCGATATCGATCAGATCGCTCCAATGAGCGATCTTGCGCGGAGCAATTTTAGTTCTAAAACGACAGTCGAACTCTAGTCGACTCACGGCAGTCGAACCGACTATAATGTCAGTCGACTGCCAACCTCAAACATGAGGTTTTAACCCCAAGTATGGTGCCCCCATACTTGCTAGACCACCCTTAGCCTAGACCTAAGCCTTCTAGTCACCTCCATCAGCCTCACATCTCTCGGATCCCTTCAAGTCATCTATGACTTGTTCATCCATTGTGTTAGCCTTCAAGTGCTTCCATCGGCTATGTCATGCTAACGGTGTCTACACCGCCAAGGCACATTGGACTTACGCCGCTAAGACTCCGCTTGGATTTTACACCGTCAACCATTGGACTTATGCTGCCAAGACTCCACCCTTGGACTTTACGCCGCCAATATCAAACCCCTTGAACTTCTCAAATGCTAAGACTCAAACTTGGACTTTCCCTTGTCAACCCATGTTGGACTTTCCATGCCAAGACCCATGCTTAGACTTCCCTTGTGCCAAGTACTCAAGACTTGGACTTTCCCAAATGCCAAGTGTCCCACTTGGACTTTCCATGCCAAGTACCCATGACTTGAACTTTACCTTGCCAAGGCCCATGCTTGGACTTTCCCATAATCACATGGTCAACCCTAGTCAACCATCAAAGTCTCCCTCGAGTCAAACTCGAGTCTGGTCAATTATAATCTAGGTCAATTGTATAAACAATCTCCCCAAAATATTAACCGACATCAATGTCAAACATCAATGTTAAACATACTATGTCAAACATCAAAACATCACTCAAGTCAAACTCGAGTCTGGTCAATCGTGACTTGGGTCGATGAGTCGAGTCCAACCGATTCTAGCAATGCTTCACGTAAGACATTCTTCATCTCAATTCCTAAATTAGATTATCGTGATATCAATGAGTATTAAAATTGCTCGGCCCTATTAAGAAGTTTCAAATGCAAATTAGGTTAAACTATTAATCCATTAAATTTAATATCCAAAATCTCTTTTAGACTTAACTTAGATTCAGTTTATTTTAATTTTCAATGTATGACTGATTATAATATCAAATTTATGTAACATTTTCTTAAGGAAGCAATATTGTGTAATCAAGAAAGCTTCCCCAACAGCCAAATTCAATTGGTTCTCCAAACGACCAAAACACTTATCTTCTATATTTTTCATTACCATGGCACAAAAATCACTTGGGGCCTAACCCTTCTATATTATATCTCTTTACTATTCAGGCCATTTCTTTGGAGATTCCTCGGCATCCCCTCCCTCTTATAGGGGCATGCACTCGTTTGGGCGACCATCGACCATCGGCGGAGCACAAACTTGATCACCCAAAATTCTTGAGGCCATTTGTAGCATTGTTCCTATGCGGGTGACATGGACTGCCCGAAAATGTGACCACTTTGTAGCCGTTTAACACTCAATTTTTCCTTGATAGAATTCTTGACTTCTTCTTCCTTCTTATCTACAAAGGAAATCAAACCCTTGATGCTAGTTAAACGCATTGGACGCTTCAAGCTGCGTTCGGGTTCGAGTTCGGGCTTTGCATCCTCGTCTTGGCTACTATACCTGCTATATTGGCCAAATATTCTCATGAAGAACACAATGAGAGCCACCAGACATGCAAGGCCACAAATGAGAAAAAGGCCCCAGAAGCTCCCGAGGCTGAGCCGGTTGGCATCAACCTCACTTTCTTGTGAGCTACACCCTGCGTGTTGTAACCATTTGTCATGAATCCTCTGGAGATCACCATTTTCTGAGAGTGCCAAGATCGCTGTAGATAAATCAATTGCAAGCGGTGAATCTCTTGGAAAGGCCTGTTGAGAAGAACCGATGATTCTCATTAACACAATAGGCTTCATGCTGTTAGGGAATCATGATAAAAGTGCAGTCAACACTTACAAAACCCCATCCACTTTTTGTGAACTCCTGGCCTACTGTCCTATATTTGCAATTGGTGGACATGAAGAGTTCGACATAGGGAAGCTCGTCGACTATCGCAGCAACACCTCCATTTTTTGGCCCAAGCTCAAGTGCCCTTGCATAGGCTTCAGGGTTATTCAAGGACACTAGCCGGGATTCAGCGACGTTAAGCTCTTCCATCATATAATTTTTCGCAAATGACCCTACCTGGTATCCGATAGGATCTGAACTAGAGATCAAACTATCAAGTCCCTGGATACCCGATGAGAGTTGCTGAACTGTGAGGATGGATGTTAAGCTTGCAGTGTAGCTAGAATTTATTATCAACACCACGAAAAGCCAAATGATCAGCACAAACCGCCCTAGGGTGCTCACAGTGTTCTCTCCTGGAAATACATAGGCAATATTAGAAATGCATGTTTAAAATGTCACGAGCGTATCTGCAAAATTTTGTCAAGTGAATTAGACATAATATTTTTACTTACTGTGAGAAAAGAACATTGTGGAGAAACTAAACCTGCAAAACATAGTTTTACTTAAGGATCAATAGTAAACAAGTCATACTGATGATATTATAACATTCACTGACCAAAATATTGTCACAAGTTGTTGTCTCGGAGATCCACGGAATTCAGTATTTGAACGATGCTCGAGGATCCAAACTACGGCTCCCACAAAAAGGAAGAAAGCCCCTGTCACGCACCACATCTGTACAGAAAAAGGTTTTAGGAAAGCCCAAGGACTTGAAGATCTCTCTTTGACTGGTGCAACAATGACGAGGCCAGATTCTATATATGGCTGTGTAAAGTCTACAATTCTTGTCCTATTCGTCACGATTGATATATCCCCAACAGCTGCATCAAAGTACTAAAGAGCAAATTGATAAGTTGAATGATCAGAGAGAGTGCAACAGAAGCTACAAATGAAATCATCTTCCAACTAAACTTATAATTCGCATAAAGAAAAGATAAGCAATATGTAAAGATACTTACATTTTCATAAACCTTTTCCACTAGATCATTGTAGCTAGGATTCTTAATGCCATTTCCGAACAGAATAAATGAATATGGGACAGGATAGGGCAACAAGTTGATTGCAGCTTTAAACACATCAATACAGTATCCTTCTACACCATCAGGGTTGCTATCTTTCGATAGGAATTCCTTATAACTTGTACGATAAGGAACTCCAATCCGTATCGGTTTTCCGTTGTTTGGGAACACCCAACCTCGAGGCTTTGTTGTGGTTTCACCTGGCCAAATGGCATTGTAGATTTGTTGGTTACTGGTGGATGCATTCAGCGATTGGCCATAGAGAACTTCGGGAACAACAACTGAAAGACCCGAGTAGTTAGACCAGAACCCAAGTGTTCGTAGACCTGTCCCACCAATATTGAGTATTTCATAAGCCGGATGGATTAGATTGCCCTCAGAATCAAATTTAACTTGACCAGTCACACCTGTGAAGTTGGTTAGCAGCAATTTCTTGCGAAGTTTTTCACCACTATCGAAGTACTTGAGTGAAGATAAATGTAGTGAGCTTCCATTTGCATCATGCAATCTGGAATCATCAGAGAAAGAAAATGTATCTCCTTCTCGAAGGAACTGGTCAATAGCATGAGCAAGTAACCAAACAGAATCATAAGCATACAATGCATAAGTATTCAAACTTGAACTTGCATTCCCACTCCTAACCATCTGACTCCATCTGCTCACAAATGTTCTCTTCAGATCAGAATCTGCAGTATGCTGACGAAAAACAATGACCCCTTGTATAAGGTTCATGGTGCCAAAATTTGGTGGATAAGTAGAATCTAAAACTGAAGCAAGCCAATCTGAAGCAATCCACACATAACCACTACCCATCATTCCTAGATCTTTTGCTAATGAAAAGACTGTGAGACCGGAATCCGGGTTTACATGTACAACATAAACCCTGGATTCCATGAGATTTATTTGCACCAAAACGTCATTGATCATGCTTGCATCAGCATGTGGAGGAAAGGCTGCTTTGTACGAGATCTTAGAGCGTTTAGTTGCTAGAGCATCATCTAATGCAGTTATTCCACCTCTACCATAATCATCATCCACAAAAACGGCAATGACTTCTCTCCAACCATAATTGCTAATTAGATCAGCTATTCCATTCATCTGGAAGTAGTCGCTCTGTGTTGTACGAATCAAGTATGGGTATTGCAGCGAAGAAAGAGTTGGGTCTGTGGCGGCAAACGTGAGCAAAGGTACATGGAGTTCGTTGACAGCGTGAGATATAACATGAGCAATCCCAGAGGATTGTGGTCCTATTATAGAAACCACTTTCTTCTCCATTAGCTGCAATGCTGCAATAGCAAGAGCTTTGCTTGTAAATAACATTCGTGATTATCATCCTGCAGCTGAAATGGTTCTTAACTAAAAGAAGAGGATTAATGTGAGAGAAAAAAGGAAGAGAGAATTCTTCTCCAGACATTATTCTTTTCATTTACAATCACACCAAAAACCTTATACGAAATCCTCTTCACAAAAGATCTAGTGAAGGGGTTTTATTTACCCAACACGTTTGTCGTTCAGTGAACAAATCTCAAAGCGTCCTTCACGTCCTCATATAAGTTTTATCTACTACAAATGAGCATGACATACGTTAACTTCAAGAAAGATCATAAATTTGAACCGTCGAGGAAGAAAAATGTTGGAATGACCCTCTTCCATAGTAAAAAGGGGTTCTTTCCAGTTTTGAAACTTTTAAAACCAAAAAAAGGCTTCATAACAAATTTTTGAGTTTTCTTTCCAGTTTTGAAACTTTTAAAACCAATAAAAAAAAGGCTTCATAACAAATTTTTGAGTTTTCTTTCCAATTTTGAAACTTTTAAAAGCAAAAAAAAAACATTTGTAAAATATTTTTGGCATCGTTGTATGCTAAAATTTATTTTGATACAACAGATGCGTAATCTTTCTAAAAAAAATGAAAATGTTGGTAAATCATAAATAAATGTTTAACAAACTGAGACAACAACAAAAAAAAAAGAGTCAAACTCCACAGAAATAATGCTTCCTAAAATCCCTAGAACCGTAGATCATCAACTGAAACAAAAGATCGTTGCTTTATCAAAAAGAAAGGCAGTTCCACTCACCCTCAATAGTTCCCAGAAACCCACTGCAATTTGTGTCTTGCGCCTGCAGTGTGAGCCTCGTCGAGGCGAGAACGCTTGAGTTCCTATTCACATCGTCCACAGCGAGCTCAATCGCCTGCCTCGCGGCCCTCCCGATGTAGGAATTGAAGGTGAAGAGGGCACCTATGCTGATCTCGCTCGGCCTGGCGGTGGAATTTGTGCTGTTGTCGCTTGCAGCCATGGCACTCGTCACAGTAACGCAAAACCACAAAGCAAGGAGGGAGCTCGAACCCATATTGAACAAAAATTGATGAAAAGGGAGTTTTTTCGAGCGAATGTAGCTCTAAAATATGGTAGAAGCTAGATAAACGTCCATTGGAAGGAGATTGAGAATGATGGAGACTCAACTGGGGAAGTAGCCAAGTAGGCAAACCATCAAATATCTCGCTTGTGTCATTGAGCAGCTGACGAATTGGAAAATTTTGTCTTACCATCCAAATTTTTAGTTTCTTTTGGAAATTCCCCTAAACTTTCCGAGTCAGCTTTTTACCCCCAAAAATTTCTATTTCCATTATTGAATTAGATAATAATAAAGGGGTGTCTGTTCCATGATCTAGTTTCTTGTTTCACCGGCGTTGAGAAAGATTCAAATGCAAGTTGCCAAAAAGATCATTTAACATGGATGGCTTCAACTCACATAAGAAGATACAGATTAGAGTTGGGATCTTCTGTCAACGATACCGTAGATGTCGGTCACACTAATTAGCTGGGCCGGGGTGGGTGAACTTATGGTTTGCCTTTTACTAAAAATAATTCTTCGGTCATCCAAAGTATTTACTAAAATAATTAATTCTTATGAATTAATAAACGGAAGAAAATTTTCAATATTACGGGTTCGTTTTGAATAATATTCAAAGAATAATGAGATAATTGAAAAATAAATATTTTGGTATCCGACCCCGATGGAGATAGTAATGGAGATAGTAATGAGTGATGACCATGAGCTGGCCTTGCAGCAGCACAGCCAATGAGAATGCAGTCCTTGTCGGAATAAGGTTTAAATAAAGAGCAAATGGATGAATATACAATAATAATTTTAGAAAGTGGGGGAAAGATTTGGAATCGACTTTCTCTTCTCAGAAAGGATTCCCAAGCAATTAAGCAAAGCAGAATATTCTTTTAAAAAGAAAAAAAAAAAGTTGATTTGCTTTCACGTTGTGGATTAGGACGAGCTGGGCCTAATCGGAATTTAGTCTATTTAATTTATTTATAATTAGGGCAAAAGATACGTTTATTCCAATATTTTTTTATGATCGATCTCCCGTAATTAATACTACAAAAAAAATAAATATATATATCTCAAAGAATTTTATAATATTTAAAAATTGATCTTTACTTTTTAAAATAATTCTATCATTTATACCTACTAATCATTTAGTTTTTATTTACCAACCCTATATAAATGACCGAATTTCGAAATAATCCTCCTTGATGATCGCTGCTATTCTGCAAAAGATCAGACCACATAGTAAATAATTATTAAAACTGTCATAGTAATAGTTGGAATTACCTGCTAGGATCTTTTAATCAATTTTGCAGCTTGATTGATGATGAATCAAGAATATTCTTTGTAAGCAAAAAGACAAAAAAAAAAATCTAAACTTTAAGAAGGATTGTGCGAATTTGATGAATCAAGATGACCTCTTTCATTTATTAATTTATTTAATATGATTTCTTCAGAAAACATTTTAGAAGACCAACATGAAAATTTGAAAAATATATTGAAATAATGTATGAATGATCAATATTGCTCTAATTAAATGAACCAAAAGAGTTGGTCTTTCAAGTGGTAAAAATTGAATGAATTTAATACGAAAAATATAATTCATTTGTGACTTGATTTGTCTAACACAACGAGCACCTGCATACTAGTTGGAATTGTTATACTCAAATTTTAATATCATCCAATGCTATGCTTAAGTTATTTATTTTCTTTAAAATTATAATTATATTATAATAGTCAGTACCTAATGAATAAGTAAAGTATTATACTAAAGTTGAGCACTAATTTATGGTGTAGCCCTGATATTGTCAGAACATCTTGTAGGGATGAAAAATCATAATCAGATACGGTTAGAGAACGTTTAGTTGAGAGATACGGTGATGTTTTTGTTCAGATTCGTAAGGCATATTGTGCATCCGATCGGGGCAGATTTTCCTATCTTTTACGTTGGGAAGACGATTGAATCAAAAAATCAACATGACTTTATTTTTAATAGTGAATACCTCTTCCATCTACAATATTATCCTGGAACAGTCATTCCTCTCGGTGTTCGTGACAATCTCTTTTTATCATCAGAAAATTAAATTTTCAATCAAACTGTAAAGTAGTCAAAACAAGTAACAAGGAGTGAGGGATAAACGAATGAACGAATCTTGAAGGAGGAAGGGAAGTCAGGGAAGTAAAAGGAGAGAACTCAAAAAGAGGGGTCATCTTGAGCAAAAATGGAAGATTTTGAATCCCCTATTCCAAGACAAGAAGGAGAGAAGTGTATGAAATTTTGACATGGGAGGAGAGATATGGTAGAGTAGAATGAGAGGAAGAGAAGAATGTGTGCCTAGAGGAGGGAGGCAAAGGGGAGCATAAAAGAGAGAGTTCAAATGGGATGAAAGGAAGACCTTGCTCTTTCGAAGAAGAAATGGCTATCATGACCAGAGGGTCCTCTATTGAAAAAGAAGGTGAGAGGCTCGAAAGTCGAGGGCGATGGTGAAAGCGGAGAGGAACTTCAAAAGATGAGGGAGAAGTAGTGGGAGAGAAAACAGAAACCCTGTGAGTGGGAGCCGGAGGCCCCCTCTTCCATTTGGTATGTGTCTTTTGAGATTGAGTAGCAGGAGTGTGTGCTCAAGAGGGAGAAGTTGTCGAGTAAGTGGTGAGAGAGGCCTCGATCTCCACCGAGGGGGTAAGGGTTAGATGACTTGGAGGGTCTGAGAACCCCACCTCATATGTTTTCTCCTTTTATTCGGACTCCAAAATGACATTCATCACGAAGGCCTACATGATATCATCTACAAGATAAAGGTCGTTTAGATTAGCACTTCCTAACACAACTAATATACAAAACCCGTAAAAAGTTAAGATACCTATCAAAGTGGGATTGTCGAGGATGAAAGGGAATAATCTGAAGTGACTAAGAAACAGTCATCCAATAGGACTTGTATACTATAATGATGATCCTAAAGGGCGTGTTTGGTAGAGTCAAAGGGGCAGCTCAAGCAATAATCCTTTAAAGGGGAAAGGTATGGAAGTGCATTTTGCCATACTTCAGAATATGATAGAGGAGTAGGCAACCAAGCAAAAATGTAAAACTTTTCTAACCCTTATGGGAAGAAGGCATCCCCTTCAGAAATTGATAATCAGAGCATCCTTAAGTAAAATACTTCAGGCTCCGTAAACAATGAAACATAATAAGAGAAAGAAAAAGTTTTAAGTGTTCAAAGACACTGGTTGTTCTGACCAGAATGTGGAAAGCATTATGGGTCAATTGGTTCACAACTATTCAATAAAAGTCCAGAATATCAAAATAAATAGGAGGAATAGACCGATGAAGGTCACCTTCAAGCTAACCTAAGAAGAAGTAGTAGCAATTGGAAGGGGGATAATATGAGATCAATCAGTCGGTTGAGGAAAGTACAGAGATATGGTTTTTAGGATGTATTGGAATTTTTACTGATAGAAATGATGAGAAGGAGATATATGGGTGGTTAAGGAAGGGTTGGCGACCCAATTGATTTCCTAGAAAAAGAAATCATGACCGACAAGAAGGAAGGAGAAGATTCTTTACTTGCACAATGAGAAAGGAAATTGTTGGAGAGAAGAAGACTACACAGGACGGATGAAGGAAGGGTGTGAGATCCCTTTTAGCAGAGAGCTCAATCAGTGCAATATCCGAGTCAAGTAATGATGATGGTGTGTGATGAAGAGGCGGCGTAACATATATCAAGATAAAGATAGTGAAGGCATATAAAAAGTATTAAAAAAATACAACCCTAGAAAGATCGCATTATGGCCCTAGGGTCGCCTTAATGGCAACAATCCACTAATGTCAGAACCAACGAATGATCTGAGTATTTTGAGGGGATGATTAATGATACTGAAGAGAAAGACTCTCGGTCATACTCCTAGAGTAACTAGGCCCCTTAGAAGATGGATCAGACAGTAATAAGGTCAAAATCGTAGAGAGAGTATGAGGAGTCGGGAGATCCAAAACTAAGGTTCAGGAAGTCGAGAGCCCACGAAGTTAGGAGTTCGAGAGCATGAGAAGTCAAGAATTTGAAGGAGTTGGGAACTCAACAACTTAGGAAATCGAGAGTTCAAAAAGTCGAGCACCAAGGGACCACAAGATTTCTCTTGATAATTATCACATATAGTCCCCTAACCATCTCTTCTAATGATAGTCTCAGAACACATGGCAAGTTAGGTGCATATTTCTTATAACAATTGTCCCCTAACAGTCCGTCAAAGGACATGGCTAATGGAGAACGAGAAGGCGAACTCAAGCCCCTATATAAGGGTCAATTGAAGTAAATAAATGAAATCTGATATCAAATTTTATATTAGCAATACTTAATATTTCATAAATGAGCATGGGTTGATTTTGGAGGCGAGTTTAAAATTCTTCTTTGATGTCAGATGACCCTTCTATATCCCGGTCAATCGCGTCAAGGTCATAGGTTCTTCGTGATTTACCTCTTTCACAATGGTTGTAGAATAGATCAGTAAAGGTCGTTAAGTTGATAATTTCAACTTTTTATGAAATACTTAATATTTCATCTTCATATTTTCCTATCTAATTTAGACATCCAAGAATTGTAATTGGAGGATTGATGGTCATTTGACTGTGTTGACTTCCGATAGGAATACTGCAGTGAAATAGACACACCCATCGAGAGAACTCGACAAAAAGAAGCTACAGTGGAATGACATCAATATTAGTGAATCAAATTTTTATCAACAAAAGATGTGTATTTCTATATGGCATTCACTTCATCAGCAGCAAATTAAATTTTATAAATATAAAACTTATATTTTGATTTGATTAGATTCTAGAATCATATTTTCCATCTTCTTAAGAGTGTTCTGTTGTAAAAATGTTCTCCTTCACAAGGGAGAGTTGCTGCACTAACCCGGACGATCCTTTCAGCGTCGGTAGTCAATTCAGTGAGCTAATTTGCGAGCCGATCTGTGGCCCGATCTGGAAGAAGCGGTCAGAGCCATAGAGCCGCACCACTGAGAAGAATGGCAGTCGCGAGCGAACCACATAGCCGAATAAGCGAGCCATGAGCCGCCGCCATGAGCCGAATCGCGAGCCGCAAAGTCGTCTGAGCGAGCCAAGATGCGAGCCGATAGCGAAGCCGAATAATGAGCCGCGCCAGCGAGAAGATAAGCGAGCCGCCAGAATCGAATGGCGGCGATTCACGAGCCAAGCAGCGAGCTCGAATAAGTGCTCAGTTGTTCCGCAGCACTACTCGGTGTCGAGGCCTGTAGTTTCCACAGTGTCCTTAAAATAGATTCGCCCCCTCTTGAGTGCTTTCGAGGGTGATGGACAACTGTTTCCCAGGATACAACGACAAAAACCGAGTGAACGACGAAAGCACAGGTCATTTCCGACGAATTGACTACACCAGAAAGCTATCAACGACGTAGGGGGAAAAGAAGAGTTGGAGGGAAAAAAATTAACTCATATCTGCAATGCTTCCTCTTTTATAACTCCGTACCATGTCTCCAATTAATTACGTAATTAATAGATTAATGGCTCGCTTTCGAAACATCTGCAATCAACTCGACCATTTCAAAGCCAAGCATCAATGCATATGTTATAAAAAATGGAACGGATTAGTAAAAGATTGGTTGGATCCACTTGGACAAATTATACCTCGACCGGTCGTACATTCGACGCGCGTAGGTCGCGCTCGCATACGAGTCACCTTGCGGTAGTGCAATCTGGGCTCTGGATTCGCACCCCCCCTTGCGCACCCACGCATGAGAGAGAGCATTTTTCCTTGCATATGTTCACAACTACAATGCTTGTGATACATTATAAACCAACCAAGTTGTCTCTCAACTTCCAATGTGAGACTAAACTCCTTAACAAGAGGGTTTCTCCATCCTTCCATTTCCTTGTTTCCATTCACATTTCCAACAATCCCCCACATGAATGGAAACTGATATGTGATAGCTCTCAGCAGTAAAGTTCGGCATAGGATAGGTAGGGTTTATCCTTTGAACCTTCCCTTATGATAATATGTTTGCTTACTGGTTGATTTAGTAGATGCGATGTCTTTGAACTATTCGACCCTTCATATAAGTATTGACACATTTCACATAGGACTTTCCCTGATGTTCTTCAGTTCTCATGAGTGTGATCATTCTTGGCCATGAACACACCTGGTTCTGTGAGAAGATTTAAAATTTGTACCTTCCAAATCCCTTCAAAGCGGCCCACTTCTTTCTTGCATAGGTGACCCTTTTAAGAGTATTTCATACCGCTCTATTGGATCATTAAAAGTCATATGCTTATCCTCCATCTTATCACTGTTTCATTATCTTATAACCCCCACAGTGATCCTTCTTAGTCGATGCAATTAGGTTGTCCCTTTGAACCTAGTTCTTGGGATCTCCAATCTCCATAGGTTGGGTTTCCTTTGCACCAACATTCGTTATCGGCATCAAACTCATCCTTCAAGATGAGCTCGCAACTAACTCTCTATTTAACCCTTTGGTTAGCGGATCCGTAAGGTTATCCTTTGACTTTACATAGTCAATAGTGATAACTCCCGTTGAAAGTAGTTGTCTAATAGTGTTATGTCTACGACGCATATGTCTAGACTTTCCATTATACAAATGACTTTGTGTCCGTCCAATCGCTGACTGACTATCACAGTGTATGCATATCGCGGGCATGGGTTTTGGCCATCTAGGAATATCTTCTAAAAATTATCGTAACCATTCAGCCTCTTAACCACATTTGTTAAGAGCCACAAACTCAGATTCCATCATTGATTTAGTTATTATGGTTTGTTAAGAAGATTTACATGACACAGCTGCACCCCATAAAGTGAACAAATATCCACTTGTAGACTTAGAGTCTTTCACTTCAAATATCCAATTAGCATCGTTGTATCCCTCGATCACAACTAGATATCTTGTATAGTGCAACCCATAATCACGAGTATACCTCAAGTATCTCAGTACTCTTGTTATCCCTTTCCAGTGCTTAACATCGAAATTACTCGTGTATCTACTCAGTTTGCTTACTACGTAAGCTAAGTTTGGTCGTGTATAATTCATTAGGTACATCAGACTTTCAATCACTCTGGAGTACTCTATCTGAGAGCTACTCTTTCCTCGATTTTTTAATAGATGTTGACTCATATCTATCGGAGTTCGTGCCAACGCAGTATCATTCTTGTTGAACTTCTCAAGAATCTTATCCACATAGTGGGACTGACTGAGAACAAGTCCTTCATGTTGGTGCAATCGGCCCAGGTCACGATTGACCAGGACTCGAGTTTGACTCGAGTAATATTTTGATGTTCGACAAAAACATATGACAATGTAATTGTCATGGGAAAGTCCAAGTCTTGGGTACTTGGCATTGAAAGTCCAAGTGGGACACTTGGCATTTGGGAAAGTCCAAGCATGAGTCTTGGCAATGTAAAGTCCAACATGGGTTGACAATGGAAAGTCCAAGCATGGTCTTGGCATGGAAGTCCAAGCATGGGTCTTGGCAATGTAAAGTCCAACATGGGTTGGCAATGGAAAGTCCAAGCATGGTCTTGGCATGGAAGTCCAAGCATGGTCTTGGCATGAAAAGTCCAACATGTGTTGGCAAGGTAAAGTCCAAGTCTTGAGTACTTGGCATTTGAGAAGTCCAAGGGTTTGATATTGGCGGCGTAAAGTCCAAGATGGAGTCTTGGCAGCATAAGACCAATGGTTGGCGGCGTAAAGTCCAAGCGGAGTCTTGGCGGCGTAAGTCCAAAGTGCCTTGGCGGTGTAGACACCGTTAGCATGACATAGCCGATGGAAGCACCTGAAGGCTAGCGCGATGGATGAACAAGTCATGGATGACTTGGAGGGATCCGAGGGGCGTGAGGCTGATGGAGGTGGCTAGAAGGCTTAGGTCTAGGCTAAGGGTGGTCTAGCAAGTATGAGGTTTCGATCTGGGTTACGGAGCAGCCGACCTGAGAGGTGGGCAATGATCGATGATCGGAAAGGCCGGTGATCGATTCAGCGATCGGCCCGATCTTGTGATCGGTCGATGCTCGAAATCGGCCACGAATGGAGTCAAGACTCGACCGTCGGTCAGTCGGGACTCCATCGGTCGATCGATGGTCATCATCGGATCGTGATGGTAGTTCCGTTGGACTTATCCAGCGTGGAGCCGTTGTCTCACGACAGATGGCATCGATCGTGATGGTCCCGTCGATCGACCGATCGATCGACTTTTTCCAAAGACAAAGTTGAAGCTATATATGGAGCTCGCGATGGAGGAAAAACTAAGGGGTTCTTTGAGGCGATTTGGGGCGAGTTGCTGCTGCAATTCAGGGTCTCCAAGTGCTACTCAATCAACCTAGCGATCAAGCATTCAAGAGCATTTGTAAAGTATTTTCTTTACTAGTTTTGCTTTGTATTTCATTGTATTTGCTTGTAGCTATTTGTTTATTGTTGTAAATATTTATACGAGGTTTCTCCGCCTCCGACTTGTTGTCGAGAAGGAGTTCATTGATTAGTGGTGTTTGTAGCATCGCTAGGGTTCGTACGAACCCGATCCGTGGAGTAGGAACCGTTCGGAGACCCTGTCCTTCATATCGAATTAGTTGTTCTAAGAATTTTAATTCCTAGAATCATATTAGCTAGGCCCATGTCCTTCATATCGAATCTTGAATTCAACATTTCCTTAGTGGATTTAATTATCTTATCATCATTTCCAATAATAAGTATGTCATCTACATAAAGACATAAAATGACAAAACCATCTTCCATGTCTTTACTGTAGATACATTTATCACACTCGTTAATTCTAAATCTATTATTTAGCATGACATTGTCAAAATTTTCATGTCACTGCTTAGGAGCTTGTTTCAAGTCATATAGTGACTTGACCAATCTACATACCTTGTTTTTTTGTCTCGGAGCAGAAAAACCTTCAGGTTGTTCCATATAGATTTTCTCTTCTAAATTTCCATTTAGAAAAGCGGTCTTCACATCCATTTGATGTATTTCCAAATTCTAAAATGTGACAATTGCTAATAACACTCTAATAGAGGTTATTCTTGATACCAGAGCATATGTATCAAAATAGTTAAGACCTTCACATTGTCGGTAACCCTTAATTACCAATCTAGCCTTGTATCTATCTATTGTGCCAACTGATTTCTTCTTTCTCTTAAAAATTCACTTACAGCCTAATGGCTTACTTCCCGGAGGAAGATCCACAAGCTCCCAAGTATGATTTTGTAAGATAGAAGTGATCTCAGATACAATCGCTTCTTTCCAGTGATGTCCCTCAGAAGATCTTAAAGCTTCTGGATAGCTCTGTGGTTCACTTTCCAACATGAAAGTGATAAAATCCGATCCAAAGGATTTTTTCGTACGAGCTCTTTTACTTTGTCTAGGCTCTACCTCTACTAGTTCACTCTTATGTTATTCTTCTTGTGTTTCAAAGGTCCTTTTTGAGGAATTCGCTTCCTCTCTAGACTTATACGGAAACACATCTTCGAAGAATGAAGCATTTCTCGATTCAATTATCGAGTTCTTATGTATTTCTGGAATTAGTGACTCATTCACTAGAAATCGATAGAAACTACTATTTTGTGCATATCCTAGGAATATGCAATCAACAATTTTTGGTCCTATTTTAATCCTTTTTGGATTAGGCACCAATACTTTAGCAAGACACCCCCACACTCGTAAGTATTTATAAGATGACTTTCTACCATTCCATAATTCATAAGGGCTCTTGTCTATATCTTTTCGGGGTACCTTATTTAATAGGTAATTCGCTGTCAAAACAACATCTCCCCATAAATTTTCTGGTAGCACAGAACTTAATAAAAGAGCATTTATCATCTCTTTTAAAGTATAATTTTTCCTCTCAGCAACACTATTTTGCTAAGGAGTATATGGAGCTGTTGTTTCGTGTCTGATTCCATGTTCAACACACAACTCAACGAACGGTGAAACATATTCACTTCCTCGATCACTTCGAATCACCTTAATCTTCTTATTAAGATGATTTTCTACTTCATTTTTATAGAGAATAAATTTCTCTATAGCCTCATCCTTACTTTTTAGAAGATACACACATAACAAAATTTTGTGTTATCATCTATAAAAGTAATGAAATATTTATTTTCACCACGCGTCGGAACCCCTTTTAGGTCGTATATGTCCGTGTGGATTAGGTCGAGTGGTTATGTATTCCTTTCAACATGTTGGAAAGATGACCTTGTCATCTTTGCTTCAACACAAGTTTTACACTTGTGTTTCAGGTCTAGGAGGAATGTCGGAATGCTTTGCATATTAATTAATCTTCGCAATGAATTATAATTAACATGTCTTAGTCTACTATGCCACAACACAGATGACTCAAGCATATAAGAGGAAGAACTTTCAATTTTATTCATTTTAAGCCTAATGGTCATTACACTGAGCTTAAAAAGCCCATCATTTTCATACCCCTTGCCTACAAACATTCCACTCTTGGATAGAACTACTCTATTTGACTCAAATACAATACGAAAGTCATGCTTGCTTAAAAGTGATTCAGACACCAAATTCTTTCGAATCTTCGGAACATACAACACATTATTCAAGGTTAAATCCTTGCCCGAAGTCATCTTCAGCACCACTTTTCCACGACCCTTGATTTCTGAGGTTGTTGAATTCCCCATATACAGTTTGTCTCCATCTTTAACTTCTTCAAAGTTATGGAGCAGCTCCTTGTTGCAGCACACATGTTTGGTGGCTCCTGTATTAATCCACCATTGGCGCGGGTTCGAACCGATGAGGTTCACTTCAGAAAATACGGCGCACAGATCTATGTCCGGCCCTTCGCTCACATTAGTCTCCTACTTCTTCTTTGGCTTTTTACAGTCCGAAGATTTGTGACCAACACGGTAACAATTGAAGTATTTTCCTGTGAATTTCTTCTTGCTAATGCCTCCTTTAGGCTCCAGTTTGGAAGCCTTTGACTTCTTCCGTTGTGAGCCCTTGTCATGTTCAACCACATTGGCTTTAACCACTGCCTGAGTGAATGATCACCTGTCCGAGCTCCTGTTGTCTTCCTCAATCCTGAGTCGGACGATGAACTCCTCGATATTCATCTTCGTTCTTTTGTACTTCAAGTAATTCTTGAAGTCCTTCCAGCCGGGAGGGAGTTTTTCTATGATTGATGCCACCTGGAAGGTCTCACTGAGCATCATGCCTTTAGAATGGATCTCATGCAGGATCACTTGAAGCTCCTGGACTTGGCTAATCATCGTCTTGGAGTCCACCATTTTGAAGTCCAGGAATCGGCCAACAACAAATTTCTTGGCCCCCGCATCCTCTATTATGTACTTCCGGTCTAAGGATTCCCATAATTCCTTAGTCGTTTTCTTTGTGCAGTATACATTATACAACGCATCTGTCAAACAGTTGAGGATATAGTTTTTACAAAGAAACTCCGAGTGTTTCCAAGCCTCCACAGCATTGAAGGTTTGGGTATCCAAAGTACCCTCAGGTACCTTGGGTGGTTCTTCTGTCAAGAACCTCATCAGATTAAGAGTGGTCGGGTAGAAAAGCATTTTCTACTGTCACCTTTTGAAATTCAATCCAATGAATTTCTCTGGCCTCTCGGCGTGGTTGATTGGGACGGTCCCAATCGTTACAGTAGGAGGGTTTACTTACACTTGTTGAGTCGTAGGTTGCGCTACTGTCATCTCAACTTGGTCCGCTGCCATCGCCACTTGGTCCGCTGCCATCGCAATTGGATCTACCACCATCACAACAGAGTAGAATCTGTTTTAAGTTTTGTTGTAAAAAATTTCTCCTTCACAAGGGAGAGTTGTTGCACTGGCTTCGGACAGTCCTTTCAGCGTCGACAGAGTCAATTCAGCAGAGTTAATTTGACAGAGCCGATCTAGCAGAACAAATTTGGAAGAACTGATTTGGCAGAGCCACACCGCAGAACCGAATGGCAGAGCCGCAGAGCCGAACCGCATAACCGAATGGTAGAGCCGCAAAGCCGCACCACAGAACCAAATGGCAGAGCTGCAGAGCCGAACCGCAGAACCGAATGGCAAAGCCGCACGCATGAAGCCGAATATGAGCGCCGCGAGCCGAGATAGCGGCGGATTCGCGAGCCAAGCAGCAGATCTCGGAGAAGCACTCGGTTGTTTCGCAACACTACTCAGTGTCGAGGCATGTGGTTTCCACAGTGTTCTTAAAACAGATTCGCCCCCTCTTGAGTGCTTTCGAGGGTGATGGATGACTATTTCCCAGGATACAACAACGAAAACCGGGTGAACGACGAAAGCACAGGTCATTTTCGACGAACTGACTACACCATAAAGCTATCAACGGCGCAAGGGAAAGAGAAGAGTTGGAGGAAAAAAAAATTTAACTCATATCTGCAACGCTTCCTCTTTTATAACTCTGTACCATATCTCCAATTAATTACGTAATTAATGGATTAATGACTCGCTTTCGAAACATTTGCAATCAACTCGACCGTTTCAAAGCCAAGCATCAATGCATACGTTACAAAAAATGGAACGGATTAGCAAAAGGTTGGTTAGATCCACTTGGGCAAATTATACCTCGATCGGTCGTACATTCGACGCGCGCAGGTCGCGCTCGCACACAAGTCACCTTGCGGTAGTGCAATCCGGGCCCTGGATTCGCACCCACGCGTGAGAGAGAGTCTTTTCCCTTGCATATGTTCACAACTACAATGCTTGTGATACATTGTAAACCAACCAAGTTGTCCATCAACTTCGAATGTGAGACTAAACTCCTCCACAATAGGGTTTCTCCATCCTTCCATTTCCTTGTTTCCATTCACATTTCCAACATGTTCTTCATTTTCTCAAGCTTTTATCTCAAAGCTTGATTTTCAACCTTTAATTTTCTAATCTTGGATTGTCCATTATAATGTTGAACATTCTTGTTCTCCTAGGTATATGTCTATGATTTTTGAGATTAAAGCCTAGATTCTCTTTCATCTTCCTAATGACTTCCTTAGGTAGATTTGTTCTTGAGTTATTGATTCCAGATTTGTCCTTAGGTAAATTAATATGTTTGACACATAAACAATAATATTTGTTATTTCTAGCATGCTTTTCATGAGTAATAGCAAAGAAATTTCTAGCATGTTTCCTATCATTATGTAAAGTAGGAGCATTATTTAAATTTACCTTAGGATTTGTTTTAGAAGCTTCCCCTATATGTATATGTGATGCTCCTTCTTTGCTCTTGGTTTGCTTCCTCCCCCTAAGGCATTGAGTCATATAGTGGTCTCTTTGATTGCACTTAAAAAAAATGATATGCTTCTTGTTCTTTTGTATTGGGGCATCGGCATCCTTAGATTTTTCGGTGATTTACCAAACAGTGCACCTAAAGTTTAGAAATGCCCAAACAGCGTCCCATACTTTCATATTTACCAAATAATGCACTTAATTCCCTTTTTACCCCTCTCGCCCGAACAAATCGTCTTTGGAATTACAAATTTCAGCATCCTTTGTGGTGCTAGGATTTGAATTCTCGGCATGGCGGTGCAATCCAGCACCATTCGTAGTCTTTGAAATTTGTAATTCCATCATCGCGGTGGTCTTTGGGATTCGAATTCGATCTGGCGTTGAATTTTATATAGTGCAGTCTGTTTGGCGGGAGAGGTAAAAAGGGAATTAAGTATGTTATTTAATAAATATGAAAGTATGAAGTGTTGTTTGAACATTTCTAAACTTCACATATGTTGTTTGGTAAATTATCGTAGATTTTTGTATCACTTGTAACATCTTCTTGACTCACTTTGGACACTTATTCTTATAATGTTCATTTTTTCTACACTTAAAATATACAATATAATTTTTATTTTTATTCACTGCGCTTAAGTTATCTAAGTTAAAATTTTGAATTTGTTCATCTCTTTTGAATGTGGAAATTTTTTCATACTTTTCTTCCGACGTGGAAGTTTCCTCCCCTCAATTCTAAAATTACAGTCACACGTCGCAATTATATGTCCTGTCACTAAGACATTTGAAACAGATCTGCTAGCTACCATAAACAGTACGTACATTAATGAAGTAAACCCAAACCGGTATTAGATTTGGGCAGGAACCAATTACTCCATGAAACAATGTGGGCTCCGCGCAACTGTACCATTGTCGAAAGGTGGGAAAGACTAATAGCCACCGGTTGGTTATTCAAGTGGGGAGTTCTCATAGCACGTTTTCCTCGACTTAGAAAGAGCAGTAACCATCGGTTACTTGTTAAAGTCATAAGTTCATATCACGTGGTCAAACTTGTTCCATGGGTCAACACAACAGCCACTAAGAACTCGGACAATTGTCAACACCATCTTCTCTCAATTGTCAAAACACGTCCAAACAATTTCATTGCATGCAATTAGAAAATGGAAACGTACGGACACTGACTTTGTTTTCAGAGATGGCAATAGTCAATCAAATCATTTTTATCGATCTATTCTACGATCATTGTGAGAGAGATAAATCATAGAGGATTCTATAAATTTTGACATAGTGATTAAAACGGATGGAGACCACTTGAATTCAGGAAAGAGATTTAGATCTCCTCCGAAATCGATCCACGCTCATTCTACAAGGCCAACGTAAATCACTGCCATGCTCTATACAATTTGGGACAAGTGATTACAATAGTTTTGAGAATGAGAAATTTGAGATTGAAGACGAAGAAGAGTCAGAGAAGTATTAAATTGTGTCTGAACCAGTTAGTTCCATGAGTGACTCAGGAGATAGATGCATAGAAATGTGGTGAATTCTCGTTCATCTTTGTTGCAAAAGGTGAATCCGTCGTTCCAACGGTCCTTATCGATTGGTCTCACAATTATCATAAAAGAGATAAATCGTAGGGAGGTGTTAAATTATCGTAACAATCCTTATCGATTGGTCTCACAATTATCATAAAACACTAATTTTTTTTTAGAGTTTTTGAAGATTGACATTTGTTCATTGTTATAATTCTATCATCATACTAGTCATCCGATCCCTCCCGTGGAGACGAACTCTCATTCATCTTGAATGACATCGAAGAGGAACCATCAGTGTCCTTCATGCCATTTATACGTCAAAGAGGCTCATTGTTTGATGTTTCTCTAAAGAACGCTCTTAGATCCTTTCCAAAGTTGAGGTGCACTTGCCACCTCCCAAATTTACTTTAGTAAAAATTAAATCCGAAGTGTTAGAATAAACAGTTTTGCAAAGGTGAAAATAGTGACTGCTCGTTTTCAAAACGAAACGTATTTAACAAATATGAAAAGTTTGATTCGATCATTTTCGCATCTGTGTGATCTTGGGCGAAATTGTTACATAGTGCAACTGAGTGAATAACATGAAATATAAGCAAGCAAAATCGAAATTGTGCTGTTATTGGGTTTGCTTTTCTTTTATTTAGATTTGATCCTTAATCTCATGTGCATGTTTATACTTGATGTAAAACTTTTGTTGCAATAAATATTGTTTAGATTACCATTTAAACATTTCCATAAAGAATTCCATTTGTTCCAACTGATCTGTCTTTCGTGATGTTGTTAGTAGATCCTGATAATTCAGATACGCATTAATGAATATATGCTGATAATCCAGATCAGCGTTCTCTCTTTTTTGCTTCACCTTATCTCAGATTTCTTATGATTAGGATGTTCTTTAGGATTTTATACAAGGGCCCAATCGGTTCCTAACTTTGAAGATCCGAAAATTTGGATCGAGTCGGATTGGATGGACAAGCATATCACATTGTCCTCAGTTATGGTCACTCATCTCCACTTGCTAGTTCTCCACTTGCTGAACTAGTTAACAATTATGTCTTCATTTATTAGAGTAATTATTTTTTTCTCTGAAAAAAATATCGTGCCGTAAGTCATGGGTTGGTCTAATTAATCAAGTGAGTTCGGATCTGCCAAATTAACTAGTTCAAGCAAAGCAAGAGTGACCATTTGAGAGTAAAAAAGTCACTTGGAACAAACCACATGGACATGATAACGAACATATGAATTGATCTATTGAGAAGCAAGTAATGATTGATTGAACCCATCGAACAAGGTAGATCAATCAACTCAGATCTAATGTCTTACAAATTTAAGGAGGCGTTAAATATTCTTTGTAACATTTATAAGAATCAATCAAACTGGAGAAAAAAAAACTTATTCCCATTTTAATCCTTACCCTATTTCATCCTATTCCTTGAAACCAATTGTTTCACTCCTTATTTTTCACTTCCATGAACTATATGCATTGTTAATCAACAACAAAATCATTTACTCAACCAATGACTCAGAAAACCCAGGAGAAAAGGGTACGAGGCCAGTGTTAAAGAAATCTCACAGTTTCAGCAACTAATTTGTTCCCTAAATCTTTAAGAAGATTACAAGAGCAAGCATAAATGAACCATGTTGAAAAACTACACTTAACAAAGCAGCAAAATATGACCCCATTATGTTCCACTCTCATCTATTCTTCCATGAAAAAAAAAAACATTGCCTTCACAGGCGAGTTAGTACTCCGGGGTCGAGTTGTAGCGATGAAAAAAAAA
This sequence comes from Wurfbainia villosa, assembly GCA_025175895.1. Taxonomy (NCBI): domain Eukaryota; kingdom Viridiplantae; phylum Streptophyta; class Magnoliopsida; order Zingiberales; family Zingiberaceae; genus Wurfbainia; species Wurfbainia villosa. Next base: position 734,365 of record JAKLTH010000134.1, on the reverse strand, counting down.
ATACATTTTGTGAAATGAAGAAACTCCTACCAAGTAAAGACACCAATCTAAGCTACTGAACAAAATTCGCAATACAGATCACCATTTTGCATCACAGCAAAATCAGGTGCATTGTTGCCCACAGAGATTGGTGCTCAACTGAAAATAAGGTAGTTGGCCGTGGAAAAAATCACTTGGATCTGGATTCCGATGTAGAAGCACAAAATCTAATCTGAAGCCAGGCTCAAGTAGGTGGATGATTTTTCTAGTGATGTCACTTCTACAAACTGACACAAGGATTGCAGTAATAGGATATTGATTCGGAGAGCTAGGATATTGATTCAGAGAGCTTGGAGAAGCCAAGTTTTTTCAATCGGGTGCTCATTGGATTGCTGCACTTTAGGTCTACAACCTCCACAATGTAAGAGTGTGCTTTCTTTTCTGCTTTGCAAGTGTTCAGAGTTTGGTCCATTGGACTACCATCAGATACTAGCATTGGAATCTTGTGTCCAGTTTTTAGTGGTGCATGCCGAATCTTTTGACCTTTGAAGTTGCTTGCACAATTAGTGTGCCCTGTACTGCTACCACTGCCATTGTAGTTGCTGCTGCTTCCCTGTTCATTAGTTTGGTTTTTTTTCTGCAATGCTTTCATCGGATTAGCACCACAGGATATGGACACAGGCGCTGTTTGTTGTTTTCGCCGTGTGGGAGGGTATGTTTGGTCTGAGTGGGATTCTAACTCTCGAGTCATCAAGGAACTGATTGTGCCAGTTGTGCCAACCTTGACAGTACCTCCATTGTGATTGAGGGCATTTGTTCTCTGAGCCATGATGTAGAGATTGGGAAGTCGCTATCTATATTTCGAATGCTAGTTTAATGAATTTGCAAGGCTTCATGCCAAATGCTAGTTCCAGTTAGTTGTCGATGATATTTCTGATATGATCCCATAAAAAATTAGTCCACATACAGCTCATCAAGTGATTGAATCAGAAAAGAATGTGAAATTCCCAATTTAACTTTGTTTAAAGAAACATAAACAAGATACCATGTTTCCATAGAAGCAGAAAGCTAAGAGATTTGAGTTTACCAATTAATACAACCTATAACACACCAACTGGAACTGATGATTAAAATAATTAGAAAATCCACTGATAAGATGAGCTGAACACAGTTCCTAAATAATAAATTTTACACATTACATGTGTGACCTGAAAAAGTATCACCTTGCAAAAAGTTGACTTATCCAACACTGAATAATTGGAATATAAAAGGCTTGTTCTTGTTATAGCACTCGTTATAACCAAGTAATTTCCTTTGGAAAGATCAGATTAAGTCTTAAAAATGGCACAAGTTCATTCTTCTACATGTTTGGGAATTGGGAGGTAGATGAGAAGACCTATAGGCTGTGCCAAATCATAAGAATTACATGGAAAATTGACCATGTATTTATTCCATACCAAAAAATTGGAACTTATAAGCTTTGCTTTTGCTTTAACATCTAGTTATAATCAAGTAATTTTCCTCCAGGGAAAGACTAAATTAAGTCTTAAAAATGAAGTCACAGGCTCATTGTTATCTACTTTTAGGGCTTGTAGGTGGATGAGAAAGTTATAGGTTATACCAAATCATAAGCACCATAAGAAAAAGCTCTAGGTGACTAAATTTCTAGCACACTTACGACCATAACATCAGACCAGCAAATAGATTGTGGTAGCATTCAGATCACATAATCCCTAATTCATTACACAAGCAGATTATGAGTTGAAAACTTCATGATCACAAATAGATTGCCGTAGCATTCAGATTTCAGCAAAGGAAAAGGCAGAATACCTCTCATTCTTTATGATCTCCACAATGCTCTGGATTCGCACCCAGAGAACGGACAAATCCAACATAAGAAAGCAAAACAAGGAAGTTAATGATAAAATTAGGGAACGTAAAGATCTTTATGAACAGATCGGACCCAATTTGCTTACCAATGATAGATTGCTGCGCTCTTCGTCTCTACGCCACCACCAGCCCTAGCTCTCCAGCTATAAAAGCAGCAGAAGAAATCTAGAACAAGTAAAATGACGATAAGTAAAGATATTAATAAAGGGATTAAGCGCAATCTGCTTCCCCATGACAGATTGCTTACTATTCCTCTCTATGTCACCACCAGCCCTAGCTCTCGAGCTACCAAGAGCAGCCGAAGAAATCCAAAACAAGGAAAATAATAATAATATTTGGGAAATTAGAGATAGTCATAAAATGATTGAGCACAATCTGCTTATCAAAGGCAGATTACTGTGGTCTTCCTTTCTACGCCACGAGCCCTAGCCATCCAGCTATAAGACCAGCCAAAGGAATCAAACAAGGAAAGCAACGAAAAAACTAGGGAAAGTAGAGATCTTTACAAAGAGATTGACTGATTGAGCACAATCTGCTTACCAATGGCACTATGGCAGATTACTTGGTCTTCCTCTCTACGCCACCACCAGGCCTAGCTATCCCAGATATCAAGAACATCGGAAGAAATCCACCGGGAACGAGAAGATAAAGAGACGATGAAAAAAAAACTCTTCTTTTCGAGGAGTACCGGCGGAATCCGTGGATTAAAGCTGTGAAAAGTCAGCATCAGCGGATGTTTTATTACGAAATATTAAAATGCTGCCATGTCTCACTGTCGACTGCCTTCCAGTGTTCTTGAGTAGGTACTTAGTTAAATTGTTCTCGTCGTGGAAATTATTTTAATTATAGGGTATATTTATGTGGGAAAATAAATTTTTTCTGAATTCTTAATATTTGGGGTTACAATTAAATCTTTTATATATATATATACTGTTTTACTCAAACATGATACTTTACATAAAACAACCCAAATCTAAATTTTACGCTTGTTTGAATTTTAATGTATTACTGCTGAACCGAAGGAACAACAGCCTCGCTGTTTTTTTTTTTTTTTAATTTTAGTTTTGGTCAAAGAGAAGCGTTGCTGCCTGCTCAATAACAACGTACGGCCGCGATCAGATCCAGCTGGTCTTGAACCGGGTCTAATACGGATCAAGATTGGGCCGGAAACAAGTAGATTTTTATGTTTTTTCCATCCAAACTTCATGATGACCGCATAGTTGCATCATAGGGACGGCCAATTAAATCTCAACAAGAAAATTTTATGGGAAAGTTTCCATTTCACATATTAAATTTACTCCTTTTCCAGATTACTCCCTTCAAAATTTCAGAATATCTCATAAAATTTTTCTACAGAATTTAAAAACTCATATCTTCATCATGTCTTATTGTCTTTCAATCTCATTATCTAGAACAACAACGAACATACGTTTCTTCCACGAAAAGAGTGAATTGAAGATGGCATGCCCGTAGCGAAGCATGTGGGGAAAAAAGTGATGTATAGATAGCATACCAAAACTAAACAGCTATTTCAACTCTTGATCTTACTGTTATAGCATTTGTATGACTTCACCTTCGATGACTATGTAGGGAATCAGCGCAATCTTTGGCCAGTCGGGTCCGTCATCCTTTTGGCACCCATCTTTCAATTTTCTACATCCATAGATCTTCAATTCTTTGAGTAAAATCGGCAAGCCATTCTCTGGCAGTGCGTCAATATTGGGGCAGTGGTTGATGGTTAACTTCCTGATGGAGAAAACAGTTTCCAGATTAGCCGGAAGCCTTTGCAGATTTGGACAACTCACAAACTGCAGCTCTTGAAGGGAAGTTAATTGCTGAAACCATTCCTCCTGCTCCCGCTCTAAGTGTTTAAGATGCTCGCAGTGTATGACAATTGACTTCACAGCTTGTGTCCTTCCCACTGTGATCCAGACATGGTTGATAATGCTCTCATCAGTATCAAGATGACAAAGAGATCTCAAACTCTCTTCAACATATGGTTCCTCTAAAGGCTGTGAGGATTCATTTAACTTGGGGCATTTTGATACTATCAAACATTTCAGGTTAACAAGGGACTGAAATCCACCAAGTAACATCAACTCCGGGCAATTGTTCATCTCCAAATGTTCGAGGGCCGTAAGGTTGGACAGGCAAACAGACACTCTGTGAGGGTATTGAACCAATATTAACATGACTAGAGAGGTTAAGTTGAGCAGATACTGAGGCAGTGCGGCCCTAATATCACCACAATTCCAAATTCTAAGAACTTTCATTGATCCCAAAGGGAGAAGGGGTATTTGTCTTAGCTTGATACAACTTATGATGCTGATTTCAAAAAGGCGAGGAAAAACTGACATTTTATCTGTGCCAGACCACTCCTCCCATTCATTCAACTGGTTAAATCTCAGTTTCTCCAATGAAGGAAAGCCTGTATCACCGTCGCCATAGAATTCCCTTCCAATTTGTCGTATTGAAGGCATCATGTTGAATTCCAAGTTCTTGAGAAATGGAAGTTTCCCAAGAGGAGGGAGAGTGTCCCACCTAGCACATTTATTTAGACAGACAAATTCAAGATTAGTGATCTGATTGTTCTCCAACCAACTTGGGGACTTCATACCACCGTAATGATGAATGGAAAGTGATTTGAGATTGTGATGTGGTTGAAGGTCATCAAGTATTTCCTTTTCCTTGTCTCCTTGGCTTCTAATATCAGGCTTTCGGTTCAACGTCAGTTCATGAAGGTTCTCCTTGTCACCTAAGTTTGCCTCCATTGCCTCTTCCTTTGATTCAACATTCTGGATATTTTGGATGGATAGTCGTCTTCGGAGATATCTCAGGTCCTTTAACTCTTCTATCCGACGCCCTCTCTTACTTGAAACATGGAATTCCTCCAACTCCTGCAGCTCGGTCAACTTCCCAATCCCATCTATTAGAGATATTGTCTTAGCATCAGCAAATAAATGTCGCAATTTGATTAGCCTGTTCATTCCTTGTGGTAGAACACCGAAGGTGCCACGCTTCTTCAAATTCAGCACTTGCAGATGGTAAAGTTCTGGAAAAGCTTTGGGCAACTGCTTGATCTTAGTCCAAGAAACATCCAAGTATCGCAGATGTGGCAGATTACAGATAGCATCTGGTAGCTTGTTTATCCCACTGCGATCGTGTGATAAATCTATCACTCGGAGACTCTTCATATCTTCCAACAGTCCTTCCAGAAATTTGAAAAAATCTTTAGAACCATCCCCTGGTAAGAGGAGAAATTCACTAACATAATCAGGATAGAATATAAGCGTTCGCACTTTCTGCAACTTTCTCAACTCTTTTAGCGCATTCATTTTAACAACCCTCAGTGTCAAGTGGCAAACAGTTGGTGGAATTTTGACATGTTCATCATGGAGCACTAAACATTCATCCATAGAAACATACACTGCTAATTCCCTGATCAGATCGTGCATGACATACCTATTATTCACTGTACGCATAAAGAAGCATCTGCTGGTTAATTCATCGAAAACCTGGCTCCCAATATCCTCCAATGTCATTCTCCCTTGCAAAGTTTTTTCCTGGATAAAACCTTGAGCTATCCACATCTGGACTAACCGTTCTTTGTCGAACATGTGGCCCTTTGGGAATATGGAACTGTAGGCAAAGCATTGTTTATAATTTGAGCTCAGATGTTGATAACTCAGCCCTAGTGATGGAAGTATGTTATCCACAACAAAATCATGCTCCCACCATTCACTTTCTTGGGTAGCTTTCCAATATTGCTCTTCTAATCTGCAGCGTAACATACTTCCCACTGCCTTGGCTGCTAAAGGTAAGCCATGCATTTTCTTGGCTATCTGTCGACCAAGTAACTGCAACTCCCTTCTTAAATCTGGCTCAATCACCTTATCACCTAATGAACAATGTTCAAATAGTCTCCAATAATCATCTTCCTCGAGAAGTTCTAGTTTGATTGGCTTCACGGTCCCCATGGCCTCTGCGACTAATGGACTTTGTGTTGTGATCAGAATGGTGCTTCCTTTGATCCCAAATGTTAAGGCACTCCGGAGTTTTGTCCAACTGCTTCCTGTCTCATCCCACACATCATCAAGCACAAACAAAAACCTTTTATATGAAGTGGCATCCCTGAGCTTGCTTAGCTGTGCATCCAAACTAGCGTCGCCGAAAGGGCGGGAATCAGCAGTCACGTTGGTTTCCAGCTCCTTGGCGATCCTTTTGATATCAAAATTGTCCGAGACGTACACCCACTTCCTGAGCTCAAAATGCTGAGCGACCCTTTGATCACTGTAAACAAGCTGCGCTAGAGCAGTCTTCCCGACGCCTCCAATGCCTAAAATTGGTAGCACATCAAGATTCGCGAGGTGGAGGCTGCTCCCAGCGCTCTTTGTGTCGTCAAATTGAGGATCATCTCCTGCACTCAGAAGGATCTCCAAGATCAAGTCCCTCTCTTTGTCTCTCCCAAACAGCACCTCCTGCGTGCTGAATGAGCTGGTCTCCCTGTTCTGCCGCCTTGCGTGGTTGTACTCTTCCAGTTCAGCCTTTCTCTGGTTGATCTCTAAAGAAATCTTATCGAGATTCCCCAAGAGATTCTTCAACCTCCTCAGTTCATCATCCGAAACAAACAGATTCTTGAGAAATCTAAGACATGAGGAGGCGAAAGCACTCACCTTGCTCCTGTCCTGCACCTGAGCTTCCAGTTGCCTGTAATCCAATTCGTCCAGTAGGTCATCCGCTTCCAAAGCAGCGTCTTTGAGTTGCCTCATCCAACTGGCCAGTGCAAGGTCCCTGATTGGCCTCCCCTCAGCGGCGCAGATCACAGCGTGGATCCGGGGAAGTCTGCCCTCCATCTCCTTCAGCTTCTCATCGACGACCGAGAAGACATCACGGTGGGCGTCGGCGAGCCGGGAGGAGGCGATATTAACCAGTTTGTCCATCACGTAAGTCGCAAACCATTCGCCCACCAACATGCCCACGCCGGCCATGTCCCCGACTCCAAGGTCTATGGCGGTGGATTCTTGCTCCGGTCCTCCGGATCGGAGAAGGGGTTGTTCGCAACTTCTGAAATTAAGTGTTAATATCATTTTTTAATAATATTATTATGGAAATTTTTCATTCACATCTCCTAAAGTTTTAAAATTATTAAAATTCCCTTTAATAATTTTAAACTATGGTCATTTCACCTTCTAATAACATTGTCAATTGACGATGTAAGAATATGCCACGGTTCTTCGGACAAAATCAAATGACTAACACAGTATAAATTTATATTACATGAGCAAGTATCAATCTCTATCAAAGATAGAGTGTGTCCTTCAAAAATAGTGTATTTGTCTTTGACTGTATCAGACGTCGATACGATTATGGATCGATCGTGATTTATCTCTCTTTGAATAGTCATGAGAGATAAATCAAAATATAAGGGGATGTAACCTACAAATCATTCACATCCTCTTGTTCACAATTAAGTTTGAATATTATTTTTTTATGAAATTATTATGGAAATTTTTCATTCACATCTCTAAACTTATCAGCTTTTTGAAATTTCCTCATAAAGTTTTAAAATTATTAAAATTCCCTTTAGTAATTTTAAACTATTGTCATTTTACCTTCTAATAGGAGTAAAAATATAATAATTTGGTGTCCCCACGGAGATGGTATGGTGATTAAAATATGATGATATTTATAAAAGTGGTATGGGTTAATTTCGGAGGAAGTTTAAAATTATTTCTTAGATTCAGATGATCCATATGTGTCTTGACCATCACGTCAAGATCCATAAAGCCTTTCGTAATTTACTTTTCTCATAATGACTGTGGAACAGGCCGATAGGAGCCGCTAAGTTCGCGGTTCTAACTTTTATAGAAAAATATAATAATTTGGTCCCTATGGAGATAACGTGTTGGTTGGGACAGAGAGGTACTTACGAAATAAACATAGATCGATTCCGGAGACAACTAGGCGAGTCTAAAATCCTTCTTTGGTGTTAGATGATCTCCTTTGCTCTGGCCAATCACATTAAGGTTATAAGTCCCCTATGATTTATCTTCCTTATAATGATCATGGGATAAATCGATGGGATCGCTAAATTGACAATTTAATCTTTTTTTTTTAATATATAATAATTTAAAAGTATTTTGATGATTTTTATATAGATTAGTACAATGGAAATAAAAATGTAAATAAAATAATAACAACTCACACAACACCTAGATTTTAACTTGGTTCGGAGATCTACTCCTACTTTCAAGATAATCCTTAAGATGGATTACTCCTCTTACAAACTTTCGTTATCTTCTTCTTTGGATGAACACTAAGATGGAGAAAATCTTCTTGCAATTTGGAGCTTATACAATACAACCAAATACAGTCATAAGTGTAAAAAAAACAAATTACAATACAAAGAAAACTTTCCACAGTAAGTAGATCGTTGTTTGGTTGCTCTTGAAGGCTTTAGAAGATCTGGAATGCAATAAAACTTCCTCTTCAAAAATCCAAGAAAATCGACACTTGAACTGTCGTCAAGTCTTCCTTTTATAAGCTCGGCAACGACTGATCTTCACCTACCAATCAACTAGTCTTACCTCAGTCTACTGGTCACTCGATCATTATCTCACAACAACTTGATCCACATCAGATTTCAGTCAAGCAATCGACTGCTCACAGTCATTAGTCAAATAGTTAGTCGACTCTAGAACTCTCTGTGTGCTGATGGCTAAAGTCAATCGACTGGTCTTACCACACTAGTCGATTCCAGTTCGTTCTATCCGCTTTAACAACTCAATCAATCGACTACTCTACCACAACAATCAACTGTTGTGTCGTTGATCTCTCGAGCACTTCATTTTGTAGAGACCTTCGTGACCACTAGAGGGGGGTGAATAGCGATGACATTGCTTGATGGATTACAATCGTTCGTGTCTATAAATCGTGTTAGTGCACAACGGAATAATAACAATAAAAATAATAACACGAATACAAGTACACACACAACACCAAATATAACGTGGTTCGGAACCAAATGGTTCTTACTCCATGGATCGAGCTTAAACGAGTTCTAGTGATATCAATCACACACCACTAACAATAACTCCTTCTCGGAACAATATGGAGGCGGAGAAACCTCTTACAACGATTACAAAAGTAATACAAGAAGTAACAAGCAAATATAAGATGAAAATACAAAACAATATAAAGAAAACTTTACAACTATTGCTTTGAAGTGTTTGCTTGTTTGGTTGCTTGAATTGCACTTGGAGACTCTGATTTGTAGCAACAAATCGCCCCAAAGATGTCCAAGAACCGCTGCCAAATCCTCCCTTCACGAGCTCCCTTTAAAGTTGCTCCTTAGGCTGGATTTCGCCTAGCAGTCAACTAATCGGGACTATCAATCGACTGCTCCTGTAGCCATTGTCTCACAACGACATGAGTCACGTTGGATAAGTTCCAACGGATAGACCATCAGTCGACTGATCATGTCCATCAGTCGACTGATGTCTCAATCAGTCGAGTGCTCGCACCGATCACTCGATTGAAGAGCATTCTGTGCTCGACATCTCGACTAGCGATCTAGCACCAATCGATCTCCAATGCCGATCGATCGCTTTCACCGATCTTTATCGCCGGCAATGATCGCTAGGTCATCTTCCCGATAAATCCTAGTTGATTTCATACTACCGATCGACCATAGTCTCGGTCGGATCGATACATCTCAAACATGAGGTCTTAACCCAAGTATGGTGCCTCCATACTTGCTAAACCACCCGTAGTCTAGACCTAAGCCTTCTAGCCACCTCCGTCAGCCTCGCGCCTATCGGATCCCTCCAAGTCATCCATGACTTGTTCATCCATACGCTAGTTTTCAGGTGCTTACATCGGCTATTGTCATGCTAATGGTGTCTACACCGCCAAGGCACATTGGACTTATGCTGCCAAGACTCCCGCTTGGACTTTACGCCGCCAACCATTGAGCTTATGTCGCCAAGACTCCCGCTTAGATTTTATGCCGCCAATATTCCCCTTGGACTTTCCAAATGTCAAGACTCAAGCTTGGACTTTCCCTTGCCAACCCATGTTGGACTTTTCATGCCAAGACCCATGCTTGAACTTTCCTTTGCCAAGACCCATGCTTGGACTTTCCTTACCAACCCATGTTGGACTTTTCCTTGTCAAGACTCATGCTTGAACATTACATGTCAAGTACTCAAGATTTGGACTTTCCCAATGCCAAGTGTCCCACTTGGACTTTCCATGCCAAGTACTCATGACTTGGACTTTACCATGACAATCACATTGTCATATGCTTTTGTCGAACATCAAAATATCACTCGAGTCAAACTCGAGTTTGGTCAATCGTGACCTCGGCCGATTGCACCAACACATTTCTCATTTTCGACTCAGCTCATCCCGACTACTCATAACCAGTCAACTTCTTTACCACAATAGTCAACTACTCTACGACAGCAGTCAACTGTTGTGTCGCTGATCTCTCGAGCACTTCATTTCTCATTTTCGGCTCGGCTCATCCCAACCACTCATGGCCAGTCAACTTCTTTACCACAATAGTCGACTGCTCGAGCACCGCTCAAATTTCCGAGTTTAAGTGTCAACTCATGCACCTGAGCACCTCTCGAGAGCTCGAATCCTAAGCCCCGCTCAGGACAGACTTCCCGAGCTCGCTCGGGACTTCCTGAGCACTGCTCAGCCCAAGCACGACTCGGGACTTCCCTAGCACTGCTCGACCCGAGCACCACATTCCCCAACTGACTTTTCCTCATCGCCCGAGCATTCGATCGGACAACCAATCGATTGATGCTACTCATCAATCGACTAGTCTTTAGACCAGTCAATTAGAACAAGTAACCAATCGACTAGTATACTTCAAAAATTGAGGTTTAACCCACCAAGTATGATTCTCTCATACTTGACACTTCCTTTTAGTCTAGACCTAAACCTTCGAGTTTCTTCTATCAGTCTCGCGCCTTTAGAATGCATCCAAGTCCACGACTCCTCAATCCTCATCCTTTGTGCTTGCCTTCAAGTGTTTCCATCGGCTTTGTTATACTATCGGATCTTCTTTTGTCAAGAGGTCGCACATCTGGGACTTCTATTGTGAAGTCTTCATACTTCGATTTTTCCTTGCCAAGTCTCCACACTTGGACTTTTTTTGCCAAACATTCATACTTGGACTTTCCTTATCAACTCCCAGTCAATGTCGGCTCAGAGTGTTTAGAGATCCTGGGCGAACCAATACAAATCGGGCCCTCTTATAGATGAAAAAATCTTTTTTGATAAAATTTGAGCCCTTGTACTTATGATATTTTAAGGAATAATTTTTAGACCATGAGCAAGCAGAGGCGGATTCAGGATTTTATATTGGGGAGGTCATCATACTAAATTATAATAATATTAATAAATAAATAAATAAAATTTTAATAAAAATAGCTTAAAATTGAGGGGGGGGGGCTGCATGCACCCCCCTAGATTTGCCCCTGTGAGTAGGCATCTCATTTGCCCTGGTCCAAGGCCAATCCTATTCCTAGTTGGACTTTACTTGTAAAGTGGTCAATCTTAATCTACTTGACTTCTCGATCAATAACTTCCTTTATATGACTATGAATATCTCATATCATGTCCTATATCAAATGTATTGTTAAATATCAAAATTATACTCGAGTTCCATTCGAATTTGGTTAATCTTGATCTGAAGTTCATTGTATCAATAATTTCTTAAATATATTTTTTTTAAATGGGATGACAAATTAAGAAAGATGAGATTATTCGCATGAGCACTTTTTAATTTATTTCTCATACAAATATGGGACGTAGGATAGCCGCCAACGCGATTGTTTTTTCATAGGATAGTTGAACATACAGGACTAGTCTAAGTAAATCGAGCAAGTAAAATGGTTTAAATGATGGGAGTAAAGAGAGTAAGTTGGATGAATTAAGTTTATCAAATGTGGATGGATTGATTGAACGAATTAAATAAGATGTCCTAGGTAGAAAGTGTCAAGCAAATTAATCAGATGGACCTGATAAATTGAGTGGATCATATAAATAATAGCTCATTTAATTGACATAAACAAGTCAAGCAGATTGAATCAGACAAATAAGCAAACTAGGATATGTAAAAGCTACAAAAATGATGGACGATGATCTTGACGGACAGAATAAAGAATATTGGTCCTTCGTCTTATTACTTTTTAGTATAATTATTATATTTCTCGATGAATTTATAGAATTTCTTTTCAAATACAATGATAAATTAAGAAAATTAAGAGTATTTTATCTATTAATTTTCTCTTTCAAATGTGGGACTATATATATATTTTTAAATATAATTGTCTTAATAATCTATAGAACTGTTGAATCCAGAAAGCTCCACCTCAAAAACTTTGGCAACCCAAATTTCCTGCGAAAGTTCACGTGACTTAGTAGGAACGTTCCTTGTAGTGTCCCACTCATCATAAATATTGAACTAATGGGACCCTCCTTAAAAATGAATTCACTTCATCCAAAAAAAAAATAAAAAATGAATTCACGATGATATATAGCAGACGACATTTAATTTACTACACTTATTAAATTATTCCTCTTATAAATGAGAATTATTAAATCATTCACAGGTAGTTAAGAAATTCTAAAAGGTTTTTTTTTAATTAATTAAGATATACCCCTTGTCTTAACTTATTTTATACCATTAATTATGTGAATATCGAATTTAAATTTTTCTAATACCCATGATCCTCAAATAGGTCGATCTTGCCATAAATAATGGCGAAAAGTGATTTATAAATTAATTTTTAATAAATTTTCATTCCAATGAACACCTTGGAATTTCACATAGCTTCAGACGTTCAGCAAGATGTTATGTAAAAATGTATTCTGATAAATTTTAAAAGAATTAAAGAGAAATATAAAACAAACCCAAGGTGATTCAAACAAAACTCAAAACGAATCTAATAAAAAATACGACCACAGTATATAAGAGCATCCTAAGTCACTCTAAACCATGCATGCACTTATTCTGCATACTAATCAACAACTGTAATTACTACGTTACTTCCTCTGTTAAAAACTTGGATAATTATTTTTCAGTCAACTCATAAATGAAACCATTTTGAATATTTTGGCAATTTGTTGCGGACTTGTATTTTTAAGCGCAATTTCGACGAAGCGATGAGAACGATTCGATGCGGATGAATAAATCGAGCAATTACAGCAATTTGAAGCAGCAAGCAAAAGCATGCCAAGGGAGAAGAAGAAGCAGCTCTCTGAGAGAGACGACGGAGCAGTCGCAGTTCTCCCGATGGAATGCATCGCCCACGTGCTCTCCTTCACAACGCCACGGGATGTCTGCCGGGCGTCCTTGGTGGACAAAGCCTTCCTCGCCGCCGCGGAAACCGACGCGCTGTGGGAGCACTTCCTGCCGTCCGATCGCGGGGAGATCCTGTCCCGAGCCGTTGATCCCGTCGAGTCCGCCTCCCCCAAGGAGCTCTACTTCCGCCTCTGCGACCCGATCCTCGTTGACCAAGCCCAAATGGTAGATTATCTACAACTTCATTTCTCGTGGATCACTAAATAAAGATTGTCTGTTACATTAATTTTTTGTCTTGCGGATTTTTTAAGATATATATGTTTTTCCCCTCTTTTCTCTGCTTGTGATGATGCAACTTGGAGCAGAGCTTCCAGCTGGAAAAGTCAACGGGGAAGAAGTGTTACATGATATCAGCGGAGAAGCTGAACGTGACGTGGGGGAGCACCCCGCAGTATTGGAGATGGATTTCTGTAGAAGAATCGAGGTAATTAACAGACAGCATCACTGACAGTATGCCCGAGGAATTTTGAATGAAATGTTTAGTTTATAGAATAATTATTTTTTATGATTTATCACCAAAAAAAAAGAAGGAAGAAATAGTTATTCCTTACTTGTAGGAATACTTATTAATGATTTTAAAAAAATCTATCATTTAAACGACATGTTCACTTTAGATTAGATAGGTTGCATACACCTATTCACTTAAATCAAATGGGAATGGTCGGATTAGGTGAACATGTTAAATGGGATCAATGTGATTAGACAATAATCTAGTTGAATTAAATAATCTGATTCGGTTGAACTTTGAATGGACTAATTGAATTAGTCTCTCTAATAGATCAATCAGTTTAGACGAAATGATCAACATCCTAATCAATTTGGTTACACTAGCTAAATGATAAGATTCTTTCTATTAAACTAATTAATTTGGATAGATCAATGTAATTGAGTTAATTCATTGGGTTAGGACATACTAGTCGGTCTAGTCAAATTGACTAAATGATTTTACCATATTAAATTGATTGATAATCAAGTTTTAATAAATTAATTATGTATATATGCATTTTTATTAAGAATAAAATAGTATACATCCTTTATAATATATTTCAATTGACTAAATATATAAATAATTAATTTTTATTTATTTTAATTCACAAACAAAATCGAAGAGAAAAAAAAAATCCTTTATATGTTTTATATTCCATAAACTAAATTGAAAAACTCATGCATAAATTTTGTTGATATATCAATTTTGATTTATATATTGGGTTTCAGATTTGCTCAAGTGGTAGAGCTTTTAGCAGTTTGTTGGCTACATATTCATGGTTGCATCGACAGTCGACTCTTGTCTAACAATACCACATACGTTGTCTACCTCGTTTTTAAATTAACTCCTGATGCATTTGGCCTTGATTCGGCTTCCCAATTTGCCTCTGTGAAATTAGGAGTTTATGCATCAGAAATGCACGTCTCTTTAATGCTAGATGATGATGATGATGATATGGATGTGGATGACAACGAAGAGAACACAAAAAATATAAGGTTGAGAGAGGATGGATGGCTAGAAGTCGAGTTAGGCGAATTCTATAACAATGAAGGGGATGAAGGGGAAATGGAGGCTCAATTGTGGGAGACTGAAGAACTGCATTGGAAACAAGGCCTTATCATCCATAGCTTTGAGATCCGATCAAAGAAGGGACAATAAAGTATATACTTAGTAGATACTCTGTAACGTTATAAGCGAGTTATTTGGACTTCTAAATTATCATAGATTATCAGTGTAGTTTTACATCATTAAGTACACTTTTATACTTTGCTACAGTGGTTTAGTTCTAAACTCACTCAGTAACAAAATTTTAGACCTAATTTGTTCTAGAACATTAAGATATTTCATGATAATTAAGATTTCTATTTGCTTAATTAGCCACATTTAATCAAACGTTGGTTTAGTGTCTTATCCTTTTTGTTATAAGAGAGTTCCTAACTCCCCTATTATTTATTTAAAAAAAAAACATTGCAATTGTTCAATTTTAGTCATTATTAAATTATATAAAATTATTTGTATAATTGAGTAAGATAGAAAATTAGAATTAATTGAATAAGAAAAAAACATTGAGGAGTGGCAATAAAATGACACCAACAATATTGAGTATATATCCAAATTAGGACTCTCATTTCGAGAATGCCCTATTTTTTTTTTTAATAATTCAGAGGTCCGGTATATTGAGCAACTACTTAACTTATATTTTAGAAATGTCTAAATTGGAAGGTCTCTTTTCCAAAATGGCCAAATCAAGCTTTTTTTTTAACAAAATAAATCAAAATTAAACTGCTCTTCGTTATTCCACTGAACAATATGATTTTAAAATCTGCAAAATCAATTAAAAACGTTAAAATAAATAAATGCTCATTTATTTTAATATGTAGACCAATTTTTCGATTTATAAGTTATTTTTTTTATTTTTTAAAGATCAAGCTATTTGGTGTTTAGTGAAACATCTTACCTGATTGCATAATTTATTTGTCTTTAGAAAATAAGAAAGCGTGAAATACTAATTCATTTTACTGGGTACGTATTAATCTTTTTCAAAAAAGAATAAAAATTTAATCTTATTAATTTCAAACCATCAAATTTAATTGAAAGAAATCAGATTAGTTTTTTCACTTTAAAAATAAACAACAAAATTTTAACTATAAATTAAATGGAAATTTGCTTTGTTTCTTTTTTTTTTTTCTTTTGCTAATTTCAGTCACTCAATTTTGAAAACAAACTATTTGATGAAATAAAGGATATTTTTAATCTAGAAAATAAAAGGGTTCAGTTTCTCTATTTTGGAACCGAGGTGCTTGAGTAAGCAATCTTGGGGGGAAAAAAAGAAAGGTGCTTGATTTTAGACATGTTCCAAAATTAAGGATCGTAACTGAATAATTGTTTATGAATATTAAGCAGATAAACTATGGATATATGAAAACTTACATCCTAAAATTTATTGATTATCCACCATACAGCATACAAAGTCATTGTGTAGTCACCAAAACACACATAAATGTGATAGTAAAGTAATTAGTTGGCATGACAATTAGGCATAAAAGAATATTGCAATTGTACTCAGAGAGACTTTGAAAGCATAATTATCCTAAATGATGCGGCACTAATTATCACTTTTGAAACGAAGATGTAGGGAGGCTTGGGGGTCCTCTTCGACCGCAACAGTAAATAAAAGAGTGATGACAAGAGATTTAACATGGTTTGAAATTTAAATTCATACTCCACGAGTGAGCTTTAGAGTGAGCTCCGGCGTTATATACCTTTACTATAATTCCTCCTTCTCAGAAGTACTTCCAGATGTGGGGCAACCCCTTACAGATAAAAGCTTATACAAGATAAAAGAAAAATGAGGCTCGTATTATTCTCCTCCTTCTTCCTCCGTCCAGGATAGTTCCTCTCCTCCAGTAGTGAGTCTCTGTTGAGAAAACTAATTAGCCACCGAGAGAGAGAGCGCCAGAGAGAGAGGAAAAAGTCTCCTTCTTCCTTCCTTCCTTTTATCCTTGTCGCCCCTAAAATCAGTTGTCGCGTAACAAACTACCTTGATCACTGTCCACATGAAGGGTTATACAAGTTTGAAGAATAATATTGTTATGATATTAGTGAGTGAGGGTTACTAAGAATCTTCTGTGGGATCCTCCATGGGTCTTGGTTTGTTATACTGTGTAACAAACTCTCATGAGAAAACATAGTAGGAACCCTCCCTCCTTACCTTCATTTTACGAACGGACCCCTCCTTATCCATACCCAAATTTCGCTCTATTTCCCGAGTTATTCTGTTATTAATTTGGCTCATTTTTCCGACTTGCTTTCCTACACCATTCTGGCCATTTAATCGAGGTGCATATAACTCAACTCGGCCCTCCGAGTTGCTATTTGACATTGTTCTGGCCATCAGGCGCATACGCTTATAACCCACTTCGGCTTCTCGAGTTGTTGTTCCTCATTGTTCTGGTCGCCAACCCAACTCGGCTCCCAGAGTTGCCACACCCTCAACCTGGCTTAACCTTCCAAGCTAGGCCCTACTTGATTTAGATATATACTCCAAACTGTAGTCGCATTCATTTGATCTTACCCTCTCCCCTTTTATCCCTTCGTTATTTCTTCCTTTATTCCTCAAGTCGGGTTACAGGGGTATCATTAGCCACCCCCCAAAATAGGCAGACTAATCCCTTGGTCTAACATTTTAAATTATGAATCCCCCTTAATCACCCTTCCTCGACCATAACTTAACCGTCTTCTCATCTCTTACTGATTTTATTTAACTTATTGGGCTAGGATCTTCCTCTTCATTACTTATCATAGGCATATTAATCCTCTTGCTGGGCTGATGGACCCCACTTTTCCATCTTAGGAGGAAGTTTAAAAGCTAAAACCCTCGGAAATTTGATCTCCCCACGACAACTTCTTCTTCTTCTATCCCGACTCTTTCTCTTCCTCCCAACAATTTTCACCAACAATTGTCCCATGCCTAAACCTTCGGCATCTAGGAGTCTTCTTTCTTCCAACGATCGCTTCCTCTCAACCACAAGTAAGTGCCTGCCTTCCCTGCTATGACTCCTTCTCCAACAAACCCTAGCTCAACCCCTTGGTATGAAGATACTTCCTCGATGTTAAAGACCTACTTATAGACCCCACTGTAAAATGCCTTTTTTGCTTCCCCTTCCTATCGGCCACATCTTTACCCCCCCCCCCCCCCCCCCCCCCAACCATCACTGTTTCTTTTTAGATCAGCTAGAAAATGACCTTTGACTGCCCATACCCCCTATTTACTTTGAGCTATTAGATTTCTATAAACTACCTATTAACCAGCTAGTCCCTAATGCCTTCCAACTATTAGCAGGCATCGTCATAGTTTTCAAATATTTAAGACTCCCTTTGTCCCCTCTAATGTTCCACTGCCTTTTTCAACTAAAATCTTCGAATATAGGTATTTTTTACTTTGCTAGTCGTCCAGATTGTCAGTTTCTTACTAATAAGCTCTCCTCCCATAAAGGTTGGAGAGAACTATATTTCTTTGTCCGACTCACTACCCCACTCCCCTACTCCGATACTTGAAAGATTATCCTTCTAGACTTACCCTCCCTTTCAGAATTGTCAGCTTCAATGCCCTTTTACCGAGGTTCACATGGTGTTGAAAGAACACCACTATAATTATGACCTTTTATTATATGTCCACATTCTGAGCCACTGCGGATTGTCCCCCTTCCACCTGGATAATCCTGTCGTAATAGGTAGGATGCTACCAGAATTTTATAGATAATGTCTGCTAATTCTTGATATTGTTGTCTATTATTTCGTATATAATACTCCGCAGACGATCTGATGCAGAGGGATCGGGATAGCGCGGAAAAGACCATGGCCGATGAGGCCAAAGAAAACGCACATGGGGAAAATCCCCTGTCTCCCCTTCTTCCCCTCCTAAGAAAACTCCGCTTATGCAAGGGGTGTCCTGCCAGCTCCACGACTCTTCTTACAATTTTATCCTCTCGATCTCGTAGCCCCCCCTCCTCTCCTGCTTCGTCGACGCCGCCACCTTATTACTTCCGATCCCATTAAGGAGGACATTTGTGCTTCTGATACCTTCCCCCTTGTTCCCGAAGAGAATTCTTCAATTTTACCTACCTCTTTGATTCCCTCTTCTTCTGGTATGGAGATTGATCCTCCTATGTCTTCTCCTCCTCCAACTGCACCCCCAGAACTACCCCATCCTACTTCCCCACTTTTCGATTCTGCCTCCCTTGATCCTTCCTTACTCGGGGAAGAACCTCCTCTTCCCATGGGGGATATCCTCCCCCTTAGCCCTCCGACTACCACCCTAGGGTTAGTCCTCAGGATCCATACTCCCCAAGAAGTAAGGATGTTCAATCAATCGAGAGTACAGGGCCCCTTCGAATGCCTCCGTACAAAACTAGCAGTGGTACTATTCTTCATCTTTCCCTTTTCCTAATATTTATTCCTAAGGCATACCTTTCTCTTGTACAGGCAGTGACCGTCTACAACGAGGCAGCTCAACATTTGGCCAACTACCAATCGACGATGGCAACTCGTCATACTGCCTCTGAAGTTAGATTGAAGTGAACGTCCCAGTAGATAGTTGAGGGCAAGCAGCGGGAAGCTGCTCTAGCCACCTCTGAGAAGAGCTTGAAAGCCCATTATGAGGAGTTGAAAGCCAAACTGACAACCATGGGGCGCGACAAAGAGAGAGGTTCAAGGGGAAGTCGACACCCTACGTGCCCAATTGCTCCTCCAGACCCAGATTCAAAATGTCAACGCCCTAGCCTAAGAACTGACAGCATGTCAAGTCCAGTTGAGGGAGACCCGTGCTAGGAGATCTGAATCATTTGCCAAGTTGATACAAGCACAGTCTACTATCAAGATGTTAGAATCTTCTCGTGCCTCAACCTCAGCTCGACTGGATCATCTCTCCTCAAAGATATCAGCCCTTCCTGCAGAACTCTGAGCGATCACCCTCCAAATGCAGGAACTACAATTAGAGCAGACTCAGGCCATCCACTCCTTGGGTCAACAAACTCTATCCATCGCCAAAGACGAAGACACATTGAAGGCCGCTCTTTCTACCCAAATAGTTACAGAGCATCACTACTGAGTTTTGATGTATAAACCATGATTAAAATTAGAATAAATTTGTGATCTAATGTACAGATTAAGTGTGCATGCGGACTCAATAGGAAAATCCTAGTAGGTTGTGTGGATCGGATACTAGACAAATTTTTTAACAAATCAGGAGAATCAGACACCAGACATAAAGTTCAGATAAGTCGAGTAGACCGGACATCTGACAGAAAACCAGTTGGGTCAGAGAGATCGAATAACCAATAGAAAATCCAGTTGTGTCAAAGAGATTGGACAACTGACATGAAGCCCTGGTGGGTCATATCGGATGTCAAGCAAGGTAAGTCCGGCTAGACATTCGACAAGTAAGCCTCAAGTGAAGAGGTGAAGTCAAGTCCTGATGTGCGCAAATCGAGCCTCTAACCGTGAGGCCAAAGATCGACTTAAGCTCAACTATCGCAAGTGCACGGTTGTCATCAAGTAATAAAAATATCGATCCCACAGGGACTGGTAATCGAATACTTGTTTGCTAAGAGAATATAGATTGTATAGACCGAATTAGTTGGTGGAGAAATCAAAGAGTCAAAAGGGAGAGAATGGGGAGCAAGAAGGTTGAGAGATCACTTTCACAGGGACACTACTGTCATTGAGTCTCTGTTATAATCGACGAAAATGATTATTGGATTTCGATTTCACCTATGTTATATTGAATATGTTGCCTACTTATGTTCCTAAGTTTTATATGATTTGTTTTGCGGAAGAATCATCAAGTTTAATCCCGGTGAACTTTGGTACTATACGGGAAATACCTAATCTAAACTAAAACACCCCTTTCGGATCCATAGAGCTCAGGAGATTGTTATCAATGGATTACCCTTATCACAGGTCCCACAACCTCTCCGAGTTGATTTCTCCTACTTCGCGACCTCTAAATAGAATAGGTTCATAGAGTTCTAGTATGCCCTATGTTCTCCCCATGCATGAACAGGCAAACCTTATTTCAAATCCTACTCTTTCACGTCCTAGGATCTACGGTCACCGGAGTAAAACTCACCTTTCGGGTCATCTTGATTCTCCTAGATTTCGATATGAATGTTGTCGGCACTCATAACGATTACGCACGGTAGACTAAGAGCAAACTCAAACATCTTCATCATACTAGGAATTATAAGTTGCAAATAAAAATTAGAGAAACTCAAAATTCATTGTAAGACAAAGTTCAACATGTATAGGTTACTCCCTAATCCTAGAATCAATGAATCAACTCCATAAAGATGGAGATACATCCACAAGACATGATCAAAACAAGATCAAGTCGAAAGGAATTGCAATAAAGGAAAAAAAAAAGAGGGCTCAGTCTTGATTTTGGAAGATATTGGTGTTGATGCAGTAAGAATCACTCCTTAGTTTTGATATATGAAGCACAGTTAAATGTTAGGATTCACTTGTGTTCTAATATCAGTGTTAAGTGTGCAGGCTTAACAGGAAGTCCTAGTAGGTCGTGTTGACCGAATACTAGGCATGTATCTTGACAGATCAGGAGAACCGAACACCAGGCATAAAGTTCAGATGGGTCGCATAGATCGGACATTTGGCATGAAGATCGATTGGGTCAGGAGACCGATCAATCGGGCAAAAAGTCCAGATGGGTCAGACAGACCGGACAGCTAGTGGAAGCCCTGGTGGGTCAGATCGGATGTCAAGAGTGGTAAGTCCGACAGGTAGCCGATAGGTAAGCCTCGAGTGAAGAGGTGAGGCCGAGTCCTCTGTAGGGGGACAAAGCTAGGCGTCGATCCAACAAAAAGTCCGTGGGGGACTTCGTAGTCGAGATCGAGCAGTATTACTAACTGCTATCGCATTTCATATTATGTATTTGTACTAATCCTATTTTGCAGGAATCAGTCGACTGAAGTCCAATCGACTGAATATGTATCAGTCGACTGGATACCTATTTGGCAGGATCAACTAGTAATCAATCGGAGATCGTGTGATGCAGATGGAAAGGGATTCAGTCGACTGAAGAGTTTGAGTCGACTGAAGAGGGAAATTTTCCGATGTGGAGCCGAGTGACGTAGAGTCAACTGGAGAGGTTTCAGTTGACTGAAAGACCACGAATTCCATATCGATGGGTTGATGTAGAGTCGACTAGAAGACGTTCCAGTTGACTAGAAAAAGTTTATAAAAGTTGTGCTCGATAAGATCCAAACAATCAATCTAATCTATGTCAAAGTGCTGCTGAAATTTCTGCTCATTCACGAAAATTCTCCTTCCACAACAAGGCGATTTTTCGACACTTTGTGACTACCTTTTGATTGATTTAAGTGTCGGTATAAAGTCTTGTATTTCATTAATTTACTTTCGTTTATTGTATTTAACTTCAAGGGTGGGTAGTTTGTGTTAGGACCTGTGCGCCCGCTAGAGGGGGGTGAATAGCGCGTTGGCGTACGATGATGGAATTTGATCGTGATCGTCTCTACAAATCATGTTAGCGCAGCGGAATAATGATAATAAAAACAATAACACGAAATGAAACAACCACGAACACAAAGATATAACGTGGTTCGGAACCGAACGGTTCCTACTCCACGGATCGAGCTCCAAAGAGCCCTAGTGATGCACACGCACTCACTAATCACAAATACTCCTTCTCGACACAAGTCGGAGGTGGAGAAACCTCGTACAAAAGATTACAACAATAATCTAAGTAGATACAAGCAAATACAATAGTGAAATACAATGCAAGTAAAGAAAACTACTTTACAAGAGCACTTTGGTTGCTTGATCTTTGGTTGCCTTGGACTAGCCTTGAAGGACTGGAAGAGCACCAACAATTCCCCTTCAAATCGCCCAAGTAAACCCTTGCTTCAATCCCTCCACGAACAACTCCTTTTATCCTCCGTCGGGCTGGATTTCCACCTATCAGTTGACTGCCATAAGTCACCAGTCGACTGATGCCACTGTTGTCGTGAGACAACAGCTCGATCCACGCCGGAAAAACTCCAACGAATCTCTTGGCGATCCGCCAATATTGTAATCGATCGCGGCGCCCGTCGTGATCGCGATCGGCTATGGAGCGCTCGTGCAAAGACTTAATCGCGCGATCATCAACCCTTGCGATCGATCGCTACATCGATCGCCGACTACTCGATGAGCGATCATTGCGAGCATTTCGGCTCTAAACGGCAGTCGAACTCTTAGTCGACTCTCTGCAGTCGAACCGGCCATAATGTCAGTTGACTGCCAACCTCAAAAATGAGGTTTTAACCCCAGTATAGTGCCCCCATACTTGCTAGACCACCCTTAGCCTAGACCTAAGCCTTCTAGCCACCTCCATCAGCCTCACGCCTCTCGGATCCCTCCAAGTCATCCATGACTTGTTCATCCATCGTGCTAGCCTCCAGGTGCTTCCCTCAGCTATGTCATGCTAACGATGTCTACACCGCCAAGGCATATTGGACTTACGCCGCCAAGACTCTGCTTGGACTTTACGCCGTCAATCATTCCCCTTAGACTTCTCAAATGTCAAGACTCAAGCTTGAACTTTCCCTTGCCAACCCATGTTGGACTTTCCATGCTAAGACCCATGCTTGGACTTTTCCTTGTGCCAAGTACTCAAGACTTGGACTTTCCCAAATGCCAAGTGTCCCACTTGGACTTTCCATGTCAAGTACCCATGACTTGGACTTTACCTTGTCAAGACCCATGCTTGGATTTTCCCTTAATCACATGGTCAACCCTAGTCAACCATCAAGATCTCCCTCGAGTCAAACTCGAGTCTGGTCAATTATAACCTGGGTCGATTGCTCCAACAATCTCCCCAACATATTAACCGACATCAATGTCCAACATCAATGTCAAACCACTTTGTCAAACATCCTATGTCAAACATAAAAACATCACTCGAGTCAAACTCGAGTATGGTCAATCGTGACCTGGGCCGATTGCACCAACAATCTCCCCCTTTTTGATGTTTGACAAAACAAACCTTGAGTTAGGCCCCTAACTCAAATTCCCTTACCAATTTTCCAAATTGGTAATTTAATCTTCTCCCCCTTTTTGACATACATCAAAAAGGTTATCTCTCCAAGGAGGTCAATGTCTCATGTCCCAATGAGATCTTACAATCTCCCCCTTGGTCCAAAAATACCTAGAATGCCTACCATCTTCCTAGTGATAAGTCTCATATCACTCAAGAGAGGCAATCCTATTCACTCTCCCAATTTCCAAATTGGGTCTCTCAAAATCCCATCAATTTTCCCAATTGATGTCATTCTTCCCATAACTTCTCTTCTTCAAGGAGAAAAACACATCCATTATCCCATGACGGATAACTCCCCCCAAAGGCTTGCCCCCCCTTTGACCATTGCACCAACAATGTCCTTGGGAAGTCCCTAAGCTAATAGGAACTCTAAACCATCAAAATTAAGGTTTTAAGTTCAACATAGAACTTTCACTCACCTTAAGATTGATACAAACCCTAAAACCTCTCCAAATCCATATCCAATGGATTTTCACCCTTTCAAATGCTTCCCAAAGCATATTCTGGGGTTAGGAGTGATTAGGAACCTTTACCATGGCTGAAAATGGGCTAATTGCCACTCATGGCGATCATTGCCACTCTGATCGCACCGCATCAGTGATCGGTGATATAAAATATCAATTTCAGCTATTAGAATTGAAATTCAGTAATTTATAAGTAATTATACGTATATCGAAAAATCACGAAATTTGATACGTATATTACTTATAGTCAATAAAATGGATGAAAATTATTTGAAAATTATTTTACCCATAAAATAGTGAAATTGGCACAAAGTTCAAAACCATTGAAATTTTCAATGTTTTGGTCCTACTTTGTATCAACTTCATCAATGGTGATTGCTATCAAAAGATAGGCTTCACCAAGGTTTTCTAAATCGATTTTAAAATGTTTTTGAAAACCTATATTGGATCATATTCCTTGTACTTAATATACATGACTTGTATACAAGCTTTCCCAAAGATCCACATTGAATTAAAATGAGTTTTGGTTCAACTAGATGCAAAAACTATGCACCTTGAACTCAACTCATATCCTAGCATCTCACATGTATCTAGGGTGTATAAATACACATACATGTCAATTGGATGTGAGATGTGGGTTTTGTTCTCCCTAATCTAGGGTTTCATGCATTTTCTAAGGCAACCCTACTTGATTCCCTTATAAATGGGACTCCAAGTCATGTCATAGTCCTTATATCAATTTTAATCAATTAAATGCATGAAATGATCATGGAATAATAATAGCAATATTAAAAACATGGCCAATGATCATGATGTCATGACATATGATAAAATCTAAAGCACATGACATTTAACTAAAACCTAAGCATACTCATGACATATAAATGATAGAAATAAGCATGATGTCATGACATGACATATGACAAACAAAGCATGACATATAAAATATATAGGTATAATAATACCTAAATTTTAATATTAATTTCCATTTTAGATAATTAAGTATATTTTGCCATATTCTTATTAATCTCCCTAGTGTGCCAAAAACCCAAGATAACACACTAACCTCTAAACTTAAATTGTGTCAATTTTGATCATTTTATCAAACTTCTCAAGTAATATTGGCACATCCTAAAAACTTTTAGGATTATGATTCAAATTTATTTCCAAGGTAATCCTAGCCTTGAAAATAACCTAAAGTGCCACCTTTACCATGGTTGAGTTAACTACTCATCCAATCAAGGTTGGCATATCCTAACCCCATCTAGCGTGATTCAATCACGCTCTTATGAACCCAAAACCTATTTGAGCTCCTTGGGTTAATTAGGTATTCATTAGGGATAACCTCCCTAGATACCTTCCTAATGACCCTTCTAGGCTTATTAGCCTTGGTCATTTGGGTCTTGCCTAGGTTAACCTTAGGGATTGCCTCCCTAATAACCTTCTTAGTGGCCACCCTAGGTTTCCTAGAAACCCTAGCCACTAGGCACACACCTTGGTTACTCCTAGGGATAACTTCCCTAGTAACTTTGGTCTTCCTAGACCTAGATAGTGTTCCATAATCTAATGGAACACTATGGTAAACCACCTTAGGCTTAGGTTTGTGACCCAAACTTTTCTTGCCATTGGTTGACTTTTGACTCTTAGGCCCTAGACGTTGACTTTGAGATTTTGACCTAAAAGTTTGACCAATTGACCCTTGCATTTGATTTTGTATGTTCCTAAGGGTCTTTTCCAATTTCTCAAGCCTTGACCTTAAGGCTTGATTTTCAACCTCTAATTGCCCAATTGATTTTTGATTAACTTCTTGGGCATGGAACTTTCTAGGCATATGCCTAGCCCATTTAGGATTGAAACCTAAGTGCTCTTGCACCTTTCTAATGGTCTCCCTAGGTAAAATTTTTCTAGAGTTATTTGACATAGGTTTGTCCTTAGATAAGTTGTTTTTAGGGACATTAGTCCCAAATTTCTCCCTATTATCTAAGTGAATATTTTTAGCTCCTAAACAAAAGTATTTATTTCTATTAGCATGCTTTTCATGGCAAATTACAAGGGAATTGAAATTTCTAGCATGCTTTTGTCTATAAGAATTAGAAAGAACATTACTAAAATATACCTTAGGGTTAGCCTTTGTAGCTCCCCCTACTTGTGATGCTCCCCTTTGCCCTTTCTTCTCCCCCTTCGGGCATTGACTCCGGTAATGACCCGGTAGTCGGCATTTGAAGCAAATCACTTGCTCCTTGCTCTTTTTCGTTGAGGCACCGGTCTCCTTGACTTTTGGCATGGGTGGAGTCTTCTTAACCCGTTTAGGACACTTACTCTTGTAGTGTCCTTTCTCCCTACACTCAAAGCATATAATATTCATTTTATTATTAATTGACATGCTTGAGTTACCTAGGGTGGTTGTGGTGGTCGGAGTGGATTCTTGAGCTTGCTCTTCCTCTCTACCGGATGTGGATGATTCTTCTTGTTGCTCCGGTATCGAAGATGCCCTAATCTCCTCCCCTTCAATCCTAGAGGTGGAGATCTCCTCTTCTTCCACCGCTTCTACCTCTTCCGATCCGGATGTTGATTCCCTATCAACCTTCGAATCCTCTAGCTCTTTGGATGTTTCTTCTTGAGCTTAAGAGGGTGATGGTCCTTCTTCTTGGACCGGTGATAGACTTTCATGGAGCTTGGCCAAATCGCTCCATAGCTCTTTGGCATCCACGTAGTCACCTAGGCTACACAAGAGATCATTAGAAATTAAATCAAAAATGAATTTGATTACCTTCTTGTTTTTATCGAATTGTCGGAGTTGCTCCTCACTCCATCTCTTCTTCTTGAGAAACCCTCCCTTTGGTCCCTTAGGATATTCAAATACTTCCATCAAAGCGGACCACTCCTCAAGGTCTCTCATCATTAAGAATTCTTCGATTCTTGCCTTCCATTGTTTGAATCCTTCTTGTCCATAGAAGGAATACGGGATAGGTGTGTTGATATCCCAACCTAGTTGTCCTTGGACTTCCAATTCCATCTTTTACCCTCTAGCTTGCTCCCTTCGTTGTTAGACTTAGAAGAGCGGCCTCGCTCTGATACCACTTGTTAGGACCTGTGCGCCCGCTAGAGGGGGGGGTGAATAGCGCGTTGTCGTACGATGATGGAATTTGATCGTGATCGTCTCTACAAATCGTGTTAGCGCAGCGGAATAATGATAATTAAAACAATAACACGAAATGAAACAACCACGAACACAAAGATATAACGTGGTTCGGAACCGAACGGTTCCTACTCCACGGATCGAGCTCCAAAGAGCCCTAGTGATGCACACGCACTCACTAATCACAAATACTCCTTCTCAACATAAGTCGGAGGTGGAGAAACCTCGTACAAAAGATTACAACAATAATATAAGTAGATACAAGCAAATACAATAGTGAAATACAATGCAAGTAAAGAAAACTACTTTACAAGAGCACTTTGGTTGCTTGATCTTTGGTTGCCTTGGACTAGTCTTGAAGGACTGGAAGAGCACCAACAATTCCCCTTCAAATCGCCCAAGTAAACCCTTGCTTCAATCCCTCCACGAACAGCTCCTTTTATCCTCCGTCGGGCTGGATTTCCGCCTATCAGTCGACTGTCATAAGTCACCAGTCGACTGATGCCACTGTTATCATGAGACAACGGCTCGATCCACGCTGGAAAAACTCCAACGGATCTCTTGGCAGTCGTGGCGATCGCGCCGACTCTGAGCGCTGCAGGCAAACTTAATCGGCCATCGCCAACCCTTAGCGATCATTGCCGTCGACATCAGTCGACTGCTCCAATGAGCAGTCGACTGCCAGAGCATTTCCAGCTCTAAACGGCAGTCGAACTCTTAGTCGACTCTCTGCAGTCGAACCGGCCATAATGTCAGTCGACTGCCAACCTCAAAAATGAGGTTTTAACCCAAGTATGGTGCCTTCATACTTGCTAGACCATCCTTAGCCTAGACCTAAGCCTTCTAGCCACCTCCATCAGCCTCACGCCTCTTGGATCCCTCCAAGTCATCCATGACTTGTTCATCCGTCGCGCTAGCCTCCAGGTGCTTCCCTCGGCTATGTCATGCTAACGATGTCTACACCGCCAAGACATATTGGACTTACGCCGCCAAGACTCTGCTTGGACTTTATGCCGCCAATCATTCCCCTTGGACTTCTCAAATGCCAAGACTCAAGCTTGGACTTTTCCTTGTCAACCCATGTTAGACTTTCCATGCCAAGACTCATGCTTGGACTTTTCCTTGTGCCAAGTACTCAAGACTTGGACTTTCCCAAATGCCAAGTGTCCCACTTGGACTTTCCATGCCAAGTACCCATGACTTGGACTTTACCTTGCCAAGACCCATGCTTGGACTTTCCCTTAATCACATGGTCAACCCTAGTCAACCATCAAGATCTCCCTCGAGTCAAACTCGAGTCTGGTCAATTATAACCTAGGTCGATTGCTCCAACAATCTCCCCAACATATTAACCGACATCAATGTTCAACATCAATGTCAAACCACTTTGTCAAAGATCCTATGTCAAACATCAAAACATCACTCGAGTATGATCAATCGTGACCTGGGCCGATTGCACCAACAGTTTGTTACCCATCTCTATTTATTGTAAAAAGGGAAACCCTTCGAAGTCGAAAGTTCTCGAGTTGGAGGGTATTATAGTGATTGCCCAACGAGATAGCTCTCGGGAGAGCTACATGCATTGGAGTAGCAACCAGTCAGGGTTGTGAACCAAGTAAATTGCTTGTGTCTATAACTGTATTTAATTTCCGCTGCGTACTCATATTAGAAAATTAGAATTAAAATTATTAAACATCGAGATTCACCCCCTTCTCTCGGCTTACTCGATCCTACACTTGGGATATGGCGGTGGAGAGGAACTCGAATGACGACCTCCAGCGGTTTGAGGGATCTTAGACTACCCCTTTCTAGATTGGGAGCCCTAGGGTGATTTCCTTCATGATACATAATCTCTTATATGAGTTTCCTTTATATAGAGGTGGCTCCGGACTTTCTAAAAATACATGAAAAATCTAAATCCTCGAAATCACGGTGCCACCACATGACTATGTGAAATTCACACGACTGACCATGTGTAAAGCTGGAATCTCGTTTGGAAAAAGCACGATCGTGTGTCACCCTGGAAAAAAAGCTTCGTCGTGCTTTAAACACACGGCCTGCCACCTTTTGCCTCAAAATAAGGCACGACCATGTGTAAAACACACAACCTGTCATGTGTCATGTTGGAATGATAACTAATCTTCATTCTTTACGTCTCGAAATGCGCCCATTCTTGGGAACACGGTCAGAGCATGCTCTCCTTCATTCCATGCTCGCAAGGAAACTTCAATAAACTTCAAATCTCCACCCTGGAAAGAGGAAAATAACAAGAGCAGATCTCCGAACGAATATAATAGAAAAGTGAAGAAAACAATGATAATATGAAATGAATATACTAAAAATGAGGTAAAATTTGCACCAAAGTGATAACTAAAACCTTATATAAAATGCTCATATCAAAATCCCCCCGACTTAAACTTTGCTTGTCCTTAAGCAAACTTCCGTGTTTAGCTCAATGCATATGAATGAATAGCTTCATTATATAGTATGTCCATCTAATCATATCAAGTGGTACTGTTAGTAAATAAAATAAATAAGTTCACCAAGTCTACAAAGAAAGTTTTTCGTGCAAGTGCATAATATGATCCTAGAGTTTTTAAATTTCATGTTAAGTCAAGTCGTCATTTCATTGTGTTTCTAAGGTTTTCAGCTTTAGACACTTACCTACCTAAGCGAGGGTCATCCTCTAAAACTAACACAAAGTCTCAAAGACATGTTCGGAATTAAGAGAAATTGATTAGTGTTTCCCCAGTAACCTAACTCGATCTCAAAGGGACTCTCCATTATTTCCACCCACGACAACTGTTTTTAAGCTCTCCTTTTTTTCCTCTGATTTTTTTCTTACTTTTTTTAACAGAAGGTTTATTTTCCTCTCATCTCACTAGAATCTTGATTTTTTCGAATGGGCTTACACAATCCGAGCATCTCCAGTAACTAAAATGCTAATTGAAAGTTACCTATAGATTCCAAAGTACTAGTCCAACAAGATGAATCACAACTAATTATGCACTAAATCAACTCTTCGAAATTCAATCCAAGTGTATGTAAAAAATAAAAACTAACTAATAGAACTTGGTAAACACTCATATAGGTTTTATAAAGTGGCACCACAAGATAGAAGAATATGAATTACTAAAAACAATAAAACATATCAACATAATACCATCAAAATAGTACACATTGAAGCCTAATGCACGGACAAGTAGATGCATGAACAAAAATAGCAATGCATGAGTATGATAAGAAAACTTGTAGACATAATGCATGTTAAAGAAACAATAAAACACATTCTAAAAATTATAAAAGCAAACAACTAAACTACGTAGGTAAGAAAATTGAATGAGCAAACGTGCAGTTATATCAAAATAAAATTTCTTCCCCTCCCCTCAGACTTACATTGAAACATACTTCTGCAGGTGAAATAATTGAGTTGGTCGTGGAGGAAAATAAGGCAGTTAAAGCATCAGTATATTCGTGTGCACCATTAGTGATGTAGACAAGGAAATAACATAAAGCAATAAAATAGAAAAGAAAATTACAGTAATAAACAAAATAAATTGACACGACAATACTAGAAAAGGAAAGCAATGAAAAACTGAAAATAAAGTGGTTCAATCCAATCAATTAACTTTTCAACCAATATCAATTTAAATCAGTCCTCGGCAACAGCGCCAAAAACTTGATGCGCTCAAATCATGTCTCTAACCGTGAGGCCAAAGATCGACTTGCGCTCAACTACCGTTAGTGCATGGTTATCGTCAAGTAATAAAAATATCGATCTCACAGGGACTAGTAATCAAATATTGTTTTACTAAGTGAGTATACATTGTCTAGACCGGATCAATTTGTAGAGAAATCAGAGAGTCAAAAGGGAGAGAATGGGGAGCAAGAAAGTTGAGAGATCACTTTCACAGGGACACCACTGTCACTGGGTCCCTGTTATGATCGACGGGAATGATTCTGAGATTTTGATTTCACCTTTGTTATGTTGAATATATTGCCTACTTATATTCTTAAGTTTTCTATGATTTGTTTTGTGAGAGGATCATCAAATTTAATCTCGGTGAACTTTTAGTAATATATGGGAATTACCTAATATAAACTAGAGCATCCCTTTCAGATCCACAAAGCTCAAGAGATTGCTATAAATGGGTTACTCTTGTCACGGGTCCCACAACGCCTCCAAGTTGATTTCTCCTACTTCGCGGCCTCTAGATAGAATAAGTTCATGGAGTTCTAGGATGTCCTATGTTCTCCTCATGAATAGGTGAACCTTATTTCAGATTCTACTCTTTCACGTCTTAGGATCTACAATTATTGGAGTAAAGCTCACCTTTCGGGTCTTCTTGATTCTCTTATATTTCGATATGAATGTTGTCGGCACCCATATCGATTACGCAAGAGAAAGATCAAACATTTTCATCAAACTAGGAATTGTAAGTTGAAAATAAAAATAAGAGAAACTCAGAATTCATTGCAAGACAAAGTTCAACATGCTTAGGTTACTCTATAATTGTAGAATCAAGTAATCAACTTTATAAAGATAGAGATACATCCACCAAACATGATCATAACAAGATCAAACAGAAAGGAATTGCAATAAAGGAAAAAAGAGAGGGCTTAGTCTTAATTTTGGAAGATCTTGGGATGTGGATCGCATTCAGAATTGGAGTTGTGGTGTTGTAATCTTCTAGTTGACGGTGGAGAGGAACTCGGATGATAGCCTCCGACGGTTTAGGGGCCCTTAGACAGTCCCCTTTCGGGGCTTGGAAGCCCTAGGATGCCTCCCTTCGCGATACCTGATCTCTTAGATGGGTTTCCTGGCGGCTCCGGACTTTCTAAAAATACACAAAAACCTAAATTCTTGAAATCGCGGTACCACCACACGACCGTGTGAAATTCACATGGCCACCCATGTGTAAAGCTAGAAACTCATCTAGAAAAAGCATGACCGTGTGTAAAACACACGACCGACTGTGTGTCGAGAAAAAGCTTCGTCGTGCCTTAAACACACGACCTGCCACCTTTTACCTCAGATAAGGCACGATCGTATGTAAAACACATGACTTGCCCTGTTTCATGCTGGAATGATACTTAATCTTCATTCTTTATGTCCCGAAGCACACCCGTGTCTTGGGAACACGACCAAAGCATGCTCCCTTTCATTCCATGCTCGCAAGGAAACTTCAATAAGCTTCAAATCTCCACCCTGGAAAGAGGAAAATAACAAGAGTAGATATCTGAACGAATATAATAGAAAAGTGGAGTAAACCATGATAATATGTAATGAATATACTAAAAATGAGATAAGATATGCGCCAAAGTGATAACTAAAACCTTATATAAAATGCGCACATCAAGTCCTCAGTTGGGGACAAGGTAGGCGTCGATCCGACGGAGGGTTCATGTTGGACTCGAAAGTCGAGATCGGGTAGTATTATTACTGCCAAGTGATATTGTATTTTATTTTGTGCTAACTCTGTGTTACAAGTATCCAGGCGACTAGACAGTGTCCAAGCAACTTAGACCCAGTCGACTGGACAGGGTCCAGGTGACTGGGATGCCGAGTTGGCAAGCGAGTTGGCGCTTTGTTAGGGCAATCTCTTGCCGTAATATGGTTTTGATGGTGTGGCAAAGGGTTTAAGTTAGTTTGATATGTTGATTTGATATGTGCGTTGAAGTCGTGCAGGACTTAGTAATTCGCACATGGAGCCGTGGCGAGTTTCACATCTCATGACTCGTGCCTTGAGTCGGTGAAGGATAGCTTTGCGGAAGCCGTGCGCTTGGAGCATCCGAGGGACCGCCGGACGAGAAGCTTGGAGTGAAGTCGGAGGAAGTAGACTTCGAGGCAAGAGACGCGAAGGAGCATTGCAGAGCCGTGCGCCTGATGCTGCCGAGGGACGTGGCCGAGAACGAAGAGAACTTCGAAGGCGAGGGACTCCGAGAGATGAGAGTGAGCGATTGTAACCCGGGGAGGGGTAGCTCTTAGGTGAAACTTGGCCATTTGGCTAAGTGTCGGATGAGTTTCGACACCCGATCATTGCCATGTCATGGCGATCACGCTTCCGAGTCAGTGGAGTTCGACCGTATCGTAGAGTGTGGCGTCGCCGATCGGCGCCATACGTGCGGCGATCGGCAGACCACTACCGATCGCCAAGGCTTTGAAGCGGCGATCGGTAGTCGATAGGGTTTGGCCATGAACTGTTCGTAGCCGATCGGCCGAGTCGACTAGGCAACAATGATCGTGATAAGGTCCATATCCCGTGTTATCCTCTCTATAAAAAGAGAGGGTGTGAGCCTTTGAGAGGTTAATGTTTATGCTCTAAGTGATCTTCCTAGTGCCCCACAAGCTCTAAACTCTTCTTACTTGTTTTTACTTCATTCTATTTGTAAGAAGAGTGATCTTGATTGTAAAGGTTACCTCCACCTAGCTTGGTGCAAAGGAGAGACCAATAGTGATTGGCTTTGGAGGAGTGATTCACCTCGGACGAATCGGGATCGTGGATTAGCGGCGTAGCCGTGAACCACGTTACATTCTTTGTTAGCGTTTGTATTTTCATTTATTGCTTTGTCTTTATTGTTTATGCTTCCGCTTGCGCTAACGATTGTGTAGACGAGCAAACAAACGCGAGAATTCCAACATCAATTGGAAGAGGGCTATTCACCCCCCTCTAGCCGACCGTACTGATCCCCTACAAGTGGTATCAGAGTCGAGGAAAGCTTGTCGAGGACTAACCGCCACAACAAGCAAATTTTCGAAATGGCCGGCTCCAACATCCATCCTCCGAAGTTCGACGGCGAATTCTCTTGGTGGAAAAAGAGAATGGAGGTATTCTTCGAGACCGATTTTGATATTATGCTTATAATGGAAAATAGTTTCGAGTTGCCTAGGGATGAAAGGGGTGACCCAATTGAAAAATCACGTTGGACAAAGAAGCAAAGAGAGGAGCACCTTGCAAACTCAAAGGCAAAACATCATCTTCTCAATGTGCTCCCTCAACAAGAGATCAACCGGATCGGAGAGTGTGCTAGCGCCAAAGAGATGTGGGAAAAGCTTGTAGAACTCCATGAAGGCACATCCGAGGCCAAGCTAGCTAGGAGAGACCTCCTCCGCTCCCAACTCTCAAACATCAAATTAGAAAACGGAGAAAAGGTAACTTCCCTACATTCTAGATTTAAAGAAATATTAATTGGGCTAACAAGTGTAGGAGAAAAGCTCTCAAACCGGGATATGGTAATGAAGGTCATAGATGCTTTTCCCCGGACCTCAAGATGGAGCTCCATGGTGGATTCGTTTTACATCTCCAAGAACTTGGAAGTAAGTACCTTGGAGGAATTTTTCTCAACAATGGAGCTCCACGAAACTAGGCTTGAAGGAATACAAGAAGAGCCTAGAATTCAACCGTCAAGGGGAGTAGCATTGTTGGCAAATAAGGGGAAGAAGAAGATAGAGATCCCCTCCTCCTCCGATGACGAAGCGTCTTCCACCTCCTCCATGGATAGCACGGAAGAAGCCTACATGGTAAGGAAGGTAAGGCGTGCATTTAAGAATTTTAGATTTGATAAATCTCATGATAGGAATAGAAGACCAAGGGGGAAGGTCATATGCTACAATTGCCAAGGAGAAGGGCACATAAGGGACAATTGTCCTCTCTTAAACAAGAGCAAGGAAGAGAAGAAAAAGAAAGAAGAAAAGAAGAAGAAAAAGGGGAGCAAGAAAAAGAAGGAAGAGGAGAAGAAGACAAAGGAAAAGGGAAAGGCTAAAGCTCTCAAGGCAAGGACTTGGGATGATCCATCCTCATCCTCCTCATCATCATCGGATGAGGAGAATGCCTTTGTCACCAATTTGGCCTTGATGGCCTTTGATGACTTGGATTGCTCTTCATCCGAAAATGAAGGATCAAGCTCAAGTGGGGAGAGCTCAAATGAAGGGGGAGCTTCTACATCCGAAGAAGAAAAGGACATGAAAACTATGGTAACGAAAGCTTCTCCTAAGAAAATAGTTTCCATAGTTTCTAGCTTAACTAGGGATTTATTTAGAGCTAAGAAGAAGAACAAAAGCATGCTAGATCAAATTAAGGATTTAGAAAATAAACTAGAAAAATCATGCTTAAATGATAATGCTTCTTCTAGCCTAAATGATGCATGCTCACATGAATATATGTCATTTAATGTTAATGATGCATGCATAGAGGAAAATAGGGCTTTAAGGGAAAAGGTAGACTATTTAACAAAAGCCCTAGAAAAATTCACAATTGGCTCCAACACATTGAACATGATCTTAAGGAGCCAAAGAGCTAGTTTCAACAAAAAGGGCCTAGGCTACAAGGAAAAGAAAAATGAAAAGGCCTACAAATGCCTAATAGCTAGGGGTCAAGAAAAAAAGAAAGTAATTGCTAGAAAATGGATCCCCAAGGAGTATCTAGTGAACCCCAATAGGCAAGAACTTATTTTGGATTCCAAAATCCATCCTTAAGGGTTAGAATAACCCTAGGGTAGTCAACCACATGGACTTAACCTATATCATATTTTGGTTGACTTAGGATGACGGGAAAACATTTTTTTAGATAGTGTTGGGTGATGATAATGTGCCCATAAATAGATAATATTGCTTAAATCATGATGATTAATGTAATTGTTACACATATGTACAATCATGATTTATGATTTTGATATTTGGCACTTCATCGTAAGGAATAAGGTTTAAATCATGCCTTAGGTGATACTTTGGTTATTATCATCATATAATACCTAATGCATGATTATTATTCAATGAATACATGTATTTCATGATCATAGTGTAGAATTCATCCATATATGCCTTTATGATCATGAGGATTATTAGTTTGATACTTAACCTTGATAGATTTGCATGAATATATTGGTTAAGTATACACAAATACCTCCTAGGATGCATCTCACACTCACTATAGGCTACCTTGATTGAAAACTTAGCATGAGTGAGATGTTAGGATGATACAAATGTCCACTAATGCCTATGGCATTTAGATGGTCATTTAAAGTATCAAAATAGCAATAATAGACCAATCATGGGGAAGACTTATGTTTAATTCATAGACATATTGCCCAAAGATCATGGTTGGATATTTCATATGTTTTCAAAACAATTTCTTAATCTAAAATACATGTATTCATGTTTTGAAATAATTGGATGCAAGACTAGGTGTTAAAATGGATACTCTTATGATCAAAAACCTAGTAGTTTTTAAAGCCTTTAGAATTTTGGCAAATCTCGGAAAATATAATGATTTTTCTTGAAAAACTATTTTTCATTGATAGATATACTTAAAAGAAATATGTTCCCCAAATTTCATGATTTTTGAATTTTGGAATTAATAATGCATTTACGAAATTCATCAGGAAAATCAAAATTCGGATTCCTTTGTGCCCGGTCATTGCCATCTTGATAGCGATCGTGATGGATGAAAATGAACAAGTAACCTGATTTTATCAGGTTTTGACTGATTTTAATGTATGTTTCTCTTTGTACTTGATGCCATGAGTTTATAACTTAGTATTAATCTTTTTGATGGTGTCAAAGGGGGAGAAATGATTATGTTTAAGTTAATTATTTTAGGGGGAGAAATATATGATAGGGGGAGAAAATTTGCATAGAGAGTTTCATGGATTAAGGGGGAGTTGCATGTTGCTATATCATGTTTATCTTTACATGCTTTCTTACCTTAGAATTTATATCAAATGTTTTTACCTAACTTAAACGGATTGCCACACATCAAAAAGGGGGAGATTGTTAGGGCAATCTCTTGCCGTAATATGGTTTTGATGGTGTGGCAAAGGGTTTAAGTTAGTTTGATATGTTGATTTGATATGTGCGTTGAAGTCGTGCAGGACTTAGTAATTCGCACATGGAGTCGTGGCGAGTTTCACATCTCATGACTCGTGCCTTGAGTCGGTGAAGGATAGCTTTGCGGAAGCCGTGCGCTTGGAGCATCCGAGGGACCGCCGGACGAGAAGCTTGGAGTGAAGCCGGAGGAAGTAGACTTCGAGGCAAGAGACACGAAGGAGCATTGCAGAGCCGTGCACCTGATGCTACCGAGGGACGTGGCCGAGAACGAAGAGAACTTCGAAGGCGAGGGACTCCGAGAGATGAGAGTGAGCGATTGTAACCCGGGGAGGGGTAGCTCTTAGGTGAAACTTGGCCATTTGGCCAAGTGTCGGATGGGTTTTCCCGACACCAGTCGACTGCCATGTCATGGCAGTCGACTGCTCTGAGTCGAATGGAGTTCGACTGGTATATGATGGCCGGTGTGGCGTGATGGATTGCCATCGTGGCGATCATTGCCGGCATCGGCGACTCGAAAGCGGGATCGGTGGTCAATAGGGTTTTGGCCACAGAACCGTTCGTAGCCGACTGGGCAGTCGACTACGGAGGCAGCAGTCGACTGATGAGGTCCATCAGTCGACTGCCAAGAGTTCCGTTGGACTACAACGGTCGGGATCCGACGTGTTCGGAGGCCGTTGTAGTGACGGCAGTCGACTGCCAAGGGCGGCAGTCGACTGGTGGCGGCCAACGGGAAGAAATCAGCCCTCTCTATAAAAAGAGAGGGTGTGAGCCTTTGAGAGGCTAATGCTTATGCTCTAAGTGATCTTCCTAGTGCCCCACAAGCTCTAAACTCTTCTTACTTGTTTTTACTTCATTCTATTTGTAAGAAGAGTGATCTTGATTGTAAAGGTTACCTCCACCTAGCTTGGTGCAAAGGAGAGACCAATAGTGATTGGCTTTGGAGGAGTGATTCACCTCGGACGAATCGGGATCGTGGATTAGCGGCGTAGCCGTGAACCACGTTACATTCTTTGTTAGCGTTTGTATTTTCATTTATTGCTTTGTCTTTATTGTTTATGCTTCCGCTTGCGCTAACGATTGTGTAGACGAGCAAACAAACGCGAGAATTCCAACATCAATTGGAAGAGGGCTATTCACCCCCCTCTAGCCGGCCGTACCGATCCCCTACACGCTTGACTGGAGATTCTGTGACCGAGATGACAGGTATTCCAGTTGACTGGACTGGGTCTAGGCGACTGGGATAGGAAGTACCGAAACTGCGGAAGAGTGGAGCCAAATGACCTGGAGTCGACTGGACTAGGTCCAGTCGATTGGAAAGCACAAAATACCAAATCGACGGGCTACTTTGGAGTTGACCGAAGGGTGTTCCAGTCGACTGGAAAGGACTTATAAAAGAAGTGGAGGGTCAACTCCGAATTCAACATTCTTACTACTCTGAAGTGTTGTCGTTGTTATCTGTTGTCTGCAAAAGCTTCGTTACGCCAAAGCTTCGACACTTCATTGACACATCGATCATCATCTTCGCACCTTTAGTGTCGGTATAGATTTTGTTTCCATTTTCGCTTAATTTACGAGGGAAGGTAGCTTGTTACCTTACCCTCCAATCTTTGTAAAAGCGAAACCCTCTGATATCGAAGGTTCTCGATTTAGAGGAACTTTAGTAAATTGCCTAACGAGGTGACTCTTGGAGAATCATGGGTCTTGGAGTAGCAACCCGACTAGAAATGTGAACCAAGTAAAAAAGGACTTGTTTATTTATTTTAATTTATTTTTATTTTCTGCTGCAATAACTATAGATTTCAAAAGGACAAAAGAAAAGTTTTTTAAAGTTAAAGAAAATTTTGTAAGCATCGAGATTCACCTCTCCTCTCTCGATAGTAATGATCCTACAATTAGTATCAAAGCACGGGGGTGCTCTGATTTTGGTGCAACCACCAAAGTGAGCATACAAAAGTTTTCTTTATACATTTGTCTTTCTTGCTCTTGTTTTAATTTTTGCACTAGATTAAGTTTTATTTATATTTGTTAATCTTGCCTTAGTGTTGTTTAATTTAAATTTTGCACGAGTTTAAATTTCTCATTCTAGTAAATTTTTGCATTAGATAAATTTTTCTATAAAATTTTAGTAAAATTAGAAAATGTCTCACTTAGAGGGATATAGTACCGTTCGCTCTCCTCTCTTTAACGGAGAGAATTTTAGTTATTGAAAGAGGCAAATGAAGTACTTTTTGAAAACCAATCTCAAGATTTGATTTTCTATTAGAAAAGGTTTCATTGCTCCGATAGACAATTTGAGAGAGTTGTTAGATCCGGAGAAATTGACCTTAGACATAAGGAAAAGAGCTC
This sequence comes from Wurfbainia villosa, assembly GCA_025175895.1. Lineage (NCBI taxonomy): Eukaryota > Viridiplantae > Streptophyta > Magnoliopsida > Zingiberales > Zingiberaceae > Wurfbainia > Wurfbainia villosa. Next base: position 694,737 of record JAKLTH010000134.1, on the reverse strand, counting down.
AAGTCGATTATAAGACCCTTAACACTTTGCAATACGGACTTATGAAAGAAGAGCTCAATAGAGTTGGATCATTCAAAAACTCTAAAGAACTTTGGGATAAACTTATAGAATTGTATGAAGGAACAAATGACACTAGGATAGCTAAAAGAGACATATTGCTAAATAAACTCTTCAATTAAAAAATATTAGGTGGTGAAAACTCTAGTCAATTGCATACTAGGATTAAAGACATATTAAATGGACAACATCTAATAGGACAACAAATAGAAATTTGAGACATAATTAGGTATACTCTTAAGGCATTTCTCCGGAACACTTTATGGGCATCCATTGTCGATGCCTATAAAGTTTCTCGGGATATTTTCTTAATTAGGTTAGACGAGTTATTTTGCAAATTAAAATTGCACGAACAAGCTAACTCGGGTCAAATCAAGAATGGTATAGCTTTGGTTGCAAGTAGGAACAAAGAAGAAAAGAAAAACACACAAGAGTCCGAAGACCAGTCGGAGTTAAACAGAGAAGAAGAAATGGTAAACATGATCCGAAAAATGTCGGAGGAAGAAATTTACAAAAAAGGACACAAAGAAGATGGTCGACAATAAGTCGAGTAGACCAAGATCGGAAGTGACATGTTTCGAGTGTAACGGATATGGTCACTACAAGTCAAAGTGTGCAAACCTAAAAAGGAAGAAAAGTCAAAAAAGGAGAAGAAGACACTTAAGGCGACTTGGGACGAATCATCATCGGAAGAATCCGATGTGAACACTCCAAAGACAAGCTTCATCGCATTCATGGTGGTCGACAATTCCAAAGCCGAGTCAAGTTCATCCGAGTCCGAGACAAGCTATGGATCCCTATTCATTTCCGAAGGACTAAACGAGGTAAGCTCTCCTTTAGAAGACAAGTTGTACAATATCGTAGCATGCCTAGGTAGGAAATTAGATAAGTCTAAGAATCAAATCGATTTACTTCTTAGGTAAATATAAATACTTAAGGAGCAAGTCAACTCAAAGATTTTGACTTGCCAAGTTCAAGATAGAGACTCAACTCAAGTTGCAAAGCATGAGGAAGAGAACTCTGTCTTAAAATCTTATCGAAACGTTAGAAAGGTTCATTTCGGGCTCCAAGTATCTCCATATCATACTTGGGTCTCAACGAGCTGTGTACAATAAATCTGGACTTGGATACAAAGCTAAGTTAACATACAAGTCATACATGTCTTTACTTAGTCAAAACATTAAGAGTCGAGTCCAAGCATGGGTCCCTAAAACTAGCTTACTCAACCAAGTTGGATCGAACCAATTTTGGATCTCCAAAGGTCAAATTCACCTTGTGAATAAGACCTATTTGAGTTATTACTAAGGGGGAGCCAACAATGTACTTGTCTCTACACTTAGTTAAACTCTTTCATGTTTAGTTTACTCGTTTAATTTAGAATGGACTAGATAAAAAATAAAGTAGTTAAACTTGCAAATATAGTATTAGGACAAAGTGAACTGATAGTAAGTTAGAGAAGCTCTTCAAAGTGTTTGTCTAGACTGGATACGTCCTACCTAATACACTAACTCAAGTAGAACTAACTGAAGCTCACTAAGTCCTGAACTAGTTAGACAAAGCTTAGTCCAAAGTGAGTTAAGTACTTAATTCCTTACCACTACCTAGAAGTCGATTTTGGAAGTGGTCCACCTGATATCCAAAAAGGTCATATGCCTCGCCACTATCTGGAAGTTAATTTTGAAAAAACTTACTTGAATAGCCCAAGTTAAGCTTGAATCTAATACAAGTTTAAAGACTTTACTACTCACTAAATTTAATCAAGTAAAAAATGAGCAATCAACTCACAAAACTCATAGGATTAACATGTATTAAAAATCTAGAATTGGTGATATGAATAAGATGAACTCAATCAACCTATGATTATTTGATTGCATGCATCATTAAGCAACATAAGCATTAGATTGGGGGCGGTTTACATAATTTTATTTTGAAAACTTAAAGTAAAAGCATCATTCAATGGGGAGATAAAGAATTTAAGAGAAACCTAAAAGATTAATTTTATAAAATTATTAATACTGTTACAAAATTAAGTTTCTAATACTACAAAATTAGATTTAAAGTTGAAACAAGATTTTGACATGTTTTGAAAAGAGCTTTCAAAGTTACATTTTTAGAGAGCAAATTTCAATTTGAAAGTGTGCAAGAAATGTAACTTTTACTTAGTATTTAAGTTTTGATGTATATAACATTTAAAAGTGTATTTTTGAATATAGGAAGAATATGTTAAGGGGTTAAATAATTTCAAATTTTTATTGAAGGTTTGATGAGGGGGAGAGCAATATTTTCAAGTATTTAGTTTCAAATTGTGTATTTTATTTAGCATATAAAAACATTTTATATTGTTTTGATATATGTCAGAGGGGGAGAGAATGCAAGATTTAAAGTTAGAATTTAAAAGTTATTAGTAAATGCATTTCATTATATGTGAACTTGATGCATTTCATTGTATGTAATGTGAATTTGATGCATTGCATGTGAACTTGATATATTCCTCCGAACTTTAACCAATATATTATCATACATCAAAAAGGGAGAGATTGTTGGTGCAAAGAGCACCACTCTTGAGTTTTGATATATGAACAATGGTTAAAGTTAGAATAAGCTAGCAGGAAGCCTAGCTATGTCAGGGAGATTGATTGGGTCAGGGAGATCAGACATCTGGCAGAAGACCGGTTGGGTCAGGGAGAACAGACAACCAGCAGGAAGCCCATCTGTGTCAGGGAAATCGAACAACTTTCATAAAGCCCTAGTGGGTCAGATCAGATGTCAAACATGGTAAGTCAGGCTGGAGCCTTGAGTGAAGAGGTGAGGTCGAGTCCTTAGTTGGGGACAAGGTAAGCATCGATCCGACAAAGGGTTCGTGTTGAACTTGGAAGTTGAGATCGGATAGTATTACTACTGTCAAGTGATATTGTATTTTATTTTGTGCTAACTCTGTGTTACAGGGTATCCAGACAACAAGACAGTGTCCAGGCGACTCAGACCCAGTCGATTGGATAGGATCCAAGCGATTGGGATGCCGAGTTGGCAAGTGAGTTGGCACTTGACTGAAGATTTTGTGACCGAGATGACAGATATTCCAGTCGACTGGAAAATTCGACATAGTGAAGTTCGTTGGAACTCGAAATTTAGGATTATGGCAGAGGAGGGTTAATGGTCTACTGGTGCAATAAGACATGGTGAAGGTGTTTAGAGAAAAGAAGCCGAAGAGCATGGAGAAGGTTGACTTGGAGGAATTGCAGGCAAGGGTAGTGGCAACAATCAAACTTTGTCTAACGGTTGACGTAATGTATCACATCATGGACGAGGAATCACCGGTGGCAATTTGGCAAAAACTGAAAAGATGATATATGTCCAAGTCATTGAAAAACAAGCTCTATCTTAAACAAAAATTATTTGGGCTTAAGATGACAGAGAGCACCGATCTGATACAACACATCAATGTATTCAATCAAATTATCAATGATTTGAAGTGGATTAATGTGAAGATCGATGATGAAGAAAAGACACTGATGTTATTGAACTCTCTATCTTCATCTTCTACTTATGAGAATCTAGTTACAACTCTGATGTGAGGAAAAGAATCTTTAAATATGGAGGAGGTCACAAGTGCTTTATTGAATTTTTATCAGCAGAAGAAAGTCAATGATGAGACTTCACAAGGTGAAGATTTGTGGTGAAAAGTAACCAAGAATGTGGAAGGAGTAGTACTCGATATGGGTCGGGAAATAGTAAGACCCAATTGAAATCGAGAAAGAAGAAGGAGATCGCATGCTATAAGTGTGGAGTAAAGGGTCGAGATTGTCCTGAGAGAGAGAAAACTAACACAGAGAAAATAGCTCATCGAAATTTGATATACATAGGTTTAGAATTACAATCATCATATATATATATATACATCTCTAATCAAATATGATATTTTAGACTCTCCGTTGTCTTCAAGATGTGGCACGATTTGACCGTGCTGCTTGGCACAACCATGTCGTGGTCGTGTCGTTCTTCCAAACTTTCAGAGTGTAGCATGGCTGTGCTATCTGTCAAGATCGTGTCGTGGTCGCATCATTCTTCCCTCGGTATGAGTCATCTTCAACACTTTTCTTCCATGAAAAGAGTGAATTGACAATCACATGCCCGTAGCGAAGCATGTGGGGGAAAAATAAAAGTGATGTATAGATAGCATACCAAAACTTAACAGCTATTTCAACTCTTGATCTTACTGTTATAGCATTTGTATGACTTCACCTTCGATGACTATATAGGGAATCAGCGCAATCTTTGGCCAGTCGGGTCCGTCATCCTTTTGGCACCGATCTTTCAATTTTCTACATCCATAGATCTTCAATTCTTTGAGCAAGATTGGTAATCCATTCTCTGGTAGTGCATCAATATTGGGGCAGTGGGTGATGGTTAACTTCCTGATGGAGAAAACAGTTTCCAGATTAGCCGGAAGCCTTTGCAGATTTGGACAACTCACAAACCGCAGGTCTTGAAGGGAAGTTAATTGCTGAAACCATTCCTCCTGCTCCGGCTCCAAGTGTTTAAGGTGGTCGCAGTTTTTGAAAAGTATCGTCTTCAAAGCTTGTGTCCTTCCCAATGTGACCCAGACATGGTTGATAGTGTTCTCATCAGTATCAAGATGAGAAAGAGATCTCAAACCCTCTTCAACATGTGGTTCCTCTAAAGTCTGTAAGGATTCATTTAGCTTGCGGCATTTTGTTACTTCTAAAGATTTCAGGTTACCAAGGGATTGAAATCCACTGAGTAAAATCAACTCTGGGCAATTGAGCAGTACCAATTTTTTGAGGGCCGTAAGGTTGGACAGGCAAACAGATACTTTGTGAGGGTATTGAAGCAATGATAACTCGACTAGAGAGGTTAAGTTGAGCAGATACTGAGACAGTGTGGTGCTAATGTCACCGCAATTCCAAATTGTAAGAGCATCCATTGATTTCAAAGGAAGAAGAGGTATTTGTCTTAGTTTGACACAACTTTCAATTTTGATTTCAGAAAGGCGAGGAAAAACTGAGGTTTTATCTGTATCAGACCACTCCCCCCACTCATTCAAGTGGGAAAATGTCAGTTTCTCCAACGAAGGAAAGACTATATCAGTGTCACCATAGAACTCACTTCCAATTCGTCGTATTGAAGCCATCATCTTGAATTCCAAGTTCTTGAGAAATGGAAGTTTCCCAAGAGGAGGGAGAGTGTCCCACCTAGCACAATTAATTAGATAGACAAATCGAAGATTGGTGATCTGATTGTTCTCCAACCAACTTGGGGACTTCATACCCCCATAATGAAGCATGGAAAGTGATTTGAGATTGTGATGTGGTTGAAGGCCATCAAATATCTCCTTTTCCTTGTCTCGGCTTCTAATATCAGGTTTTCGGTTCAATGTCAATTCATGAAGGTTCTCCTTGTCATCTAAGTTTGCCCCCATTGCCTCTTCCTTTGATTCCACATTCTGAATATCTTGGATAGTTAATCGTCTTCGGAGATATCTTAGGTCCTTTAACTCTTCTATTTGACGCCCTCTCTTATTTGAAACATGGAATTCCTCCAACTCCTGCAGTTCGGTCAACTTCCCGATCCCATCTATTAGAGATATTGTCTTAGCATCCGCAAATAAATGTCGCAATTTGATTAGCCTGTTCATTCCTTGTGGTAGAACACCGAAGGTGCCACGCCTCTTCAAATTCAGCACTTGCAGATGGTAAAGTTCTGGAAATGCTTTAGGCAACTGCTTGATCTTAGTCCAAGAAACATCCAAGTATCGCAGATGTTGCAGATTACAGATAGCATCTGGTAGTTTGTTTATCCCACTGTGATCGTGTGATAAATCTATCACTCGGAGACTCTTCATATCTTCCAACAGTCCTTCTAGAAATTTGAAAAATTCTTTAGAACCATCCCCTGGTAAGAGGAGAAATTCACTAACATAATCAGGATAGAATATAAGTGTTCTCACTTTCTGCAACTTTCTCAATTCTTGTAGCGCATTCATTTTAACAATTCTCAGTGTCAAGTGGCAAATAGTTGGTGGAATTTTGACATGTTCATCATGGAGCACTAAACATTCATCCATGGAAACATACACTGCTAATTCCCTGATCAGATCGTGAATGACATACCTATAATTCACTGTACGCATAAAGAAGTATCTGCTGGTTAATTCATCAAAAACCTGGCTCCCAGTATCCTCCAATGTCATTCTCCCTTGCAAAGTTTTTTCCTGGATAAAACCTTGAGCTATCCACATCTGGACTAACCGTTCTTTGTCGAACATGTGGCCCTTTGGGAATATGGAACTGTAGGCAAAACATTGTTTATAATTTGAGCTCAGATGTTGATAACTCAACCCTAGTGATGGAAGTATGTTATCCACAACAAAATCATGCTCCCACCATTCACTTTCTTGGATAGCTTTCCAATATTGCTCTTCTAATCTGCTGCGTAACATACTTCCCACTGCCTTGGCTGCTAAAGGTAAGCCATGCATTTTCTTGGCTATCTGTCGACCAAGTAACTGCAACTCCCTTCTTAAATCTGGCTCAATCACCTTATCACCTAATGAACAATGCTCAAATAGTCTCCAATAATCATCTTCCTCGAGAAGTTCTAGTTTGATTGGCTTCATGGTCCCCATGACCTCTGCCACTAACGGACTTTGGGTTGTGATCAGAATGGTGCTTCCTTTGCTCCCAAATGTTAAGGCACTCCGGAGTATTGCCCAACTGCTTCCTGTCTCATCCCACACATCATCAAGCACAAACAAAAACCTTTTATATGAAGTGACATCCCTGAGCTTGCTTAGCTGTGCATCCAAACTAGCGTCGCCGAAAAGGCGGGAATCAGCAATCACGTTGGTTTCCAACTCGTTGGCGATCCTTTTGATATCAAAATTGTCCGAGACATACACCCACTTCCTCAACTCAAAATGCTGAACGACCCTTTGATCACTGTAAACAAGCTGCGCTAGAGCAGTCTTCCCGACGCCTCCAATGCCTAAAATTGGTAGCACATCAAGATTCGCGAGGTTAAGGCTGCTCCCAGCGCTCTTTGTGTCGTCATAATGAGGATCATTTCCAGCGCTCAGAAGAATCTCCAAGATCGAGTCCCTCTCTCTGTCTCTCCCAAACACCACCTCCTGCGTGCTGAATGAGCTGGTCTCCCTGTTCTGCTGCTTTGCGTGGTTGTACTCTTCCAGTTCAGCCTTTCTCTGGTTGATCTCTAAAGAAATCTTATCGAGATTCCCCAAGAGATTCTTCAACTTCCTCAGTTCATCATCCGAAACAAACAGATTCTGGAGAAATCTAAGACATGAGGAGGCGAAAGCACTCACCTTGCTCCTGTCCTGCACCTGAGCTGCCAGTTGCCTGTAATTTAACTCGTCCAGTAGGTCATCCGCTTCAAAAGCAGCGTCTTTGAGTTGCCTCATCCAACTGGCCAGCGAAGGGTCCCTGATCGGCCGCCCCTCAGCGGCGCGGATCGCAGCGTGGATCCCAGGAAGTCTGCCCTCCATCTCCTTCAGCTTCTCATCGACGACCGAGAAGACATCACGGTGGGCGTCGGCGAGACGGGAGGAGGCGAAACTAACCAGCTTTTCCAGCACGTAAGTTGCAAACCATTCGCCCACCATCATGCCCACGCCGACGATGTCCCTGAAGTTGATGGCGGGGGATTCGTGCTCCGGATCGCAGAAGGGGATGCTCACAGCTTCTGAAATTAAGTTTAAATATCATTTTTTTAATAAAAATATTATGGAAAATTTTCATTCACATCTCTAAACTTATCCTGTTCAAAATTACCTGCTAAAATTTTAATATTATTAAAAAAACCCTTAAAATTTTTTAAGCTATTGTCATTTCACCTTCTAATGACATTATTAATTGACGATGTAAGGGTATGCCAATACACATCATACAACTTTCCTATTAAGTAATTTATCACAATCCTTAAGGCGTGAAAATATAATGATTTACAATTTTTAAAAGTATTTTGACGGTTTTAGAACTTTGGAAAAAGTACTGCGAAGGGGTGAATGAGTTTTTCTTTATCTTAAATTTTTAAAAAACTATTTCTTTCTCAATTTTATTTTATTGTTTAGTAAAAGAATATATGCATATATTATACGACTTGTGGATAGATTATGTACTCAATAATTTTGGTTGTTTGACGAAGCATATGAGTGAGTAGAAGTCATTCGATGTGGTTCCATCAAGAAAGCTACAGCTCAAAAACTATGTCGACCAAAATTTCCTGCGAAAGTTCATGTGTGACTTAATACAAACGTTCCTTGTAGTGTCCCACTCATAGATGACTGATGATGTCCTCCTTCAAAAATGAACTCACGGTGATTGCATACGTTTACTACACTAATTAAATTATTCCTCTTATAAATTAGAATTACTAAATCATTCGCATGCAGTTAAGAAATTCTAAAAGGCTTTTTTTTAGATACCCTTGTCTTAACTTATTTTATACCATTAATTATGTGAATATCGAATTTAAAATTTTCTCTAATACCCATGATCCTCAAATAGGTCGATCTTGCCATAAATAATGGCGAAAAGTGATTAATAAATTTTCATTCCAATGAGCATCTTGGAATTTCACATATAGTTTCATATGTTCAGCGAGATGCTATGTAAAAATGTATTCTGATAAATTTTAAAAGAATTAAAGAGAAATATAAAACTAACCCAAGGTGAATCAAACAAAACTTAAAACAAATCTAACAAAGAATATGACCGCTGTATATCAGAACATCCTAAGTTACTATAATCCATTTAATCTGCAATACTAATTGATGTGGAGAGATAACTTAGGGTCTCTGGCAAAATCTTGACTTAATCAACTGCGACGAGTACATGTGTCTGAACAATCGAGGTCACATGCAGATCACATCACGCATACATTAGTAAGTGTACATTAATCTGAGTCGATAAAAGACTCGATAGGATAGACCGAGTCTAGTAAAAGACTCGGCGAGACATAATCGAATGATCAATTGACTTGGTTGCCCATATTTAGATGAAGGCATAGTATGACTCGATCATCCATCATCACTGGTGAAGAGTGGCTCGGCAACTCGTTTGAGAGTTGGGTTAACAAATGTCGCCACATCCCCACCTCTCCATGTCTCCATCTCTGTTTGGACCTTTAGTGTCGCTAAAAAGGGTGAATAGCATTCATCGATTTCTTTCGTCGATTTCGTTCGTATTTGTCTACAAGATGATAGTCGCAGCAGAAATGCAAACACAAATAGAAACAAACACAAAATACAAACCGCAAACACTACATAATGATTTTACATTATTCGGAACTCTAATTTCTACTCCATGGTCAAGCTTTGGTTGAGCTCTAGTGATGCAGACCACCACTAAACGTTCTCTTTCTCAGAAGCAATCCGTAAGTGGAGAAACCTCTTACAATGGAGATCACAATTAAGAAAGCAACTGAATACAAGAATATAAATGAAATATAAAAACAAAAAATAAAATACTTTACACAAATGAGCTTTGCTTGATCTCTTTGTTGGTTGTTGTAGAGTGGCTCGGAAGGTCTGAAATGCAATAGTAAATCCCCTCCCAAATCACCAGATACCGATAGCCACTTTCCTCCATCATAGTCTCTATTTAAAACTTCGCTCGGGCTGATTTTTCGCCTCGCAATTGACTGACTTTACCCATCAGTCGACTTCCCGCTTGATCTTTGTCTCACAACAGACTAATCCACGTCAGAAAATGCTCGACCAATCGACTATCATAAGTCAACAGTCGACTATGAAATATTTTGTGGCCTATCCACTTAAGGTCAGTGGAATGCTCAATCCTAGCAATCGACTGCTAGAGCACCAGCCAATAGTCGAGCCTCAGTCGACTACTCGACCAGTCGATTGGGACATAACTCCAATCAACTGCCCGAGTCAATCTGAGCTCTCAAGTGTCAAGCACTCGACCAATCAACTGGTCCATAGCCCCAATCGACTATCAAACAATCTGTCCGATTGTTTTAGCCCACCAGTTGACTGAACCAATCTCCAGTCGACTGGTAAATCTCAAAATTGAGATTTAACCAAAGTAAAATCCCCTCATACTTGACATTCACCCTTAGCCTAGCTTTAAGCCTTCAAACTACTTCCATCAGTCTTACGCCCTCAAGGTCCATCTGAGTCCTCCACAACTCCTTCACCCTTCATGCTAGCCTTCAAGGGCTTCCATCAACTTCGTCATGCTCTCGGGTCTATCTTTACCAAGAGGTCGCACCTCCGGGACTTCCATTGCTAAGTCTCCATACTTGGACTTTCGCAGTCAAGATTACATATTTGGACTTACACAGTCAGGACTATATATTTGGACTTTTCTCTTTGCCAAATATTCATATTTGGACTTTTCCTTGCCAAGACTTTACCCTTAGACTTTTCCTTGTCAAGTATCCATACTTTGACTTCTCCATTGCCAAGTATTCATACTTGGACTTTCACTTGAGTCTCACTCAAGCTTGGTTAACTTTGACCTAAGGTTGATTGCTCTAACAATCTCCCTCAATACATATGTCAAATGTATTGTTATATCCATTGTCAAATACATTATCAAATATTAAAACTCTACTCGAGTCATACTCGAATCTGGCCAACATTGACCTAGGATTGTACCAACAATCTTCATATCTCTACATTCCCATGTCCCCACCTCTCCACATCTCCATATCTTTATATTTCCACATATCCACTTCACATTTCTGCATCTCTATGTCTATTAAGATCACCTCTCTATAGGTATATAAGTCTTCAAGTAACATGAAAAAGGGTGTTAGGGCAATCAACCCAAGTATGAGTTTGGTTTTGATGTGTATGGCAAAGGGTTTAAGTTAGATTGATTATGTGATTTGATGTGTGTGTTCAAGTTGCAAGACTTAGTGAATCACACATGGTTAGCTTGATGAAGCATTGGCGAGTTCATCATCTCATGGCTCGGATCCTTGAGTCAGTGCAGGATGGCATGGAGAGAAGCCGAGAGCTTGATGCATCTGAGGGACCACCAGACAAGGAGCAAATGGAGTGAAGTCAAAGGAAGCAAATTTCCGGGCAAGACGCGAAGGATGACATGGGAGAAGTCGTGGGCTTAGTGCATCTGAGGGTCGTAGGTCGGACGAAGAGAACTTCAGTGAGGGACTTCATGGGAGATGAGAGTTGAGCATCACCCTTAGCCTAGACTTAAGCCTTCAAACTACTTCCATCAGTCTCAGGCTCTTATGGTCCATCCGAGTCCTCCACAACTCCTTCACCCTTCACGCTAGCCTTCAAATGTTTCCATCAACTTCGTCATGCTCTTGGGTTTACCTTTGCCAAGAGGTCGCACCTCCAGGACTTCCATTGTCAAGTCTCTATACTTGGACTTTCGTCATCAAGACTACACGTTTGGACTTACACAACCAAGACTACACACTTGGTCTTTTCCCTTTGCCAAATATCTATATTTAGACTTTTCCTTGCTAAGACTCTACCCTTAGACTTTTTCATGTCAAGTATTCATATTTGGACTTCTCCATTGTCAAGCATTCATACTTTGACTTTCACTCGAATCTCACTCAAGCTTGGTTAACCTTGACCTAAGGTTGATTGCTTTAACAATCTCTTCCATTATAATCTCCCTCAATACGTATGTCAAACATATTGTTACATCCATTGTCAAATGTCAAAACGATACTCGAATCCTACTCGAGTCTGACCAACATTGACCTAGGACCGATTGCACCAACAATCTCCATATCTCTACATTCCCATGTCCCACCTCTCCACATCTCCATATCTTCATATTTCCACATATCCACTTCACATTTCCGTGTCTCTATGTCTATTAAGATCACCTCTGTACGGGTATATAAGTCTTCAAGTAACAAGAAAAAGGGGAACTCTAAGCGTTGTTTGGTCCACGAGCGCGTTTTCCCTTTTCTGGAAAACAGAAAACAATTTTAAATCGTTTTCCATTTTCTAATCAATTATAAGCTATGTTTTCCAGAAAACAAAAACAAAAAATGCCCAACCAAACATGTTTTCCATATTTTCTCATTTTCCACGGAAAATGAAAATAGAAAACGCCTCTACCAAACGCCCTCTAATCTTCTTCAATTTCTCCATTTTCATTTTCTCTAACCCCGTGCCACTTTTCAAGTTGCTTTGAAGGCTCCTCGATAAGATGGGTGTGATGTGTGGAATCCTAGCCCACGAAAACCCTATTTTTAGTTTTCAGCCAAAACATTTTTACGTCGTCTATGGAAACATCTGAGCTATGATGTTGAGATAAGTGAAGTAATGCCTAAAAATGGGCAAAGTCTTGACTTAATCAATAGCAATGATTTTGTATGTCTGAAGAGTCAAGGTTAACATGCAGGCCACATCATGGATACATTACTGGGTGCACATTAATACTGAGTCGATAAAGGACTTGGTAGAGTGGACCGAGTCCAATAAAGGATTCGACAGGACATAATCGAGTGACCAATTAACTCAGTTGACCACATTTAAGTGAAGGCACAGTATGACTTAATCATCCATCATCACTTGTGTAATGGCTCGACAACTCGTATAAGGAGTTAGGTTAGAAAATGTCACCACCTCTCTGCGTCCCCATCTCTACACTTCTCGACATCCACGTTTCCACATCTCTATAGATCTTCAAGTAATGGGAAAAGGGGAACTCTAAGGCTGCATTTGATTTGTGGAAAATGCGACATTTTTTATTTTTATTTTTTGAAAAAAAAAATAAGAAAATACGAAAAATATTGTTTGGTTTGTATTTTCCATTTTTGTTTTCTAGAAAATGAAAAGGCATTTTTTAGAAAAAATAGAAAATGTGGAAAAATCATTTTCTAGAAAATGACGAAACATGGAAAATGAAAAATGTGACAGAAACCAAACATAGCTTAATCTTCTTCAATTTCTTCATTTTTATTTCTCCAATCTAATTTTCATCCTGACTTGAACATTGGAGGAGATTGAGATTAGTCAAGATTCACCTTAACCCTCTACTCATCCTGTGCCACTCTTTTAGGTTGCTTCGAAGGCTCCTCGGTCAGTGTGATGTATAGAATCCTAGGCCACAAAGACCCTATCTCTAGTTTTCAACGGGAATATTTCCGTGTCATTTTAGGAAGCATCGGAGCTGAGATATTGAGATAGATGAAGCAATGCCTCAAAATGGCTCTGGACATCATTTCCTTACCTCCAAAAGAATTCACACCGATGGTCTTCAATACGGCCTAACGACAGATCCCTATAGAAGAATACATAAAAGACGTTCGAGTGAATCAAGAATCACCCTCTAGGAACTCCTTAATTTCTAGTTCAACTATTGGAGTTCCAGAATTTGGACTTAAAGTTACTGATGTATTGTTAGGTCATCAAATTAAATTGAGATAAGTGATCGATCCTGGACTTTCGAGATGTCTCGCCAATAGTTGAATCGGATAAGATCGGAACTCAAGTAGTCTCTATCGTCCACCAAGAATAAATCAGAAAAATGCTCACAGTTTTTTCACGATTCAATTTGGACTTTACAGTCGCATCATCTCTGAACGACGATCCAATATTGAAATCATATTCGGTCCATCGGACATGTATCCGAGGATTCAACAAATTGATGGCTTTAGGTGGTGAGACCCCGAATTCAAGCGTCATGCTTGATTCCAGTTTTAATCTTTTGGATATGAATCGTTCATTTTAGCATTAAAATTAGTATTAATTTTATTTTAACTATATTTCCTCCCCTTACCACCATGTGTTGTCGAGTTGATACGAAGGTCATAGGACAAATTTTGCTACACTTAGCACCTTTGCTAGCTAGGGGTCGCACTATCTTCCAAATGTAAACCGCTGATATATATGGGATTATTTCCAACTTGAACATGGGAGGGCTAGTTGAGCAAGGGCATGAAGATAAACCACTGGTATATATTGTATTATTTTCAGATTGATCATGGAAAAAATATACCAAAAAGACTCCAACTATAACACTAAAGGATAAGAAGCCTAGTGAATATTTCATCTTGCTCTCCAATATGTGAGCCAAGGTTGGCAAAGGGTATGACTGAGTGGAAGCATGCCTTTTTGCCAAATTTGTTTCTTGTTGAATAACTTGGAGCTTCCACTGATAATTTCAAGGAGTTTCGGCGGACGGCAGGCAAGTCTCCTACCTCTCATTGCTGCATTTATTTTTATTTTCTATAGTCTCATCCTTTTTCCTAATTCAATAACAAATAATGTCTATCCCACTTGATAATTTATACATTTAGTAGATGGATTATTTTCTCTCTCGCTCTATGGATATCCGAGAGTTGAGAGATTGAATTTATTATTTTTCTCTTCGATTTTATTGATATTTGAGAGTTGAGGAATTGATTTTATCAGTCGCTCACCAACTCCGTGGACTTTTAGGAGTCGAGGGATTGAGTTTACTCTTCTCTCTCTTACTTGTAAGTATTCGGGAGTTGAGGAATTTAGTTTATTAGTTTCTCTTTGACTCCGTGGGTATTTAAGAGTCACGGGATCAAATTTACTATTCTCTCTCCAATTTCGTGGATATTCGAGAGTCACATGATCAAGTTTACTAGTCTCTACCCAACTTCGCGAATGTTCACGAGAGTCACAAGACCAAGCTTACTAATCTCTTCCTGACTCTGCGAGTATTCAGGAGTCGCGAGATCGAATTTATTATTTTCTATCCGACTCTATGGATATTTGGGAGTCATAAAATTGAGCTTACTAGTCTCTCTCTTTGACTCCATGGATATTCAAAAATCATGGGATCAAATTTATTATTCTCTCCTCAACTCCGCGGATATTCTTGAGTCACAAGCTAGCTTACTATTCTCTCTCCAACTTCGTGGATATTCTAAAGTCACAGGATCAAGATTACTATTCTCTCCCTGACTTCATAGATATTCGAGAGTCGAGTGATTGTGTTTATCAATCGCTCCCCGACTCTATAGATATGCTGGAGTCGAGCAATTGAGTTTAATATTCTCTCTCTGATTTTGTAGGTATTCGAAAGTCGAGAGATTGAATTTACTAGTCTCTCCCTAATTCCACCGATATTCAAGAGTCGTGTGATCGAGTTTATTATTCTCTTCCTGACTCCGTGAATATTCGAGAGTCACAAGATCAAGTTTACTAGTCTCTGTCCAACTTTGTGGATATCTGAGAGTCGCGAGATCGAACTTACTAGTCTCTCTCCGACTCTACAGATATTCGGGAATCGAAAGATCGAGCTTGCTAGTTTCTCTCCGACTTCATGAATATTCAAGAGTCACAAGATCGAGCTTACTATTCTCTCTCTGACTATATAGATATTTTGGAGTCATGGTATCTGTTGAAACTGTTGTGTTGCGCTAGAGGGGATGAATAGCATCTCAAACTTGTTCTCTCCGATTCGTTCTTCGATCATGTTCGTCGTGCTTGTCTACAACAAAGTTATGCACAATAGAACAAAACAAACATAAACTAAATATAAAGCACAACTCAACATTGATTTTTACGTGGTTCGGAACTCTAGTTCCTACTCCGCAGCTGAGCTCTAGCGATGTACCACCACTAAAATTTTTTCCTTCTCGGAGTTACGCCGGAGATAGAGAAACCTCTTACAACACCTAGAGCTTTTATAAGACAAGGAAATACAAATGTAAAGAAGTAAAACAATTACAATACAAAAATCACTTTACACAAAAAGGCTCTGCTTGATCGCTTGTTTAGTTGCTATGAAATACTCTTGAAGGTCTGGAATGTAATAACACTTACCCTTCAAAGTCTTCAAGAATCGACAAATCTAAATATCACAAAACCCTCCTTTTATAAACTCTACGTCGGGTTGATTTCTGTCGGCCAGTCGACTGGCCTTACTCCCAGTCAACTGGTCACTAGACCGTTGTCTCACAATGGCTTAATCCACGTCGAATTTAGCTGATCAATTGACCGTTATAAGTCATCAGTTGACTACTAAACTATCTACTAATCGACTTGCCCAGTCGACTCAGAAATATTATGTGCTCTGTTCGCTTAAAGTCAGTCAATTGCTTCATCACAACAGTCGATTGCTTCGTCGGAACATTGTTTCCCAACTTCCCAAGCACCACAGTCGCCCGAGCAGTACCTTAGTCATTTCGACTATCCATGACCAGTCGACTGGTCCAAACCACTAGTCGACTGCCCGAGCAACAGTCGCAGTTTTTCAAGTGTCGTGACTTTAATCGCTCGAACACTCGACCAATCAACTGGTCCAAATCACCAATCAACTGCCTGAGTACTTTCTCGAGTGTCGCAAGTTCCTCACTCGCCCAAGCACTCAACCAGTTGATTGGTTAACTCCATCAATCAACTGATATACCTCAAAACTGAGGTTTAACCTATCAAGTATAATCCTCTCATACTTGATACTTACCCTTAATGTAGACCTAAGCTTTCAAGTTTCTTCTATCAGCCTCACACCTTTAGAATGCATCCGAGTCATCCATGACTCTTCATCATTTGCGCTAGCCTTTAAGTATTTCTTTCAGCTTTGTCATGCTACCGAATCTCCCTTTGCCAAGAGGTCACGCCTCCGAGACTTTCATTGTCAAGTCTTCATACTTGGACTTTTCCTTTTCAAGTATCCATACTTGAACTTTCTTTGCCAAGTATTCATACTTGGACTTTTCCTTACCAAGTCTCATTACTTGAATTTTCTCTTGTCAAGTATCCATACTTGAACTTTTCCTTGTCAAATATTCAAATTTGGACTTTTTTACCAAGCACCATACTTGGACTTTTCCTTGTCAAGTCTCCATACTTGGACTTTCCTTTATCAAGTATTCATACTTGGACTTCTTGGTCAACAACTCCATATGACAATGGATATTGTCAAATATCAAAACTTTACTCGAGTCCTACTCGAGCTTGGTCAACCTTGATCTGAAGTTGATTGCACCAATAATCTCCCCAACAATATCGAGCTTACTATTCTTTTTCCAACTTCGTGGTTATTCTAGAGTCGCATGATCAAGTTTACTATTCTCTCCTTATTGTGAGATATTCAGGAGTCAAGAGATTAAGTTTATTATTATCTCCCCTACTTCGCAGCTATTCGGGAGTCGAGGGATTGAGTTTATTAGTCGCTCCCTGACTCTAGGAGTATTTAGGAGTTGAGGGATTGAGTTTACTATTCTCTCCCTCACTCCATAGGTATTCGAGAGTTGAAGAATTGAATTTATTTCTCTCCCCGACTCCATGAGTATTCAGGAGTCGCAGAATCGAGTTTATTATTCTCATATTCGAGAGTCATAAGATCGAGCTTACTAGTCTCTCTCCGACTCCACGAGTATTTTGAAGTCACATATTCGAGTTAAGGTATTCGGTAATAGAGCTTACTATTCTCTCTCCGACTCCACGAATGTTTAGGAGTCACATGATCAAGCTTACTAGTCTCTCCCCGACTATAAAGATATTCGGGAGTCGCCGAATCAATCTTACTAGTCTCTCCCCTACTCCATGAGTATTCTGAAGTCGCGGGATTGAACTTACTATTTTCTCATCGACTCTACGGATATTATGGAATCATGGGATCGAGTTTACTATTCTCTTTTCGACACTAAGGATATTCTAGAGTCACGGAAGAGAACTTATTATTCTCTCCCCAACTCTGCGAATATTTAGGAATTAAGAATTGAGTTTATTATTCTCTCCCCAACTTCACGGTATTCGAGAGTCAAGGAATTGGGTTTATAAGTCACTCCCCGACTCCACGAGTATTTTGAAGTCGCATATTCGAGTTAAGGTATTCGGTAATAGAGCTTACTATTCTCTCTCCGACTCCACGAATGTTCAGGGGTCACATGATCAAGCTTACTAGTCTCTCCCCGACTCTAAAGATATTCGGGAGTCACCGAATCAATCTTACTAGTCTCTCCCCTACTCTATGAGTATTCGAGTTACAGGATCGAGCTTACTATTCTCTTTCAGACTCTACGGATATCTAGGAGTAATGAAATTGAGCTTATTAATCTCTCTCTGACTCCATGGATATTCGAGAATTATGGGATCAAGCTTATTATTCTCGCCCTAACTCCACGGACATTCTGAAGTCACAGGATCGGACTTATTATTCTCTCCCCAACTTCGTAGATATTCTGGAGTTGCGGGATCAAGATTATTATTCTCTCTGACTCTGCGGATATTCGAGAGTCGAGGAATTGAGTTTATAATTCTCTCTCTGACTCTACAAATATTCAGGAGTTGAGGGATTGAGTTTATCAATCGCTCTCCGACTCTGCAAGTATTTGAGAGTTGAGGGATTGAATTTGCTATTCTCTCCCTGACTCTATGGATATTTGAGAGTCGAGAGATTGAGTTTATTAATCTCTTCCTGACTCTGCAAGTACTCAGGAGTCCCAAAATCGAGTTTATTATTCTTTCTCCTACTCCGTGGATATTTGAGAGGTGTGGGGTCGAGTTTACTAGTCCCTCCCTGACTCGGTGGATATTTGGAAGTTGCGAGATCAAACTTACTAGTTTCTCCTCGACTCTATAGATGTTCGGGAGTCGCAGGATCGAGCTTAATAGTCTCTCCTTGACTCCGTGGATATTCGAGAGTCATTGAATCGATTTTACTATTCTATCCTCGACTATGTGGATATTCAAAAATCACGATATCAACCTTACTAGCCGCTCCCTGACTCTTCAGATATTTAGGAGTCACAAGATTTATCTTACTATTCACTCCCAGAATCTACAGATATTTTGGAGTCACGGAATCGAGCTTACTATTCTCACCCCAATTTCACAGATATTCTGGAGTCGCAGGATCAAGCTTACTGTTCTCTCCTTGACTTCATAGATATTTGAAAGTCGAAAGATTGAGTTTATTATTCTCTTCCTGACTTCATGGATATTCGAGAGTCGGGGGATTGAGTTTATCAATCTCTCCCCAACTTGGCGAGTATTTGGGAGTCCAAGAATTAGTTTACTATTCTCTCTCCGACTCCATGGATATTAGAGAGTTGAAGAATTGAATTTATTAGTCTCTCTCCGACTCCATAAGTATTTGGGAGTTGCATAATCAAGTTTACTATTCTCATATTCAAGAGTCGCGGGTTCAAGCTGACTAGTCTCTCCCTGACTCTGCAGATATTCTGGAGTCGCATGATCGAGTTTACTATTTTCTCCCCGACTCTACGAATATTCTTGAGTCACAAGATCGAGCTTACTATTTTCTTCCCAACTCTACGAATATTTGGGAGTCGAGGAATGTAGTTTAGTATTCTCTCCCCGACTCTACGTGCATTCGGGAGTCGAGAGATTGAGTTTATCAGTCGCTCCCTTTACTCCGTGGATATTCAAGAGTCACAGGTTCAAGCTTACTATTCTCTTCTCAACTTCATAGGTATTCAGGAGTAGAGAGATTGAGTTTATTAGTCTCTCCTTAACTCCATAGGTATTCGAGAGTCGTGGGATCGAATTTACTATTCTCTCTCCGACTTTGTAAATATTCGGGAGTCGCAGGATCGAGCTTATTAGTCTCTCTTTGACTCCATAAATATTCTAGAGTCATAGAATCGACTTTACTATTCTCTCCTCAACTCTACGGATATTCTAAAGTCGCAGGATCAAATTTATTATTCTCTCTCCGACTCCATGAATATTCAAAAGTCACAGGATCGAGTTTATTATTTTTCTCCCTGACTTCGTAGGTATTCAGGAGTCATAGGTTCGAGTTTACTATTTTCTCCTCGACTTCGTGGATATTCGGGAGTTGCAAGATTGAGTATTTTCTCTATATATCAGAGATAGATTCACCTATAGTATTTTCCTTTATCAAGGTTAGTCACTTACATGATTTTCTTTGTCATGGATAGAGTCGCATGGAGTATTTCCTCTGTCCATCTCTTTTTAGGAAGTCGACTCAGTACTCAAGTTCGATCTTGACTTCAGGTATGATACAAAAACCTAAGTTTATATAAAGTCCTATATAGGTTGTATGTCTATTAATTCTTCAAGTTGGCTCATTATACTCTTGTGACTCAGACATAGTCGTGGATTGAATAATTATCTCTATTGTTAGAGACAGATTCTCTATCTATCAAGGATAATCATCGATCTCTTTCTCGACTCGGATACAGTCGTAGATTGAGTATTTATCTCCATCGTCATGGACAAATTCTCCATCTGTCAAGAATAGAATTACTGATCACTCTTCCGACTCAGATATAATCATGGATTATCTATCTCCATCATCTGTCCCTGTCAAGAACAAATTCTCCATTTATTAGGGATAGAATTGTCGACTACTCTCTTGACTCAAACAGAATCGTGTATTAAGTATTTATCTCCACGGTAAGAGATGAATTCTCAATTTGTCAGACAGAATCACTAACCACATTTAGGCTACGTTTGGTATGCCGTAATCTGCCTTGTAATGTAATCCAGATTACATTACAAGGCAGATTCCTTTGTTTGTTATTGTCTTAAAGCTGTAATGTAATGTAATCTGGATTACAAAAGGCACTAAAGTTTTGTAATCTGGATTACAAACCAAAACCTATGTAATCCAGATTACATTACAAGCTTCCAATTTGCATGCAATAAATTACATTTGCATGCATGCAAATGTAATTTATTGCATGCATGCAAATGGGATTTAGGCTGTGTTTGACGATCGACGGCGATCCGATCGTCGATCGACAATCGGCGACGGCGACGGCCGATCAGCGACGACCATCCGGCGGCGGCGATTGACCGGCCGATCGGCCGTGATCGACCGGCCAGCGATCGCGGCGATGGCCGGCGACGACCGGCGGCGACCAACCGGCGACGGCCGATCGACGACCAATCGCTGGCAGTGATCGGCGAGTGATCGGCCGACGACCGGCAGTGGCCGGCCGTCGGCGATCGGCGATGAGCCGCGATCGATCGTCGACGGCGGCAGCGACCGACGGTGGATCGACGACAGCCGTGCGGCCGGTTGTCGACGATCGATGGTGACCGATAGCCAGTCGTCGGTCGGTCGTCAGCCGACTAGTCGATCGCTAGTTGGCCGTCGTCATCGTCGTCGATCCATTCCTATCGTCTTTGTAATGGACATCAAACAAAAGAATGTAATGACCTTTGTAATCCAAGATTACATACAATTTGTATCCAAACATAGTAATGTAATCAAGATTACATTGCATTCCATTACAACTTAGATTACATTACAACTTGGATTACATTACGTCCTACCAAACGTAGTCTTAGGTGAATGCATAGTATGACTGGATCTACATGTATATATTCTCATTCTGACTTGACCAGTAAATGCGCATGACATGGGGAATCCTCGGCCACGGAGACTCCGTCTCTTGTTTCCACAACACTAATCAACAGCTGTAATTACTACGTTACTTCCACTATTAAAGACTTAGATAATTATTTTTCAGTCAACTCATAAATGAAACTATTTTGGCAATTTGTTGTGGACCATGTATTTTTAAGCGCAATTTCGACGAAGCGATGAGAACGATTCAATGCAGATGAATAAATCATGCAATTACAGCAATTTGAAGCTGCAAGCACCGAGCAGAAGCATGCCAACGGAGAAGAAGAAGAAGCATCTCTCCGAGAGAGACGACGAAGCAGTCGCCGGTCTCCCGCTGGAATGCATCGTCCACGTGCTCTCCTTCACAACGCCACGGGATGTCTGCCGGGCGTCCTTGGTGGACAAGGCCTTCCTCGCCGCCGCGGAAACCGACGCGCTGTGGGACCACTTCCTGCCGTCCGATCGCGCTGAGATCCTGTCGCGAGCCGTTGATCCCGTCGAGTATGCCTCCTGCAGGGAGCTCTACTTCCGCCTCTGCGACCCGGTCCTCGTCGACCAAGCCAAAATGGTAGATTATCTACAACTTCATTTCTCGTGGATCGATTAAATAAAAGACTGTCTGATATATTTTTTTTTTTTCTTGTGGATTTTTTTAAGATATATATGTTTTTTTTTTTCAATTCTCTGCTTGTGATGATGCAACTTTGAGTAGAGCTTCCAGCTGGAAAAGTCAACGGGGAAGAAGTGTTACATGATATCAGCGGAGAAGATGAACGTGACGTGGGGGGACACCCCGCAGTATTGGAGATGGATTTCTGTAGAAGATTCGAGGTAATTAACCGACAGCATCAGTGACAGTAATCCGAGGAATTTTGAATGAAATGTTTAGTTTATATAATAATTATTTTTCATGATTTATCAAAAAAAAAGTTATTTCTTACTTGTAGGAATATTTATTAATGATTTTTTAAAATTCTATCATTTAAATATCATGTTCAATTTAGATTAGATAGGTTAGATAAACCTATCTACTTAAAATCAAATGGGAATGGTTGGATTAGGTGAATGTTAAATCGGTTCGATGTGATTAGACAATAATCTGATTGAGTTGAACGTTAAATGGATTAGTTGAATTAGTTGTTGGAAAAAACTTTGGCTCTTCGGTGATTTCCATCGAGGAGGATGCAAATTGATATGAGTTCGTCAAAGTTAGTGTTCAACACTATCTCCGTAAAACGATATTGCTCCACTACATATGTTTATGGATAGCAACAATTCGTTTCTCAAAATACAACAACGACATCTCAGAATAACAGCACTATAAATTCTGAGACCTACGAATCTTCTCGTAGACTTTTTAGACTCTAGATGCAGAAGATGAGAGAGATTAAATGAATTGATGAAAGAACTTAAGTTGAATTTTTGATGAATGATTTTTATCATTTAGAAGGTCTTATTTATACAAAGTGAAGAGGTGAGGTATCCTTTGGTGATTTGCTGCATCCTTTGGTCAGGATGCATCTGGGTCGTTCGATCTGGAGGGTTGTAACCCTTCAAATAGTCCTTTGATCTCAACTGCAGATCTGGATGCAACGATCCACTTGATCAACGCTCTAGATCAACCTTCATCACCAATGATCAAATCGTGACTCTTTACGATCAACGCTCCAGATCGTGTCACTTGCGATTCATCATCCCTCTTCGATCCAACGGCTACCATCTGCTGCCTGCCCAGTCGCCATCTCAATCATCTCTCTTTGCCCAACCAAGTGTCACATAGACACAACACATCACCCGAGTGCCACGTAGACATTATCACGTCATCTGGAGCATAAATTTAAGCTCCTCAATGCGTACGTGCAAAGTGTAAAGTGCGCCAACAAAGCACCCATTGCTCGTGTGCGTGGCAGGTCACGAGCTCACAGGTGCGAGCACCTGCTCGCCCATTAGAAGAGAACATCTATATTTTTTGTGTTAACTTCATTAGCACAACAACATATATAAAGAAGCAAATCCCCTTTGGAATTTCCGATGTGGGACTATTCCCCATCTAATTCCTTTTATAATCATTAATATGAAATTAATGATATTTTGGGCTAACTTTAAATAATTAATTTCTCATTCACCCGTAATCGGTTTTGAGCAAATTAATAGTCTAGATTCATCTACGCGAAACATAGATTTCGATTTTGAAGTTAATTCAGACTTTAATTGATTGATGGTACCTCAATTTTTCCTTGTAATACCGTATTGGTCA
The DNA here is from genome assembly GCA_025175895.1 of Wurfbainia villosa. Lineage (NCBI taxonomy): Eukaryota > Viridiplantae > Streptophyta > Magnoliopsida > Zingiberales > Zingiberaceae > Wurfbainia > Wurfbainia villosa. The sequence continues at coordinate 671,100 of JAKLTH010000134.1, read as the reverse complement.
TACCCAATATCTAACAATCCCTCCACATGAATGGAAATTAATGCATATATGCATGCTGACACTTTACAAGAGTCCAATCAATAAGTCAATGCATCGGAAGAGGTAGCTTGTGACTTTGAACTTTTCGTAGTGAAATGTTATCGAGCATACTAGGTTGCGCAGTGAACGTGATGTCCTGAACTACTCAGCTATTTGTGTATACTAAGACAATAACACTCACATAGAGACTTATCTCACCTACTTTTGGTTCTCATGGTTGGCTGTATTTTGGCCATGGACTTCATCTTGGATTCATAAGTGTTTTATTGAAGCGGTCTGTCTTCACACTCACATAAGTGACACTTCTATCAAGAGTATCTTACCATACTCCACCTTATAAAAATATATAAATCATTAAAAGTATAAGCTTAACCTCACTATATGTGGTAGGACAGCACATGTTCATTCTAAGATTGGGATAGAGATAATATATCTCGTGTGTTGTAACACAACTTCTGTAACTTTGATGTCCCATTGAATCAAAATCTTGGGATCTCCAGTCAACAAGGTTGGGTTACTGCTATATTCATTTTAGTTGTAAATTTTTAATCTCATTCCTCTCGATAAGCAGTATACTTGATCTCGACTTAGCCCCTTCGTAAGAGTATCTGCCAAATTATCTTTGAACTTGACATAATCGATTGCAATCACTTCATTCGAGATCAACTGTCTAATGGTATTATGTCTACGACGTATATGTCGTGACTTATCATTATACATACTATTCTGTGCCCTTCCAATCGTCGATTGACTATCACAATGTATAAGTACGATGGGTACAGGTTTCGTCTAGCTCGGAATATCTTTTAAGAAATTCCACAGTCATTCAGCTTCTTCAGCTGTTTTGTCTAGTGTTATAAACTCGGATTCCATAGTTGACCAAGCAATGCATGTCTGCTTTATGGATTTCCAAGATACCGCTCCCCCACCGATCGTGAATACATATCTACTAGTGGATTTGGAATCTTTTGTATCTGATATCCAATTAGTATCACAATATCCCACTAAGACAGCGGGATATTTTTCGTAATGTAATCTGTAATTTATAGTATATTTCAAATATCTAAGAATTCACATCAGTGCTTTCCAATGGGTGTCATTTGGATTACTTATAAAATGACTCATTTTGTTGACCACACGAACAATATCCGAACGTATACAGTTTGTGAGATACATCAAGTTGTCTATTATTCAAGAATATTCTAATTGCAATATAGGCTCACCTTGGTTTTTTGCTAAATGTTGACTTAGATCCATAGGTGTTTTCACTGCAGAGATATCGTATGCATTGAACTTCTTCAATACCGACTCTACATAGTGGGATTGTGTCAAAACTATCCCCTCAGATGTCCTAAGAATTTTGATTCCCAATATAATATCTTCTCGACTCATATCTTTCATATCGGAATTTTTTATCAACATTTTCTTTATATTCACGATTATCTCATGATTACTGCCCATTATAAGCATATCGTCTACGTATAGACAGATGATTATATGACATTTAGGTGTGTCTTTGACATAAATGCATTTGTCACATTCATTTATCTTGAATTCATTTGACAGCCTTATTTTGTCAAATTTCTCGTGCCATTGTTTAGGTGCTTGTTTAAGTCTGTATAACAACTTAACAAGTCGACATACCTTTTCCTCTTTCCCTGGAGCTACGAACCTCTCGGGTTGCTCCATATAGATTTTTTTCTTCCAACTCACCATTTAAGAAGGTTGTTTTAACATCCATTTAATGTATTTCAAGGTCATACAATGTTGCGATGGCTATCAACACTCGTATGGACGTAATCCTTGTCATCGGTGAGTAGGTATCGAAATAATCAAGGCCTTCCTTTTGCTTGTACCCTTTGACTACACGTCTGGCCTTATACTTGTCAATCGATCCATCAACTTTATAATTGCGTTTTAGTATCCACTTACAACCTAATGGTTTAGAACCAGAAGGAAGGTCCACTAATTCCCAAGTATGGTTATTCATGATGGACTCAATTTTACTATTGACAGCTTCTTTCCACATGGGGTGTCGGGACTAGAGAGAGCTTCACTTAATGTTTTTGGGTCAGTTTCTGACATAAAAATCATGAAGTCCGACCCGAACGATTTCTCAACTCTAACCCATTTACTCCGACGCAGCTCTTCGCTTTGATAGTCAATAGTCCTTTTACAACAAGTTTAGAAACGTCATTTTCGTTAGAACTTCCGTTACTATGACTTTAAATGTTTCCCTTCTTATTTGGGAATACTTTTTCAAAGAATATCGCATTCTGAGATTCTATGATTGTTCCCACATTAATATCAGGAATGTCTAACTTGTGAACTATGAAACGATATGCACTACTATTTTGGACATATCCGACAAATATTGCATCGAACGTTGTAGGTCTGATCTTTATTTGCTTTGGCTTGGGTACTTCGACCTTCGCCAAACACCCCCACACTTTCAAGTATTTTTATGATGGCTTACGGTCTTTCCATAGTTCATATGGTGTTTTATCATTTTTCTTGTGAGGGATTTTATTGAGAATGTGATTTGCCAATAATATAGCTTCCCCCCACAAGTTCTAGGATAAGCCTGAATTTATCGATAAGGCATTCATCATTTCCTTGAGTGTCCGATTTTTACGTTCGGCAACACCATTCGATTGAGGTGAGTAAGGGGTCATTGTCTGATGGATAATGTCAAATTCTGAACAAAACTCATCAAACTGTGCACCATATTCTCCACCTTTATTGCTATAAATTATTTTAATTCGTTTATCAAGTTGATTCTCAACTTCTATTTTATAGGTTCTGAAAGTCTCTAAGGCTTCGTCTTTACTTCTTAAAAGAAAGACATAACAGAACCTCGAGCAATCATCAATAAAAGCAATAAAATACTTTTTATCTCCTCTAGTTTGCATGAATTTTAAGTCACATAGATCACTATGTATTAACTCTAGAGGAGTCGTTGGCCTTTCTACCGAATAAAAGGGTAGTCTCGTTATTTTTGCTTCTGCGCACACTTCACATTTGTATGTTTTGTCAACATTGATGTTTGATAATAAACTTAATTTGACGAGACATTTCAGAGTATTATTATTGATATGCCCAACTCAATCATGTCATAAATTAAAACACTCAACAACGTAGCCGGAAGCTTTTATTTTATTACCATCGAATTCACGGTGTACAATCATTACAATCATGTTGAACAAACTCTTTTCCAAGTATCTCTTACCTATGAAGACATCATTCTTCGTAAATAAAAAGTTGTTTGACTGGAACACTAGTCTAAACTCAGCTTTAACAAGTGTCGATTCAAAAATTAGGTTTTTCCTAATGTCGGGAACATGGAGTACATCAATGAGCGTTAGCTCCTTCCCAGATGTCATTTTCAGAACAACTTTCTCAAGTCCAACAATCAGGGATGTCGTGGAATTGCCCATATAGAGCTTTCTTCTACTTATCGGAGTATACTTGGAGAACATCGCCTTATCAAAACAGATATGACGTGTTGCTCCAGTATCGATCCACCACTATTTCGGGTTGTCCATCACCGTGTTTGCTTCAAGCATGACCGTAGTAAGATCCAGTTCCATGTTGTCAGAAATTGCGACTTGGTTCGCATTATCCTTCTAACCCTTAGTTGGTTTCTTCAGACGTCTGCAGTCTTTGGACGTGTCCTGAATTTCCGCAGTTGTAACATGAGCCCTTGAATTTTTTGCCTTGAGCCTTCTTTTTGTATTGTTTCGGCTTCTTGGTGTTTGGCTCAGCCAGGTTGGACATCTCATCAACTGCCCGCTTCGTTCCTCTGGAGTCAGATAATTTTCGATTATCTTTCTCTATTCGCAGCCTCAGGATCAAGTCTTCAAGTCTCATCTCCTTTTGCTTATGCTTGAGGTAATTTTTGAAATCCTTCTACGACGGAGGGAGTTTCTCCATTACCGTGGTTACTTTGAATGACTCGTTCAGCTTCATGCCTTCGGCATCTAAATCATGCATAATCAGTTGCATGTCTTGGACTTGAGATGTCACACTCTTGGAATCTATCATTTTGAAATCCAAAAATCGGCTGACGATGAATTTCTTTAATTCGGCATTTTCTATTTTGTATTTCTTTTCGAGCGATTCCCAAATAGATTTTGTCGTCTCCATCGGACTATACATATTATACAACATGTTATCCAATGCGTTGAGAATATAATTGCGGCACAGGAAATCTCCGTGCGACCGCGCATCGCAAGCAGCTTTACTATTGGAATCATCTTCTTTAGTGATCGGTGGATCTTCATGCAAAAATCGTACGAGGTTTAGCGTCGTTAGATAGAACAACATCTTCTGCTGCCATCGTTTGTAGTCAGCTCCGTTGAACTTCTTCGACTTCTCTGTCGGTGGAATGGTGGTCGGGACATTGTTGATCACAACCATATCAGTTTACACCAATATCATTTTTTGATTGTTGGGAAAAACTTCGGCTCTTCGATGATTGTCGCCGGGGAGGATGCAAATTGATATGAGCTCAGAGGCTAGTGTTCAACACTATCTCTGTAAAACGATATTGCTCCGCTACAGGTGCTTACGGATAGCAACAATTCATTTCCCAAGATACAACGACGACGTCTCGAAATAACAGTACTTTTTGGACTCTGGATGCAGAAGATGGGAGGAATTAAATGAATGGATGAGAAAACTTGAGTTGAGTTTTTAGTGAATGATTTCCATCATCTAGAGGGTCCTATATATACAAGGTAAAGAGGTGAGGTATCCTTTGGTGATTGGCTGCATCCTTTGGTCAGGATGCATCTGAGTCGTTCGATCTGAAGGGTTGTAACCCTTCAAATAGCCCTTTGATCTCAGCTACAGACCTGGATGCAGCGATCCACTTGATTAACGTTCCAGATCAACCTTCATCACCAACGATCAGATCGTGATTCATCGCGATCAATGCTCCAGATCGCGTCACTTGCGATCCATCATCCCTCTTCGATCCAACGACTACCATCTGCTTCCTGCCCATTGCACGTGTGTACACATGGCGAGTCGTGGGGTCATAGGTGCGAGCACTTGCTCGCCCATTAGAAGAGAATATCTGTGTTTTTTGTATTAACTTTATTGACACAACAACACATATAAGGAAGTAAATCCCCTTTGAAATTTTCGATGTAGGACTATTTCCCATCTAATTCCTTTTATAATCATTAATATGAAATTAATGATATTTTAGGTTAACTTTAAACAATTAATTTCTCATTCACCCGTAATCGATTTTGAGCAAATTAATAGTCTAGATTCATCTACGCAAAACATAGATTTCGATTTTGAAGTCAATTCAGACTTTCATTAATTGATGGCACCTCGATTTTTCTTTGCAAAACCATATTGGTCATACCCAATATCCAACATTAGTCACTCTAATAGGTCAATCAATTTTGATCAACATTTTAATCAATTTGGTTATGCTAGATGGTATGATTCTTTCAATTGAGCTAATTAAGTTTTTGGATTATGGTGCCCAGTAGGGGTAGCTGAAGATGCTAATGTGATGATTTTATATTTTTTTTAATTGAGCTAATTAATTTAAAGAGATAGATATGCTAGTTGGTCTAGTTAAATTGGCTAAATTAATTTATCATATTAAATTTATAAATGCATTTTATTAAAAAATATTATTTCTATTGACTAAATATGTAAACAATTACTTTTTATTGATTTTAATCCACAAACCAAATTGAAAAAGAAAAATTCCATGAAATGCTTTATATTCCATAAATCAAATTGAAAAACTCATGCATAAGTTTTGTTCATATATCAATTTTGATTTATATATTGGGTTTCAGATTTGCTCAAGTGGCAGAGCTTTTAGCAGTTTGTTGGCTAAATGTTGAAGGTCTCATGGACAGTCGACTCTTGTCTAACAACACTACTTACGTTGTCTACCTCATCTTTAACTTAACTCCTGATGCATTTGGCCTTGATTCGGCTTCGCAATTTGGCTATGTGAAACTAGGGATTTATGCAGCACAAATACATGTCTCTTTAGTGCTAGATGACGACGACAACGATGAAGATGACAAAGAAGGCACGGAAGAGACAGAGAACACAAAAAACATAAGGTTGAGAAAGGATGGATGGTTAGAAGTTGAGTTGGGCGAATTCTATAACGACAAAGGGGATGAAGGGGAAATGGAGGCTAAATTGTGTGAGACCGAAGAACTACAGTGGAAAAAAGGGCTTATCATCAATGGCCTTGAGATCCGACCAAAGGAGGGACAATAAAGTATGCAGTTATAATAGATGCTATTTGGTCTTCTAAATTATGATAGATTATCAGTGTAATTTTACATCACTTTTATACTTTGCTACGATCGTTTAGTTCTAAACTCGTTCAGTAATAAAATTCTAGACCTAATTTGTTCTAAAACATTCAAAGATTTCATGACAATTAAGGTTTTTGTTTGCTTAATTAGCTGCATTTAATCAAACATTTCATTTGCTCTTTTATCATTTTTGCTATAAGACAGTTACTTGCTCCCTTATTATTTTTTTTTAAACAAAAATCATTGTATTTGTTCAATTTCAGTCATTATTAAACTATATAAAATTATTTGTATAATTGAATAAGATGGGCAATTAGAATTAATTGAATAAGAAAAAAACATTGAGGAGTGGCAATAAAATGACACCAACAATATTATTGAGTATATACCCAAAGTTCCCACGGGGATGGCGCGGTGGTAAGATAGAGTGGTCACTTTGGAAACGGGCCGGGGTCGATTCCGGATGTGGGGTTTAAAATTCTCTCGGTGTCAGATGACCCCCTCTCTGTCTGTGCCACCGTGTTCAGGGATATAGTCCCCCTGCGATTTACCTCTCTCTCGCCGCAGCCTTGGAACAGATGACAGGGGTTGCTAGTTGGACAGATTTCCATCTTTTGAAGTATATACCCAAATTGGGACTCTCATTTTGAGAAATGCCTTTTTAATTTTAATAATTTAGAGGTCCGGTATATTGAGCAACTACTTAACTTTCTTTTTTTTTAGAAATGTCTAAATTGGAACTTCTCTTTTCCAAAATGGCCAAATCAAGGGTTTTTTTTTTTACAAAAAGAATCAAAATTAAAATGGCCTTCATTATTCCACCGAACAATATGCTTTTCAAATCTTCAAAATCAATTAAAAACGTTAAAAAAAAATAAATGCTCATTTAATTTTATATGTTAACAAATTTTTCGATTTATAAGGCATTTTTTAAAAAATAATGATCAAGCTATTTGGTGTTTAGTGAAACATCTTACTAGATTGCATAATTTATTTGTCTTTAAAAAATAAGAGAGCATGAAAACTGATTCAGTTTACTCGGTACTAATCTTTTTCAAAAAAGAATAAAACTTTAACCTTATTAATTTCAAACCATCAAATTTAATTGAAAGAATTCAGATTAGTTTTTTTACTTAATTTTGCTAATTTCAGTCACTCAATTTTGAAAACAAACTATTTGATGAAATAAAGGATATTTTAATCTAGAAAATAAAAGGAGCTCATTTTCTCTATCTTGGAACTGAGATGCTTGATTAATTAAGACATTTCGCAGCATCAGTTTAAGCAATTTTGGAAGAAAAAAAAAGGTGCTTGATTTTAGACATGTTCCAAAATTAAGGATCGTAATTGAATAATTGTTTATGAATATTAAGCAGATAAACTATGGATATATGAAAACTTACAACCTAAAATATATTGATTATCCACCATACAGTATACAAAGTCATCATGTGACTACCAAAACACACATAAATGTGATAATAAAGTAATTAGTTGGCATGACAATTAAGAATAAAAGAAAATTGCAATTGTACTGAGAGAGAAACTTTTCAAAGCATAATTATCCCAAAATTATGAGGCCAAAGATATAATGATCTTTTCAATCATTATTCAGGCTACTTTCAAACAAGTTGCTCATCTCAATGGAATATTTATATAAAGATTGAAAAAAACAGAATTTGACATTTTCCGATCCACAAAAGGATTCCAGCAAAACGTACTATAAGATTAAAGCAAATAGTAGAAGAAAATTTGCATATCGCATAGATTTCATTGACGATTCTACCAAAAGCTGAAAGCATGACCAAGAACCATCAGGCTTGGTTGGTCAGTGAGAATGGCTAAATCTATTATCAGATATGTGCGTGCAGTCATGATTCATCAGTATATGTCCATCTACAAAATCGGCTCTATTCACCATTCAACACGACTATAGTTCACATAGTAGATTTCCAACCAAAATGATCTATTCACCATTCAAGTAAAATATCAGTTGATTTGAGTAGTTTCCATGAGGGTGATTTCCTTCTTCCATTATCTACTCATCTTGCAAGCACAAACAAGCTTCATCTGATGAAAAGCAACTTCATATTAACATTCCTTCCTCATCCATAATATTACATTGTTTGCCTGACACAAACCAACCTTGAAAATGGAGTATCAGAGCTGCAAAGCTAAGTCTGGCTGCTGAGAGTCCTTGAGTATGCAAGGAGAGTGCAGAACCGGAGATCCAGGAGGCTGGAAACTAATATTTAGATCTGGAGGGCACATATTCTTGCTATGCTTGTTTTCTGTTTGTGGAACCAGACCTTGTTGTGGACTCTGATTTTGAAATCCAGATGTAGCATTTGTGACTAGCTGAGGGAAGATGACCAGCCCCTTGTCACGAACTTGAGGTTCCAAACCTACCACCTGGATAGGTTGCCTAAAAGCTTGAGACATGGAGATTGTAATGGAATCGTTGGAGATCCTGGGGGATGAATTTGGCGCTCTCCACGAGCCATAAGAAAATGTGGAAACTGATCCATTTGAAGTGTTGCGAGCATCTACTGTATGCTGTGGTGGTTTAGAGTGTGAGGAAGCTCCAGTAGTCATCCACATTTGTGGTGCAACATAATCTGGAACAATTGATTTTTCTCTGCCACTTGGTGGAACAACTGGCGGGAATTCTTTGGGAGAATTTGAATTGTTTGAAATGTTTCGCTGGCTAAACATCTTGATTGGCAAACCCATTAATCTCGAAGGATCACCGAGGCCATTATCATAACTGGCCAATGCTTGAGGGTCATTGGCTACAGCTCCTGTTTGATTTGGGGAAAGAAATCTCATGGTATTATCAAGACTATTGCAAGAACTAGTCAAGCCTTTTCCACTACTGAATTGACCTGCAGTGACTTTTCCATTCGATTTACTGCTTGGTGCCACTGATGATTCCATTTGTTTTAGAGTTGCTGGCTGCACATTTTTTCTGTCTGATTCACCAGTGACAGGTGGTCTAGAAGGGACTACACTATCATAAACGTAAGTGCTCTGTAAAGCTTGATTCGTCAGTCTAGTTTTAGAGGAACTTGGTTGACATTCCCGAACTTGCCCTAAAGAAGCAGCGCTAGTGCTAGCAAAATTAAATGCAACTTGTTTGTTCTGCAATACAGCAGCATCTGTCCTTTGCAGGGGTACAGAGATATTGTTGGGTGATTGTTTCTTTGTTCCATTAAGTCTAGGAAGATCATTTCCTTCCTTGACAGGATCAGAATCTCTGTTGTGAAAACTGGCTCGAAGCTGACTCTGTGTGCCATAATCTACTTTCTTTAAATCTCCATTTCCACTGGCTTTCCTCCCAACTGCAGCTACTTTATCCTTCTTCAGAGGCATTTTAAACTGAATGGTTGTATTCTGATTAATCTGCTTTTGTTTCAACTTGGGACTGCACACAATAGGACTTAGAGGTGGCTCATATTCGTCAACCCACCCATAGCCATACTTTACACCAGAAGGCAAAGCATTTGCAATCCTCTCCGAAGCAATTTTCCAGGCAGAAGAACCAAGATTGCTTGCAAAACGGGCCAGGCTCCTTGTGTACGAGTATTCAGCATCAATTCCAACCTGATTCAGGAAATCAAAATTATAAGATGCACATGAGATGTTGAACTTAAAACAAGTATTTAAGTTTCCACATACAGCAATCAGCTGCCTTAGTTCTCCCTCAAAAACATCAAACACTGTGCCAGATTCTGCTGTGCATTCTTGCTCACAACTAATATTGTAAGTGGCACGCCTATTTTCATCTGCATCAAGTGATCGCTTCCCCAGCTTAGATGGAGAGCCTTTCACTGGACAAGCAAAAACAAAATAACGAAACCCCCCATAAGATACTTTATTCGTTTTGAGAAAATTGTTGGTCAAACTCTGAAAGAAATGGACATAGTAGCTTGATGCTCTACCTCTAAGATCATCCGTCTTTTCAGATTTACTGTCACCTAGCGAAGAACTGCCATCAGCAAGACCATTGGAAGTGGTAGCAGGATCTGCACCACTAGCTTCTACTGTGCTTAAACCAGTACCAATGTCCCCTCCAGAAGCAAGAGTTGTGGCAGATGAAATATCAGAAACAAATGATTCTTGCACAACTTTTGGAAGGCACTTTTGCAGTGGTTTTTTCTCAATGGAAGCTAGTCTGACCTTCTCTTCAGATTTTGAATCAGGTTCGATGAATTTGACCTCAGTTCGTAGCTTTTGTAATTCTTTCCTCCCAATTTCTTGCATGGCCCGTGCCTTTGCCAAGCACATTTAAGGATTTTTAACAACAAATAGAAAGAAAAATTACTTAAATTGAATGGCACAGAGAAATTATGAAGGGTCTCCTAATACCTGTCTAAAGTATACTGTGTCTGGTGCATTATACTGCATAGCATTACTGCAAATCAAGAAGACATCACCCTGCAATCAAGCTAATTTCATAAGAATAAAAAAATTAAATTGCACAGGAATCACTTTCCAACAGTCCAAAGTGATACAATTTTCACTTCAGAACTGATAGCACTAAACAAATCTCGTTAGCCATTATTAAGAGAACCAAACAAGGAGGGAGAGAGAGAGAGCTGCAGAAGAAAGATGAAATTGGCCCAGAAGTGTCTCTAAGTTGTGTGCTTTCCAGACTGCAATATAGAAAAGCTAATTTCTCTAGTTGCTTCAACAAGTTTTTTAAAGGCCTATGTTTTCATAACAGGAAAACAAATCTATCCAATCACTTACCTCTCTATAAGGTTATTAATAACCATTTCATATATCAATGTCAGAAAGAGTTTTCTTTAGTCATTATCTACTCCTAGAATCTTCATTATTACTTGCCAATTTGATTCATCTTTGAACATAATATAATATCGATGTCATTTATAATCAATTAGGGACATGCTCAGCTGCTAACGAACCTTGCATATCCATCTCAGCGTTGTAATTTTTTACATTTTACGTGTTCTTACCATAAAGCATGGTTCATTGGTTAGTAGCCGGCTTATGAAATTATTCCTTAAGCTCCAAGGGACTCATAGTGCTCACGAAAATCCTCCAAGAGCTTTTCCTAGGTGCAAATAGAAAACAGCTATACATGTTGCAGCTTTATGGATACTCAAGAGTGCATGACACTAGTGGATGGGCAAATGTAAGCAATAATTCCAAACTCAGAAATCTCCAAGTGTACATTTACTTAGGTTCTCTCCTGACTTTAGGAGTATTTAATGTTCTATATGAGAACTACAGATTTAAACTATAGAAGGCTTTATGTCAGTGCAAAGAACGTCAAAGTGTTTGTGCAAATTTACTTGGGCTTCAAATGAGACATTGCAAATCCACACAGATACTATGGAACTTATGTTACTGCTTGAACAATTCACAAACTATTTTCTGTTTAGGCTTATATCCAGATTCCAGATATTTGGCAACCTAGTATCATCATGTAAGGATTACCTCAAATTGTTCAAGAGACCGATATGCATTCCTTGCCAATTTCTTCCGAACAGTACCAAAGTCCATCGGGTGCTCAATCACATCAGAGTAATCAGGAAGCTGAAGCAGAACAAGTATGACAGTAAATTGTAAGGAAGCCAACCAGTTTCTTTCTTCTATCATTATGTCACATAATATAGAACAGTAATGAACCTCTTTGATATCCACTGGCTCGGCAAACACCCCATAAGTATCCTTTCTGCCGCACCAAAAACATTTTAAGTCAAAACAAACACATAGCTCAGCTATGTTAGAGAGAACATTAAAGTCATAAAGGAAAATACTTCTGAATCTTATCCAGAATGGCCTCCAGTAACTTCTTGTTGGGCAAAGGTGTTCCTGCAGTCTGTGAACTAGTCGACACTCCTGAATAATACATTGACACCATTAACTGAAAAGATAATAACTTCCTGAAATGAAAAAACAATGAAGAGACGTGCAGAATCTAACCAGAAACAGGCCCCGTGGATCTCCGAATGAGATTTTTCTCCCCCGCCTGCAAGAATAAATGGAATAAGAAAAATATAATCTCAAGTTATTGAATTTTCCTTAAAAAACTACTTCGCATCCTCAATTGTCACGAGAGGATCCCAATGCAAGATCTCACGAGAGGATCCCAATGCAAGATCCTACTATCACTAATTTGCAAAGACAATGAATTAGAGTGAAAAACGCAGATGCTTGCGAGAAGCAGCTGGAAAAAGTGCAATATACCTCTCGGGTAGCAGATCCAATGGAACAAACGCCCGCATCAATTCGCTCAAAAAGGCGCTTTTTCAGCGGCTTGACTGGCTTCTCCTCCTCCTCTTCGCCCTCATGCTCATCGTCGTCATCCACGTAAGAAGACGAAGACGGCGACTCGCGCGCAGAGTAGGCAACCCTTCCGGACTTCCTCTCCTCCTCCTCCTCGCGCTCCACCCGTCTGTTAGTGGTTGAGGCAGAAGGAGGCAGCTTGAGGATAAGCTTCAGCTGCCGCCTCTTTCCTTTTCTCTCAAGCTCCTCCTCCTCCTCCTCCATTTCCACCTCCTCCTCCTCCTCCTCCTCCTCCTCCTCCTCCTCATCCAAGTAGTCGTCGAAATCAGCGAATCCATCGCGAAGGGGGCGTCGCCGTCTCTGGCGAAGGGTCCGGCGAGGAGCCTCAGGGGCACTCGAAGGGGAAGTAAGCGAGCGATACCGGTGTACGCCATCCCGCATCTTCCTCGGCCGGCCCCTCTTCCTCACTGCCGCCACCGTCGTCATCGCAACTCGCAAGGTCGCTCTTTTCCTTTTGCTTCTTTTACTTTTCTCTGTTTCAAGTCGCCAACTACTGGTGCTATCGCACAGCAATATCCTACTTTTACTCCGCGTCGTACCCGATACGTTCGCCTCCTTGAATTATCGGGAAGATCACCGTATGATCTAACGGAAAGAAAGGTACGATAGTGGGTTGCTTGCCATGAGTGCATAAGTAATTCTGTATTGGTTACATTATTGTAGGGTAATGGTAATAATAACTTTATTAATATAAAAGAAAATGCCCCAGAGTTTTAACCCGATTTTATCGAAAAAAGAAAAATATATATCAAATTCGAAAATTTCAGACAAATCAGGTTTTGTGGTTTTTCTAATTCTTCAGATACTTTGCAAATTGCTTAATCTTTTTAAGTTTTCAAATTTGTGTTTATGTTTGTTAAATTAGAGAAAAACAAAACATTTTATTATATAAAATTAGATAAATTATGATTAATACTTTGATATATTTCTATAGATTACATGTTGAGTCAGAGGTCTTCTAAGTTTTATCAATAGATTCGAGAATTATGAACAAATTTATAAGTACGGTTTATTAATGCAAAAAACAAGGTTCGCTCGTTGATTCCATAATTAATAGAAAAAAATAAATCACGAAGAATATATTGTCAAATCGAAAACTAAAATGACAGAAAGACAAGTACCTCGAAAAGCTTAAAGTTTTAAGAAATTGACTTTGCTCATTAATATAACTCTGTAATTGTGCTATCACAAAACTCTTCCTCGATGATACAAGTATTATTTATTGAATGGACACACGAAGTAAATAGTTATTTTTAGATTATGAAATAATAATTTCAAACTATAAAATTAAATATTCTTGAAATTGGTTAAAAAAAATGAGATTTTGACACACGTTTAATTATCAATAAGAATGAAATAATTATGATTTTAATGGCAATTTATTTCACATAAAATATTTATAAAAAAAATCTAAATAATTTTTGTATACATGATAACACTCATGCAAAATATTTCTGGACCAATCTCTCAATTTAATAAAAGACGGTAAAAGGCTTTGCCCTCGATTTGAAATTAAAAATCAACGAAATATTTTATACCCGTTAAAAATTAATTTTAAGACTTATATAACAAATATCCATATAATTATTAATTGTTTCAATCGATAAGGACTAAATAATTTTGTATATATATTTTATAAAGAATTTTTTCTTTAAAATGTTCACATATTTTGTCAATAAAAAATTACATTCATAGTGATTTTTTTCAGCATGGAAAAATTCAAATAAAAATTAAAACGAACGTTCATATTCAAAATATACACAATTAGTAGACCTTTTCAAAACATGTACCGTTGGAAGAAAAAAAAAGAAAGGCTTTGCATTTCCTACGTTACACACTTAGACTATACAGGATAATATAATCAATCTTATAATTTAATCAAGTTTATAAATATAATGTGTATTATATTACTGTGTTTGGTTAGCAATTGATGTATAATCTTTAATTATAAAATTGATTACATTCGTTTATTTGGTATCCATATTTGTTATAAGGAATGTAATTCATATTATTATAAAATAACAAAAATACCCTTATAATTTCTTCTTAAGATAATATAATTCTTAGTTGTCGATCACTGATCGTTGACCATCGGTCGATCGTCGGTCGTCAATCATCAGTCGTCGACCGATCACCGGTTGATCGTCGGTCGATCGTCAATCGTCGCTGGTCTGTCGCTGCCCGATCGCCAGCGTGCTGCAAGTAGCTGGTCGATCGTCGGTCGATCGCCGATCGTCGGTCGCCGATTGTCGCCCGGTCGTCGATCGCCAGCCGTCGGTTGGTTGTCGGTCGTCGGGCAGCCGTCGACCGGTCCTCGGGCGATCGTTGGGCGATCGTTGGGCGATCGTTGGGCGATCGTCGGTCGGTCATCGGTCGATCGCGGGGAGGTCGTCGGTCGATCGCCGGGTGGTCGCCAACCGGTCGTCGGTCGTCGGTCGTCGGGCGGTCGTCGGTCGATCGTCGGTCACCGATCGATCGTCGGTCACCGGGCGATCGCCGTCCATCGACCGGTCGTCGACGGGCACCGATCGTCGGTCGTCGGCCGCCGGTCGGTCGTCGATCGTCGTCAATTGTCGGTCGTCGATCGGTCGTCGGTCACTGGGCAGTCGCCGTCCATCGGTCGATCGTCGGCAGCCGGCCGTCGTCGGTCGATCCGATTCTTGGTGATCGTCGAGCGATCGTCGATTCGATCGATCGATCGACGATCGACAATCGGCCCGAGAAAATAAAAGAATATTATATTTGTCATGATAAATATTGAGTCCGTAATGTAATCGGATTACATAATTTTTCCTTTGTAATCGAAATTACGGATCTTGACTCTTATTTTGTAATACAATTATATTACATTGCATCTTTTAATTGTTACTAAATAAAATAAATCATCTTGTAATATAATTTTGATTACATTATAAGTCTTATTATCCCGTATTAACTGTTCTCGTATTTTCCTCCACCTAGATGTCTAATTTTAATTTATGACCTGAAACTATTTTCGATCATCAAAGGAATTCAATTAAAATAAAAAATGAGAATGTAAGAGAAAAAAATGTCTTTTTGAGTGTGATACCGAAAACTTGCCAAAGAAACTCTCAAGTAAAATTATTTATTGGAATATTGAAAATAAAATAAGAAATGAAAAAGATCATATGCATATTTATAAGATAAAAAAGATATCTCTATTGGAATAAAATCATTTGAATATAATTTAAAAAAAAACTACAATGACTTAGATTGAAAACATTGCAGGCTCAATCAAAGAATAATGGAAAGAGTAAGACAAGGTGTCTAGTTTCCATTTTGGGGATAATTCACTACTAATGGTCAAGAATTTTCTTTTCCGGACAACTATGTCTGAACCTCTTCCTCTCTTTCGAGTTTTCCTAATTTACAACGTAGAATGTAGATATAAGATTTCTGTCCATGGCTGCAAAAAGAAAAGAAAAAGAAATCCAGGCCAGAAATGTATACTCAGATGATACTGAACATCACTACATATTGAGATCGAGATTAATTAGGCTTAACAAAGATTCAAATATCCAACAAGTTTTCCATCTTAGGTCTATCAAAAAAAAAAAAAAGTTAGACCTGGAATTAAAGGTGTTGGTCAGCTTAATTTGGTTAGTTTTTCGGGCAATAGTCCTACAGAAAATCCAGAAATCGAATATAATCTTGAGTAAGACCTATATATACAGATCAATTAGCATTGTTACTTACCAAAGTCTTTCTAAGAGATGAGACCACGCATATACAGCCACTAGACTGCCATTGGATGCATGCAGTTGACGGGAAATTATGCTACAATAAAGCCAATTAATTTTTATTTGCTTGTGTAGTCTGCTTAACAAACATCGACTCCAATATTAAGGAGAAAGATCAAACTCGAACCGCCATGATATTTTCATAAGCAAACCAAAGATACGACAATGAAAATGTGGAAACTAAAACAAATGAGTATATTTCTGTGATCGAGTGAGAGAGGATATGAAGAACAGTACTTCATATTAAACTTTTTTAGTTCCTTGAATGCAGCGGTTACAACTTTAAACATAAGAGAACAGTCATTAAATTGAAGTTCTAACAAAAAACACTGATATCTATCTCATTTGAAGCTGTCAAAACAGAATGCCCTCTTCATTGGATAACTGGGAAGGTCTCTTCCCTTCCAACCCCAGACTTTATATAACAGTACAATCTTCCCTTTAAACTGAGTATATAACTCTTGATTCAGACTTGGACTTTTGCTTCGACAAACAATCTTTGGAAGAAGATTACAGCTAACAAATAAATAAATAAATACACAAATTAAATTCAAGCTTATCTATTAAGACAGTTTCTTTTCTTGAATGAGTGACCGAGGTGGAAAGAGTCGATTGAACAGAGTTAGTTGGACAGTTTTCACAGTTTAAATGCTGAATGCTGAATGCTGTGTATGATGTCCTTTCTCATTTGTATATGTGGTCACATTACACATAAACTGAAAACTTTTATCATCAAATTAATGAAGCTTTATTGGTTCTAACTATTTAGGATCACTTACATTCTATCTTTATGTCAAACTATAAAATTTATTACTTGTCTTTGAACACGGGTATATCATTTTAATATATGTTATCCCTCCTTTTCATATTAGATCTATGGCCATTTCTCATGAATCACAATATTTAATATAAGTTAGCTGGAAGATCGATTGTTGGGTTGGAAGGCCAAGAGTTGAGCTAAAAGACTGACTGCTAGGTTGGTAGGCTTACAATCGAGTTGGAAGGTCGAAATGAAAGAGATGTTGAGGTAGTGTTCGACACAATTTATTCTTAAAATAGATTTTTCTCATCTGACAGTATTTACAATAATCAAAATACAGATTATTTATGGTGAACTGAGTATGTATCTAAATACTATCAGATAAATAAGGAAGGAGAAAATGTGGAAGAATGTAATGAAAAATTTGTCTCAATTCTCTCTCTCTTTTTTTTTTTTTTCTGCATCAAGTTGCAGCCTCCTTCCTCGAGTGCAATGGTCGCCAACAAAAGAGAAGACAGGCTTCACATTGAACTTCCAGTTAGAAGCGCTATAGTTGAATCTGATCTCAATTCAAGTTACCAAAACAGAATGGCCTCTTGATTGAAAAACTGAAGGAGATCGATGTAAAATTTCTTCATTGGATATCTTGGAAGGCCTCTTACCAAATAATCTGTTGCTTCAGTTATTACATCCTGCTACAAAAGGTCATCAGTGGCATCAACTCCATCATCATCATCAACCTCTTTCGTGTAATAGAACGTTAGTAGCTTCGGCTTCAGGCCTGGACTTCTTGTATTACTCGGCAATCTTTTCTTTTGCTCGTAGATGGCACCGAGAGTTCTGTTCTTCTAACCGAAGCAAGTGCACCTGAAGCCCAACCATTCCCTCCGGAACGTCATTTCTCAGTTGGACACTTGGAATCGCACTAAAATTTATGATCGCTATTTGTATAATATTATTACTAGGATCCATTTATTTTTGGCAAAGAGATCGAACTTAGTGTAGGAGTATGCATATCCATATGTTTCGTTTGATTAAAGAAAAAAAAAATTGCTTCAAAACTAAGCATGTTTATCGATTTCTCGTGGGTTCCGATTTCGATTCGATCAATTTCAGATTTGTCGACATTGGAATCGATTTAAATCGGTTCAAAACTTTCAAAGTTTTAATTTTAGAATCAATTTAATTCGAATCGATTCCGAATCGATTCTAGCGGATTACGAAGCGGTTCGGATCATCAATTTAAACTTGAATTCTACTGCGTTGGTGATCTTATTTTTTTTTCGAAATAATCTTTATAGGCGTATTAGTATGTTAAAAATTTTATTTAAATTAACAATCGAATCGGATCGAATCGAATCGAGAATCGATTTGAGCGGGTTACGAAATCGATTGGGCAGATTGAATCGGAATCGGAAGTTCCGATTCCAATTTCAAAATTGATTCATTTGAATCAATTTCGATTTTAAATTTAATGAATTGATTCCGATTCGAATCGAATCAATCCGTTAAGCAAGCAGGCCTATTCAAAACTCAAAACGGGGATTTATTTAATTGCTAATTAACTCGTTTATTTACGTAATTTACTTATCTTATGGACGCGACAAATCCAAATCCAATGAGAATCTAATCAGGATATAGTGGGTGGTGACTGGACCGGCGACCCATTTTCGCTGACACTGTGGCCCACACTGCACAGACCTATCTTTTTTTATAGAAAAACAAAATCATGTTGCCTAAAATATTTATTTAGACAATAAAAAAATATTTTATTGTTCCAATGGGCGGACGAGATTTATTGTTACTGCATTATGAAATTAATTTTTTAAATAAAATTATTTCATTGGTGTCATTAGTGTGGCAGAGTGACTGTGTTGGTTCCTGTCACCATCTTTAGCAGTCAATAATAGGCGGCCTTTGTTGCCTAGTCCTTGTCAGGGAACCTTCTCTTCTCTGCCTTGACTGCCTTCCATCCTCCACCGTCTCCTCTCCTCTCCTCCGTGCCCTAATTTTCCTCACCTCTTCTCTCTCATCTTCGCAATCTGTTCTACGCTTCTGCGACCTGCAGATGATGATGGTGGCCGGCGAAAAGCTTCCGATGGATTCCAATGCGAAGGCCGGTGCCGGCGTTGCGGTGCAGTGCCCGCGGTGCGACTCCGGCAACACAAAGTTCTGCTACTACAACAACTATAGCCTCTCGCAGCCGCGCCATTTCTGCAGGGCCTGCAAGCGCTACTGGACCCGCGGCGGCGCTCTCCGCAACGTCCCCGTCGGCGGACGATGCCATCGCCGCAAGAACAAGCACACTGCCGCTGCCGCCACTAAAAAAAACCCTTTTCGGACTCTGCCTTCCTCCCCCAGCTCCCGTCTTCCTCCCTTGCGTCATCAGGACCCTAACAACTCCTCCTTCTTCGCCGGACTCCATACCCGAGATGCCCCTTCTTTGCCATTCATCGACGCCGGCGGTGGTTTTAATCTACCGCCTTTTCCTCCGTCTGCGGCGGACTTGGCCGATGGAGCACGTTTGCCTCCTTCATCGCTACTACCCTGCGGTATGAAAGAGGACTACCATCACGCCGTGTTTCCGTTTGACGAATTGCCAACGAGAGACTTCGACATTGTCTTCATGAAGGAATTGACACCAGAAGCTCAGAGCAGCAACAACGTTAACTGTGACTACAATGACTGGCAGATGATCTTTCCACAAGAGAATTTAGCTACGACAATTTGCTGCGATACTGCTGCCCTTGCCGGCGGTTGGCCGGAGAGTTGCTGTTCTGAGCTATAGTACTCCTTAACTTTCCATCTTGATTTGTCTACTAATTGTTCATAATATAGTGGTAAGCTTAACTAAACTACATATGCATAGTTAATTAAGATATTAATTTGGTGTTTGATGGATCTGAGAGATCCTCTCTGTCGCAAGCTTCTGAATGAGCCCCATGTTTTTTTACTCATTGTGGCTTCATCAAGAAGACTCTTTTGCTCTTAGAGGGAGCTCAGAATCCACTGCACATATATATATAATATATAATTTGGGAAATAATAAACGTATATAATAGTATAGTTTGCAGCAGTGGTATTAATTCTCAATTTGTTCTTGGGTTGTGGTTAGAATTAGTTAAGAGATCATTGTCATCGTATCTATATCATTAAATAAGTTGTCTTTCTTAATTTGATTTCTCTTTTGGAAGAGAGGACATATAATAAGCTTCTCATTGCTTTGGTTCAACTTCAGTGTGGATTATATTTGCCTTTTTGGTTTGTAAAAGATTGATCTCTACTCATTGTCTCGTTCCTGCGTTATAATTATATATATTGAAAATTAATGATGAGTGTTTATATTGATATCGGTGTTGTTTTTGTTTCTTCCGATGATGATGTTCAGAATTGTAGTGCATTAATGATAGTGTGCGATAGTACTACTGCTACTGCCGAAGCTAGAGGAGTGAGTCCATGATTATAACTGTCAGTATATATTTGAATCGAACATACATATGCATGCATTGGTCGACAGAATGTGTATCAACTTTTTCTTGTTTTTGTCTATTTGAGGTGTTTCATGGATGCTCAACTCTTTAGCAGATAATTAAATGATAGAAAAGCAGCAGAGCTCTAGCTTTTTCTGTATGTAAGTTATCACTTGGAGTTTACTTTTACTTTTTTTTTATTTCTGTATGTGTATTGCGAGCTGCTAGCTATTTCTTTTTGACCATTCGTTTCCTTCATCCTCTTTCCTTTATCAAGTAAACATAGAAAAAGCATTTGGATGCTGGCCATTTCTACAAAAAAAATTAAAATTAATTAATTAATTAAAAAGGAGGAATTAATTTTCTTAGGTAATTAAGGTTTATCCTAGGTAAACCTTAATTAGAAAAAGCATTTGGATGTCTATCCTAGGTAATTAATATATTTAGTGCATTTTTAATTAGAAGCAAATTAATTATAGGTTCAGATTGCACTATCACACTAAATGTCAAGTAGAAGGCAATTATCAAGGTGAAATATATGTTAACAAAATAGATTAAACTTAAAGGTGTTACTTGAGATTCTGTCCTTGTTTTGATAGGGAATATATACCATCAAGAAAATGTTATTCATGTAAAGTAGAAAGGAAAAAAAAGGATGAAACTAAATTAATTAACACTTTATTATGATCTGTTTAATTAATGGAGAGAAATTGAATGGGGGAAAAATAGAAAGAAATTTGTAAGTTGATTTATTTTAAACATTCTATTTTTCCTTATTGTATTTTCTATGACGAAGTCTAGGATTAAAAAATTCAATTTATTTATGAAGATTAATTTGATTGGTTGATTTTTGAAATGAGTTTCTTAATTTCAGGTTCATTAATGGAGATAATTTTCTATTTGGACATATTTCAATGAAGAATATATTATGATTCCTTAATTTGGTCCTTGTTTTTAATTCTATATTGGGAATCTTGCGAAGTGATTTCGACCCTTAATTAGTTATTTTTAATGAGTAATAGACAAAATATATACAGAACACTTAATTAGTTTCAAAATATTAATTTTTCAAAAAATAATCCAAGGCATGAATTTTAAAATGTTATAGATAATTCAGATGTGTAATTTAAATATTATTATAAAAACAATATTAATATTAATATATTCTGATGTTCAATAAATTTTAAATAAACAGCATAAAATAATTTCTGAGGAAAAATTATGAATATTTAGCATTTGTAAAGAAATTAATACGACAATGTAATAAAAATAATTATTTTAATCAATAAAAATTCTAAATACAAAAACAATGTTTCAAAAATTAATGTTCAACTATCCAAATTAAAAAATCATGGTTGAATTCTACTATAAAAGATAAATTTTTTTGTTTACCTATTTAAATTATCTAAATTAATTTGATCATCTAAATCTTCATTAAAAAATTAATAAAATATTTCTTCACTCTTTTATTTTTTTCATTGACAACTACCATCTTATTGCATTCATTTTTAATATATCTTATTTGAGCAAGATCTTTAATTTTTTTTCTCTAATTTTAACTATTCTGTAAATATCTTTTTCCTTTTCATTTATATCTAATTATTGATATAAAGATTCAAAAAAAATTATTTTCACCCTCATTATATTTTTTATCTCCTTCTTAATCCTTGTATATTTCTTTTAAGTTTTTCTCATTTTTATAAATATATAATATTTTATAGACTTTTCGTTTTTCTTTTATTTTCTCTAGTACTTTCTTATTTCATCATCAAGAATTTTTTATTGGGTGGTATATATATCCTTTTAACTCATCTAATAGATCTTTGGTTGTTATTTTTAACTCAATGTCATTTATCTCATGTTATATTTTAGTCATTATGTGTAGGCATGTTTAATGGACCGGTTTGATCCGGAACTGAATTGGAATCAATAATCCGTTAAATTTGGAATCGGAACTAGATTCCGATGAACCGGTTCTAGAACCGAATCGGAACCATTCCGATTCCGATTCGATTCGATTTCGAAATCGATTCAAAAATGTTTCAGAACCGGTTCTGATTTTGATGTGGATCTGATTCCGGTTGATAATTTAAAGGTGGAATTTTCTTAGTATGCTAACATATTTATAAGATTATTTTGCGATAGAAAAAAAGAATAGAATCATCGGCACATTAAATGAATTTAGAAGCTCAAGTTCGAGAAAGATGGTTCGGAACCATTTCGGAATCGGTCCGGAACCATTTGAAATTGATTTAGAATCAGTTCGGAACTGGTTCGGATTGAATTGGTTCCAAAGTTAAAACTTTGAAATCAGAACCGATTCCAACGTCGCCAGATCCGAAGCCAATTAGAACCGAACTGAAACCAAGAGACCGATAAGTATACATAATTATATGTATATTCTAATACTTATATTTTTATTATCTCTTTAAATATATTTTATTATTCTTTTTTTTTTCACTATTTAATCTTAGAATTCATATACATTTTTCTTTTTAAATTTTCTCAAAAAAAAAATGATGTTACAATTTTTACAAATTTTTTTTATCGTTCCTCCCCAAAAGAAAATAAACTGCGACTCATTATTTTAATTTTTAAACATGATCAGAGAGAGAGAGAACGGAGAGAAACCCTAATGATCTCGCCAAAATCTACCAATCAATTGGATTAGACCCTGATATCTCTTTGATCCATTGCTCGTCGCTGCTCCGATCGGATGTCGCTTGTTCGACTAACTACAAAGATTATGCAAGTCGAAGATGCTTTGATAAACTTTTGATCAAGCCCGATTTGAAAATTCATTTCTTCTGTATAATCTTATGTTCGAGAATGATTATAGCACTGTGAATAATAAGTTTTCTGCAACAGAATGCAAAGAAGAAAAAAGTGAAGGAGGAAAAATTACAAACATTCAAGTCGAGTGCAATAAATCGGAACGAACCACAATGATGAAAACACTTGAAGATCAAGTCAGTTGAAGTCCAACAAGGAAAAATGCTGAAAATAGTGCGATTTTGTATCGAATTATAGTTTCTGTAAAATGGAAAAGTTGAAAATCCACCAAACAAAATTTGAAGTATAGAACAAAAAAAAAAAAAAAAAAGGATTTTGAACAGAAAGTGAGACAGAGATTCTCCATCTGTCTTGAAACTGGAAGATCCAACCGACCTGAGGAGTGAAGAAGGCAACTGAAAGCAATGCTCCTTTCGAAATAGCGAAAGCAAAAACGCACTTTTGTCTGGTTACCAATTATCTGATTTCCTGGAACACATCTTCTGGAACACCACCACCGCCATCTTTGCAACGCACACACCCGCGCCGGCCTCCGCCATCTTGACCTGCTCCCCTGTCGCTTCAAGCGAAAGCTTTTCCAGAAATCTATCACCGGTAACAATCCCCTCCTCTGTCGCCACTCCCAGCGCCGCCCTTTGCTGCATCGGCCGCGGCGTTCGAAAGTGCGGAGGTAGAGGAAGGCCAGCGAGCCATACTCGGGGCTCCGGCCCCGGACCGGTAGACCCGTCCCAGTTTCTGTGGGCCTGATCCCAGCTCGGTTTTTTCTAGGTCATACTTGCTACGGCCTGAATGGGCTGAAACCCCAATCCAATCTGGCCCGGCTTTACAAGGGTGTACTTGATCCAAAACGGAACCCGGCCCAGCCAAGGCCCGAATAACGATTCGATAACTTATTTCATTTACATTCTCCTTAAAAAATTTGGTTGAATATTATGTCAATTTAGTTTTGAGTTCTTATAAATAAATAAATAAATAATCTAATGCGACTCATTTAATAAGATATGTATATTAAATAAAATGGGGGAAAAAAATCTGAATTCAATTAAATTGAACTTTATATTTGTATATATTTCAAATACTTAAGCTTCAATTCGTTTTTTTTTTTTTTGCTAAACTGCATATAATATTCATGGGATTAGTCTCTCAATGATTAAAAAAATAGGAGGAGAGGATTTACAAAAGAGCGAGAAAAGTAGGAACAAATGACAAGATAATAAATAGCAGGAAATTATGCAATTAAAGAATAAACTCAATTCCAAAAAACGAAAAAAAATGTAAATATAATAAAATTAGAGAGATAATTTAATGATAATGATCATTGAAACTTTAAAATTAAAAGAGAAATCGAAAAAAGAGAGAGAGAACCCATTAAAATAAAAGACGTAAAAATTAAGCTTATGGTCATTGATTCCACAAACAAGTATTGATTTAAATAGAGTTACTGGAAATATTTTTCTCAAAAACCCTATGAATATAATTTTTATTCTCAATTAGGAAACTAATACTTTTATTATTGTTCAATTACAACAAATGTTATGACCAAATAATACATGTATATGTATTTGTGGACTATGCTGGTATATGAATTTATATTCTTGTCCATATTTCTCTATTCAATATCATAGAAATTAACTTCCCGGTGATAGTGTTGGCATCGGTTGACCTTTGACCTCTGATTGATTGCAGATTTGCAGTTGGTCTTTGTTTGGAGCTTAGCCCTTCCAGCACTGCAACCTGTTTCCCATTAAATGTATTGGTAGAATTACCCTCTTTGAATTCAAAGAGATAATGGCCTGATGGGAGAAAAAAACTTCAGATATAATGTTTACTCGTCTTCTGTTATTTTTTTTTAAATATTCAGATAAAGAATACTAAAAAATAACATTACCTTTCAAGTTCTGAACAGAAGACTTTGACTACGTTCAGTGTCTACATGTCCTTGTATGCCTGATTTACAAGTCTCAGAAGAAGGTCTCCCACAAAACATTTCTTTTTCTTAGAGTAACTCAGGGGCATAGTTATTGACTCAAGCAAAAAAAATCTATGGAACGATTGACTTGACTTTGGTGTAGTCCATCTACAAGAGAAAAGGGATATCACATTCAATGGTTGACAACATATGTAAGGCGTTGCCATGAAATTTCCTCCTTTTTGTTTCTGTGTGTATTGCATCAAGCATTTCCCTATCAAGGAGCAAGGGTTCCTATTTGAACCCAAAAAAAAAAAAAAAAAAAAAATGCAACTATGACATTCTGTAACTATTTTTTAAAGCTTTATAGGCATTTTAGTGACTGAAGTATCGTCTTTCCCTCTTGGAAGTAGGCTCTCTCTCCTGGAAGGAGAACCAAAGGTATGTTCTTATGCTTTTTGGATAACTATATTAAGAAATTGAATATAAACACAAGTATCTCAATTGCTCTAGATGTTGTTGCCTCTACTTTGTTCAGATAAACTCATGAAGAACATTGATAACCGAAACTGGTGTTACTGCCATAAGTAGTCATCAAATAGCTAGTTATTCTGGACTTTTTGTCTTAGTCCCCAGCAAATTCTTGCCTGAATGTTGCTATTAAAAAACTCAATAACTTTTTTTCTTGCATGTTATAAGATGGCTGAATTGTTTTTTTGGGATTTGGGAACTGGCAGAAAAAAGCATTAATGGAACATGACTGATAACTTTATCCTATTTTATGATCATATAGATTCTTCAATTAATATCAAGTATCTCAGAAACAACCTATTGTTTATTTAAGCAATTACTATATCGCTTCGAGTTGGCTGTATATGTTGGGAAAGGAGAATGGTTGAACTATAACTCATAAGCCACTCTCTTCTGTGGTCATATTCTAGCCTGATTTATGGTTCTAGGTTCTTGTCTGAATGTCGTTTACTTTTTCTTTCCCTCAGCTTTTTCCCCAAAGAAATTGGGATCTGAAACCATTTAATGGAGCTCACCCATTTCCCTCCCTGTCCATCTCACTAAATCATGACTGATGAATCTATGTTTCACGGACATAAAGCTGCCTTAAGCTAATTCCCAAAAAAAAACAAAAAAAATCAGTTTTGCCGTGTTACTGATTGTTTTTATATTAACTTCTACTACAGAATAGTTAGAAACTACTTTCTGTCAATATGATTCTGCACAAAGCAAGGATTTTACCTGTGCTCTTCTCGGCAATAGTCATGCCATTGGCATCCTCTCTATCCTTCAACTTCCCTAGCTTCGATCCAGCCTCACAGTCCAAGATCACATTTGAAGGCGATACGGACATTACTGACTCCACCATAATGCTCACCAAAGATGGTGCAAGTATGGCTAGCTCTAGTAGAGCAACCTATAATGACCCGCTCCTCCTTTGGAACCACAAAACGAAAGAACTCACTAGCTTCACCACACAATTCTCCTTCATCATCAACTCCAGCCAGATGAACTATGCTGATGGCTTTGCCTTCTTCCTTGCACCATACCCTGCCAAGCTTCCCTTATATTCTCAAGGTGGCTACCTTGGTCTCTATTCCAACTCCACAATCGTCGACAATTCAACCAGTAGGGCAGTGGCAGTGGAGTTTGACACCTTCAGCAACTATGAATGGGATCCAGAAGGCGAACATCTCGGCATCAACATAAACTCGATCATTTCTTCAAAGTATGTTCGTTGGAACAGCAGCATCAAGGAACACAGAGTTGGCAATGCACGAGTGGATTATGACCCCATCACACACAACTTGAGCCTCTTCCTCACCTATCCAGAGACGAATCAATTACCAAGCACCAATTACAACTTAAGCTACTTTGTTGATCTGAGAGAGGCCCTCCCGGAGCATGTAGCAGTTGGGTTCTCTGCTGCCACTGGCAACTTGACTGAGATGCATAGCATTCTATCATGGTCCTTCAACTCGACCCTGCAACCAGAGAAGAAGAAACACATGGTTGTAATTATCATAGGTTCTGTCATTGGAGTGGTTTTGGTGGTTGTATTATTATGCTCGATATGCTTGATTTGCAGCAAGAACTGGAGGAAGAAGAATAACGTGAAGGAGCACATGGACCGTGATGAGGATATAGATCGAGTTTGAGAGCCAACGAGGACCGAAGAGGTTCACTTTCCAGGAATTGTCACTCTCAACAAGGAATTCTCAGAAGAGAAGAAGCTTAGAGAGGGCTGCTTCTTTCCTTTTTAATGATTAGATGACTGATAAAGGTCCAACATTTGTATGCTTACAACTTGAGTCCTGAACAAAAAGTACCGTCATATTTCTGCTGCTGATATCATTAATAAGTTTCAAGCAGGGACAAGAGAGTTGGATCTCTATCGAAATAGATCAATTTTGCATGTTAAGATTCCAAAAGTCCCTTTGTCTCGTAGTATAGTGCGAGTTATTTCTTTTTGAGTGCAGGTAATCCAGCAGCTTAATTTTGTCTTCTTATAATCCTGACAAACTTCAAGAGGCTCCAGAGAACAGTTCTGAGTAAACACAGGGATTTAATTTGTTCCTAATTTTTGCAGCATTCAAACAATCTGACTCAGAGATATTCATCATTTTTTCTTGCTTGCTAATATTCTGACAACCAAATCAAACTAAAATTACTATACGAAATTTTAACACCCGAGAAGAACCGCTAAAGAGGGGGAAAAAAAACGTGGCTGCAAAGAACAATTTTTTATCTCCTCATTTTGCCATTACCTACAATTTTTTCTATCGGCCTTGCTCTAATAAACACTCCAATCAGCCTGAGCTTGGTTCTCTGGAGCTCATTTTGCATCAGCCATTTCTGTTACAAAGCTACTAGAGAATGTCCAGGCAAAAGAATTAGTAGACAAGGAGTCGATATACTACATGCTTAGTGAGTGGACCTTTGGGACTTAGGTGGAACTGGTAGCAATTGCACAAGGGAGTCTAATTTCTTTTGTTCGCAGTTGGTTTATACACTTCCTTTTTACACTTACAAATACTCACCAAACTCTTTCTAATTACAACCACAGATACTGTTCCCAAGGAATTTAGCTAGACTGGCAGATTCAATTGACTACTTATCAATAAGCACAGAGTCAGAAAAAGGAAATAAAATACAAGAGAAATTTAAGAAAGAGAAACAATTAGTATAGTTTAGACCCATAAACACCATTAAAGTGAAGCTAAAAAAGCTTTTGGTCATTGATTGGATGATTTAAATAGTGTTACTAGAAATATTTTTGTTGGATATTGGATCTTAAAAGACCAATATGATTTACGGTTTTGCAAAGAAAAATCGAAGTGTCATCAATCGATGAAAGTCTAAATTGACTTCAAAATCGAAATCTACGTTTCAAGTAGATGAATCTAGACTATTAATTTGCTCAAAATCGATTATGGATTAATGAGAAATTAATTGTTAAAGTCAGTCCAAAATATTATTAAAAGAAGTAGGGGGAGCAATAGTCCCACATTGAAAATTCTAGAGAGGATTTACTTCCTTATATGTGTTGCTGTGTTAATTGAGTTAACTCAAATAACACAGATACTCTCATCCAATCGGCGAGCAGGTGCTTGCATCTGCAAGCCCGCCACGTGCGCACGGAATAGGATCACTAAGAATAACTCAAACTCACTCAATCCTTGCACACATTCCATCCTCTGCATCCGGAGTCCGAAATTCGCCGATCTCGGAATTTATAGTGTTACTATTCCGAGACATCGTCGTTGTATTTTAGAAACGAATTGCTGTTATCCGTAAGCACCTGAGCGGAGCAATATCGTTATACGAAGATAGTGTTGAACACTAGTCTCGACGATATTATATCAGATTTCATCACCGACAACAATTTTCTCATAAACAATATCGATACCTTCTTTATTCTCAATTATGAAACGAATACTACTTCAAAGAAAAATAATAATTAGGCATGCTTGATGCAGTTAACATTTAGGTATAGTTAACATTAATTTATGTATATGCAGTTAATATGAACTCATATTCTCATGAATACCTCTATTCATAAATATTCCATTCATATCGATCTTTTCCTTTTTTTGATAGGTTTTCATATCTCTATTTGATAATATAGAAACTATCTTCCAACGGCGCTAGCACGCAGTTGGTCTCTATCTGGAGCTTAGCCCTTCCTATACTGCCAACTGCCCTTTTCCCATTAAATATAGTGGTAAAATTAGACTCTTTGCCTTCCGAACAGATAATGACCTGAACACCTTAAGAGATGAAGTTAGTCTACTGTTAGTTTTAACAAATATTCAGATAAAGAAAACTAAAATATGATATTAGCTCAAGTCATGAACAGAAGACTTTGACCATGTTCAGACCACATATGTCCTTGTATGTCTGATTTACAAGTCTTGCATGAACTCCGCCACAAACCAATTCTTTTTGTTGGATTAAATCAGGTGCATAGTTATCGACTCAAGAAAAAAAAACTATAGATAGAGTGACTTGACTTAGTCCATCGATAACAACTTACATTACTGGCCTCAGATATGTTAATGGCTGAGAGCAGGGATATCAGTTATTCAATAGTGCATATGTAAGGCACTGCCATGAACTTTCCTCCTTTCTGTTTCCTAGTGTATTTCATGAAGCATTTCCCAATCAAGCAGCAAAGGTTCCTATTCGACAAAGAATTGTTAGCATGATTGACCGAGAATACTTTGAAAATACTCCTACAAGAAGTCACGAGACCTGTCCTTTTCTGAAGGTTTATTCTTTCAGTAGCTTGCCTATTGAAACAAGTCTTTAAGTTTTTGAATCAGCTTCGTTGCAAGATGCAACGAGACTTGTTGCTCAAGATAGCAAAAATAATCCATAAACTGTTAAACAATATAACCCTTGAAAAGTAAATGCCCTCTCTCTTTTGGAAGTAGGCTCTCTCCAGGAAGGAGAATCAAAGGTACGCTCCTTATGCTTTTTGGATAACTATATCAAGAAATTTGAATATAAACATAAATTTCTCAATAGCTCTAGATGTTGTTGCCTTTAATTTTGTGCAGATAAACGCAAGAAGAACACTGGTAGCCTAAACTGATGTTACTGCCTTGAGTAATCATCAAACAGTTACTCTTGTCTTTTGTGTTAGTTTACCCTAGCCAATTCTTGTCTGAATACTGCCATTAAAAAACTCAATAACATCTCTTCTTGTATGCTATAAGATGGCTGAATTGTTTTTTGGATTTGGGAACTGGGGGGAATTTAGAGGTGAAGCTCATTCCCTTGTTGCATCAACATTCTTCAATTATTATCAGTTATCTTGGAACAACCTAGTGTTTATGTAAGCAATTTGTATATTGCTTCAGGTTGGCTGTATATGTTGGGAAAGGAGAATGGTTGAACTATAATTCATAAGCCTCTCTGTTCTCTGGTCATATTGTAGCTTGATTTGTGGTTCTAGATTCTTGTCTGAATGTTATTTACCTTTTCTTTAACTTTCCTTTCTTTCCAAAGAAATTGTGAGCTGAAACAATTTAGTGAAGCTCACCCATTTCTCTATGAACCTCACTAAATCATGACTGATAAATCTATGTTTTATGGACCTAAAGCTGACTTGAGCTTGTTAGAGATCGTTTGGAAGCTAGAGGGGGGTGAATAGTGTCAATGGAATTCTTTCGCGTTTGTTTCTACAATTTCGTTAGCGCAGCGGAAATAGAAAAGTAATAACGATAACGAAATGCACAATACGCTAACACAACGATATAACGTGGTTCGGAACCGCACGGTTCCTACTCCACGGATCGGGTTCGTACGAACCCTAACGATGCCAATCACACACCACTATAATAATAACTCATTCTCGGAGCAATCCGGAGGCGGAGAAACCTCGTACAATATGATTACAACAATAATCAAGTAGATACAAGCAAAAACAATATGAAATACAAATGCAAGTAAAGGAAAAACACTTTACAAGAGCTTTGGATTGTTTGATCTTTGATTGCCTTGAACTAGCTTTGAAGGACTGGAAAGCACCAACTTCCCCCTTCAATTTCGCTCAAGAAAATCGCTATCTTTTCCTCCATCATGAGCTCCTTATATAGCTTCAACCTGTGCTGGAAAAGGTCGATCAGTCGACTGATCACACTGTTGCTGTGAGACAACGGTGTAATCCACGCTGGAAAAAATCCAACGGCTAGGACATCAGTCGACTGATCATGACCATCAGTCGACTGATGAGCCATCACTCGACTGCTCGCCCTCGATGAGTGAGACTCCATTCTCGGCCAAAAATCCGAGCATCAATCGATCGATAACATAATCGCCGATCGATCCATCACCGATCGCTAACTGGGCATGATCGCTAAAGCCACTTTCCGCAATAAACCCTAGTTGATTTCACACCGATCGCCACATGGCACTGGGCCGACCGCACACCTCAAACATGAGGTTTTAACCCAAGTATGGGTCCCCCATACTTGCTAGACCACCCTTAGCCTAGACCTAAGCCTTCTAGCCACCTCCATCAGCCTCACGCCTCTCGGATCCCTCCAAGTCATCCATGACTTGTTCATCCATCGCGCTAGCCTTCAGGTGCTTCCATAGTCTATGTCATGCTAACGGTGTCTACACCGCAAAGGCACTTTGGACTTACGCCGCCAAGACTCCGCTTGGACTTTACGCCGCCAATGATTGGACTTATGCTGCCAAGACTCCCGCTTGGACTTTACGCCGCCAATATCAAACCCTTGGACTTCTCAAATGCCAAGACTCAAGCTTGGACTTTCCCTTGTCAACCCATGTTGGACTTTTCATGCCAAGACCCATGCTCGACTTTCACGCCAAGTGTCCCACTGAACTTTCCATGCCAAGTACTCAAGACTTGATTTTACCAAATGACAATTACATTGTTATATGTTTTCGAAACATCAAAACATCACTCAAGTCAAACTCGAGTCCCGGTCAATCGCGACTGGGCCGATTGCACCAACAATCTCCTCTTTTGATGTTCGACAAAACCAAATAAAATGATTGAGTTAGAAACACTAACTCAAATCCTTTACCAATTATCCCAAATTCGTAAATACTTCCAAATGTTCTCCCAAACATTCTCCCCTCACTAACATCAAAAGGTTTTCTCCCCAAGAGGGTCAATGTCTCATGTCCCAACGAGATCTTACAATCTCCCATTCGTCCAAAATACTTAGGATGTCTACCATCTTCCTAGTGATAAGTCCAATATCACTCAAGAGAGACAATCCCATTTACTCTCCCAATTTCCAAATCGGGTCTCTCAAAAGTCCCATCAATTTCCCAATCGATGTCATATTCTCCCAATAACTTCTCCTCTTCAAGGAGAAAACACATTCATCATCCCAAGATGGATACCTCCCTAAAGGCTTGCTCCCCCATTGCACCAACAATGTCCTCAAGCACCCTAAGCCAATAGAACTCTAAACTATCAAAATTAAGGTTAGAAATTCAATATAGAACTTTCCAACACCTTAAAATTGATACAAACCCTAAATACTCCTAATCCATATCCAATGGATTTTCACCCTTTATAATGCTACCCAAAGCATATCCTAGGTTAGGAGTGATTAGGGCCATAATCAGAATAAATCGGGTTAAACAATCTTGTTTTTCCGAATCAAAGCTACCAATGAGTGATTCAAATCACGATCGACACTTCCATCACGATCACCACCAATATCCCGATCGATAATGAAATTTCAATTTGATTATCGAGTCAATTTCGAAATCATAACTAATTATACGTATATCGAAAAATCACGAAATTTAGTACGTATAATACTTATAACACATACAATCAGTGAAAAATTTTGGAAAAATATTTTTACCATCGAAATAGGAGATTGATACAAAATCCAAAAGTAATTAAAAACTTTAAAGTTTAAGTTCACTTTGTATCAATCTTATCAATGGTGATTGCTATCAAAAGATAGATTTCACCAAGGTTTTTCAAAATGATTTTAAAATATTTTTGAAAGCCTATTTTGAACCATAATTTATTGGCTAAATAACATAACTTGTATATTAGCTTTCCTTATGATTCTTGGTGATAATTAGAATAAGTTTGAGTTCATCTAGATGCACTACCTATGCACCTTGAACCTAACTTATTATCCTAGCATCTCACATATATCTAGGATGTATAAATACACATACATGTAAATGTGATGTGAGATGTGGGTTTGGATTCACTTTATCTAGGGTTTCATGCATTTCCTAGGTAACCCTACTTGATTCCCTTATAAATGAGACTTCAAGTCATGTCATAGTCCTTAAATCAATTTCAACCAATTGCCTTAAATGCATGAATGATTATGACATTAGAAATGATATAAATAAGCATATGCTCATAATCATGATGTCATGACATAAGATGAAATTTAAGAACACATGACATCTAAAATAACTCTAAACAATGACATGACATGGTATATGATAGGATGCGATTTCATGTCATGATATATCAACTTTCATAAGCTATACAATTATATAAATACTCATCCAGACACACAAAAATTTCATTTAACTTAAAAATTTAGTCTTTTACATTCAAAATGGAGATTGGCTATGCTCAATCTCACTATAAAAACTGACAACCACAGAAAATCTAATATCCTCAATATCTAATCGTCTGCAGGAGGTGGCGGTGGAGGAGGTCACTCGGTCGTGCGCATCATCTCTAACATATCGAAATGACATCGCCGACGGCTCGGGACTCTCCATCCGATCCAGACGCGTGCGAAGGATGCCCGGCCCGCTAATAACTCGACGACTAGCGCAACCGATCGCTGATAGTCCTGAACGGACTCGGCCACGACGATCATCCGATGGACCACACGATGCATCCGCCGACATCCGATCATCCTCATCACGGCGTCTACATACTCGTAGTCCTCTCTCCAGATCTCTGGGTATTGGAGAGGAGGCTCTGCGTGCGGGTGGTGGTCGGGCGCCAACTCCATCTGCAGCAGCTCAACTGTAGCTTTGCAGAGAAGTTACGAATCGATATACTGTACACCTCCGATAGCACTCTCGAGAGAACCCCGTGGATGTTAACCCCTACGGACTCTAGCCATGCTGTGATGATATGAATTATACATATGCACTTTCCTGACAGGGAAGTGAAATGCACAATGCAATGAAACATGTTTAGTGCAAAGTTAATGTCTAAACCTACGCATGGCGATAGAAGAAATAGATGGGAGGCCGAATCTTGGCGGACCGTGACGATAGGAAGAAAACACCCAACAATGACCTTGTAAAGGACATTGTTAGTGCATAACTTCAGATGATGGGAATAAGTTTTGGGTCGGTGGACGAGGATAACCAAAGATATGCTCATGCATGAACTCCGTAGAGATATGGTCAAAGGGCCTGTAAAGGAAAATCCATGGTAGGGAAAAAGATAAAGGTGTCATCCGAGGGCCTACACTCGAGAAACTCTTGCGATCGCGAGTGAACTCTAACTCGCTTTACACGAGTAGTGTAGGTAGGACCGTCCATCCACCTTTTAGGTTTTGATAAAATTCCTTAAGAAGGTCATCATTAATTGGACGCGTGCATAAGACAACTTTCATGATCAGATTGTAGTATGCAATTAATTATATGACATCACTACAATGGCGGTTGAAAAAGTCCTATCGATGTACCTAACCAACATAGTCGGCATAATCGAGATTCACCCTCAGTGGATCATTCCTACGGCTCTCCTATTATGAATGCAATGTAATGATACTGATACGCAAGGACATAATACATGATTAGATAAAACTAAATTATAACGGAAAGGAAAATTAGGGCTTGGGTAAAAAGATTGTTACTTAGGCGCCATTCGAGGAGGTGTAGGGAAAACTCATGTTATCGGGGGTCGTCGGAAAATTCACGGAGACGGGAACCCTAATCTGAACAAGGAACCAACCCTAGAATGAGTGAAATGAGGCTTGAAATAAGTGAACTAAGGTAAAATAGGGCTCATCTAACAAACCTAACACTCAAGCAGCACGGAAGGATCGTCGGAGAACAAGAATGGCGATCGGAGAAGGAGAGAAGAACAAGCGCGTCAGTGAAGGAAGACGAACCCTAGCGGTTCGGCGTTATAAAATCGCGACGATCGTGATCACGCGCGATCACGATCGATCGCGGTTTATTACCGGGTTTATCGAGCCGGAATGATCGCTTCCGCCGATAATCGATCACGAACCTTACGCGACACGCGCATAAGAGCATCGGTCGATGTTGCTCATCATCGGCCGATATGCGATCACTCACTCGCCGTCGAGCACTCGATCGACGACGACTCGGTGAGCAGCCATCGGTGACGATGTATCATCGATCGTGATGTTTAAGCAATGAGTCATGAAGCGGCTCGTGATGACGCGTGATCGTATCGTGATCAGTGTTATCGATCGATAATCAGATATCGATCGATTTCGATTTCCAATTCTGAAAATCTCGATTTCTTCATCTAATTAATCCATTTTATCATGTTTATTCTTGTATATTGAATATATTGATGTTACACTTACATTCATGTATTCGTTAATGTATTTTAATATTTTATTTCATTTTTGCAAACATTAACATTCAATGATTTCCAAATCCTAACATCTCACTCTTTCTAAGTGTTGAAATACACAATTAAGGTAAAAGACTTGTTTTGTGAGATGCAATCCATCCTAGACATTCCTTCCATGCAAACATATGGTAAAACATATGAAGCATGGTGAGTACAATACATCAAGTTGTGTGACACTTGAGTATCACTCTTGATGTTACTTTTACATGAACTTTTAAAGTGTGCCAACAATCAAAGTTACACACTATGATCTCTAAATCTAGATTGTGTCAATTTTGATCATTTTATCAAACTTCTCAATTAGTATTGGCACATCCTAAACCCACCTAGCGTGAATCAATCACGCTCTTAGGAACCCAAAACCGATTTGAGCTCCTAGGGTTAATTAGGTATTCCTTAAGGATAACCTCCCTAGATACCTTCCTAATGACCTTCCTAGGCTTATTAGCCTTGGTCATTTTGGTCTTGTCTAGGTTGACTCTAGGGATAACTCCCCTTGCAACCTTCTTAGTGGTCACCCTAGGTTTCTTAGAAACCTTGGCCACTAGGCACAACCCTTGGTCAACTCTAGGGATGACTTCCCTATTAACCTTGGTCTTCCTAGACTTAGTTAGTGTTCCATAGTCAAATGGAACATTATGATAAGTCACCTTGGACTTAGGTTTGTGACTCAAACCATTCTTGCCCTTGGTTGACTTTTGACTCTTAGGTCCTAGATGTTGACTTTGACTTCTTGACCTAGGAGTTTGACCATTAAACCCTTTAAATTGATTTTGCATAATGTTGAGGATCTTCTCAAGTTTTTCAAGCCTTGACCTCAAGGCTTGATTTTCTAATTCCAATTGCCCAATTTTAGAATTTTGATTTAAAACTTGGGCATTTGATTTTCTTGGCACATGCCTAGTCCATTTTGGATTAAAACCTAGATGTTCCTGTATTTTCTTAATAGATTCCCTAGGTATGGTTTTTCTAGGGACATTAGTCCCAAATTTCTCCTTATTACTAAAATGGGCACTTTTAGCTCCTAAGCAAAAACATTTATTCCTATTAACATGCTTTTTCATAAATCAGAGAATTTAAATTCCTAGCATGCTTTTTAACATTTAAATTCAAGATGCACTACTAAAATGTACCTTAGGGTTAGCCTTAGCTCCCTACTTGTGATGCTTCTTCTTGGGTCTTTTCCTCCCCTAGAGCATTGGCTTCTATAATGTCCTTTGATGGCACTAAGCATATAATATGCTCCTTGCTCTTTCGACTTGGGAACCGCATCCTTTGACTTTTGTTGACTTTTGGGGCACCGGGAGAAGCTTTCCTAACCTTCTTTGGGCATTTGCTCTTGTAATGCCCATACTCCTACACTCAAAGCACATTATATGATTTTTATTCAAACTAAAGTGTTTGAGTTACCTAGGTGGTGGTAGGTGCCGAGTTGAATTTTGAGCTTCTCATCTGATCGGATGTCAAGGCTCTTCTTGAGGTTGCTCGCAGAGAGGATGGTCTCTCCTCCTCAATCCTAGAAGTAGATGCTCCTTCCACCTCTTCTACTTCTTCTTTCTCCGATTCGGAAGTTGACTCCATCTCAACTTCCGATTCCTCACTTTCACTTGAGGATGAACTCTCCTCATGGAATCTTGCCAATTTTCTCCATAGCTCCTCGCATACATGTAATCCCCTAGCTTGCACAAAACATCATTAGGATTAAATCTTCCAAAAGTTTCATTACCTTAACTCGGTCTTGAGCTGACGTTGCTCTTGGGTCCACTTTTTCAATTTTAGGACATTCCCTTCTTATCCCTAGGGGTTCAAGGCTTTCAACGAGGATGAACCAATCCTCTATGTTCATCATCAAGAATGTTTCCATTCTCGCTCTCCACGCCGAAAATCTTCCGGATCATATGGAGGTGGAGTATCGATATCCCATCCAAGCTTGTCTTGAATTCCATCTTCACCTCTAGCCTTTTGTTTTAGCTCCGCGCTTAGTCCGTAGAAGAGCCCTGCCTGATACCACTTGTTAGATCGTTTGGAAGCTAGAGGGGTAAATAATAATGGAATTCTTTTCGCTTTGTTTCTACAATTTGCTAACGTTAGCGGAAATAGAAAAGTAATAACGAAATGCACAATACGCTAACACAACGATATAACGTGGTTCGGAACCGCACGGTTCCTACTCCACGGATCGAGTTCGTACGAACCCTAACGATGCCAATCACACACCACTATAATAATAACTCCTTCTCGGAGCAATCCGGAGGCGGAGAAACCTCGTACAATATGATTACAACAATAATCAAATAGATACAAGCAAAAACAATATGAAATACAAATGCAAGTAAAGGAAAAACACTTTACAAGAGCTTTGGATTGCTTGATCTTTGATTGCCTTGAACTAGCTTTGAAGGACTAGAAAACACCAACTTCCCCCTTCAATTTCGTTCAAGAAAATCGCTATCTTTTCCTCCATCATGAGCTCCTTATATAGCTTCAACCTGTGCTGGAAAAGGTCGATCAGTCGACTGATCGGAACCATCAGTCGACTGATCACACTGTTGCTGTGAGACAACGGTGTAATCCACGCTGGAAAAAATCCAACGGCTAGGATATCAGTCGACTGATCATGACCATTAGTCGACTGATGAGCCATCACTCGACTGCTCGTCTCAGCAGTCGAGTGAGACTCCATTCTGTGGCCGAAAATCCGAGCATCAGTCGACTGATAACATAATCAGTCGACTGCCTAATGTTGGATCGAAGCGGATCGCTAGAGGGGGAGGGTGAATAGCGATAAAAACTTTTCTTTTACATCGTTCGATAGACAATTAAACGCAGCAGAAATGTAAATAAAAACTAAATGAGACAAATAGTTTTTTTACTTGGTTCGTAGCCTTCGGCTACTACTCCAAGGCCCTAACGGTCCTAGACCGTGTACGGAGGGCAATTCACTAAAACACTCCTCCTCGTTGGAGGTAGGAGTTTTACGATTACAAAAGTCTTCGAAGCAAAAAGATAGAGAGACAAACCCTCTCTTCTATTAAAGTAAAATGCAACGAAAAGCCTCGATTAAAAAGAATTGCAATATTGAAAGCAATAACAAATTAAGATTATACCAACAACTAAACAAAAGAAACTTTAAGCTAGGGTTGTTGGCAGCACTTCGTTGTTGTAGAGTCGTCGGAGAGTTACAACCAGAATCTGAGGCTTTTGAGCACTTAGAATTGAGGATGAAACCCTAGGTTTGGCCCTCCTTTTATAGCCTTTAAGCCCCTCAACGAATGGGTCTTCAACCAATCACAAATGGGCACAAAACTCCTTGAAAAATGGTGATAAAGCTTGACTCCTCGAGGCTAATTTTTGACCACCGTTGAGCCGGCCGGTGAATCGGTACGCCTGAATGGCGTTGAATCGATGGCGGGATTTTTGACTACAATAAAGAGTTAGCTCAAAATATAAGTGGATTCGACGGCCACTTGCCGTCCGATCTCAACATAGACCTTCCATGGGAAGTCTTGGGTCGGATCGTCGCCTAAGATCATCCCCGTAAAGAGGATACGACCTCACTTACGCTCGCACACACGAGCTTACCTCGATACTTACGTGTCGCTTTTGCTTCCGGCCTTCCACTCGATTCCTTCGGCTCCCTCCGAAGTAACTCGAGTGTCGCCCGACCACCGCGGCTTCCTCCGGGTGTCGCTAGCCTTCAGCTCCAACATTGAGACTTTTCTGCACACTTGATTTAGCTCGTGAGATAACAATATAAGCTTACCTTTATATCGTTTGCTATAATCAAAACTTAGGTTCGACTTAGGTGTCCACTGCACCAACACTACTTGATGGCGATCATTGATGCTAGCCACTTTCCGTAGTCAAACCCTAGTTGACCCCATCGACGCCATGATGGCACCGACCGCACACCTCAAACATGAGGTTTTAACCCAAGTATGGTTCTCCTATACTTACTAGACCACCCTTAGCCTAGACCTAAGCCTTCTAGCCACCTCCATTAGCCTCACGCCTCTCGGATCCCTCCAAGTCATCCATGACTTGTTCATCCATCGCGCTAGCCTTCAGGTGCTTCCATCGGCTATGTCATGCTAACGGTGTCTACACCGCCAAGACACTTTGGACTTACGCCGCTAAGACTCCGCTTGGACTTTACGCCGCCAATGATTGGACTTATGCTGCCAAGACTCCCGCTTGGACTTTACGCCACAAATATCAAACCCTTGGACTTCTCAAATGCCAAGACTCAAGCTTGGACTTTCCCTTGCCAACCCATGTTGGACTTTTCATGCCAAGATCCATGCTTGGACTTTTCATGTGCCAAGTGTCCCACTTGGACTTTCCATGCTAAGTACTCAAGACTTGGACTTTACCAAATGACAATTACATTGTCATATGTTTTTGTCGAAACATCAAAACATCACTCAAGTCAAACTCGAGTCCTGGTCAATCGTGACCTGGGCCGATTGCACCAACAGAGCTAATAACCAAAAAGAAATTCAATATTGCCGTGTTACTGATTGTCTTTATATTAACCTGTCCTGCAGAATAGTTAGTAACTACATTCTGTCAAATTCAGCTATGATACTGCACAAAGCAAGGATTTTACCTGTTTTCTTCTTGGCAATAGTTATGCCATTAGCAACCTCGCTCTCCTTCAACTTCTCTAGCTTCGATACAGCCTCACAGTCCAAGATCACATTGGAAGGCGAGGCGGGTATTTCTGACTCCGCCATCATGCTCACCAAGCCTGATGAAAGTTTGGCTAGCTCTAGTAGAGCAACTTATAACGACCCGCTCCTCCTTTGGAACCACAAAACCAAAGAACTCACAAGCTTCACCACACAATTCTCCTTCATCATCAACTCCAATGCAACGTACCCTGCTGATGGCTTTGCCTTCTTCCTTGCACCATACCCTGCTAAGCTTCCCGTATATTCTCAAGGTGGCTACCTCTCTATTTCAACTCCACAATCGTCGTCAATTCAACCAGTAGAGCAGTGGCAGTGGAGTTTGATACCTTCAGCAACTATGAATGGGATCCAGCAGGCGAACATCTCGGCATTGACATAAACTCGATCACTTCTACAAAGTATGTTCGTTGGAACAGCAGCATCAAGGAACACAGAGTTGGCAATGCACGAGTGGATTATGACTCCATCACACACAACTTGAGCCTCTTCCTCACCTATCCAGAGACGAATCAATTACCAAGCACCAATTACAGCATAAACTACATTGTTGATCTGAGAGAGGCCCTCTCCGAGATTGTAACTGTTGGGTTCTCTGCTGCCACTGGCAACTTCACTGAGATGCATAGCATTCTATCATGGTCCTTCAACTCGACCCTGCAACCAGAGAAGAACAAACAAATGGACATAGTTATCATCATCTTAGGTTCTGCCGGTGGAGTGGTCTCGGCGATCCTATTATAGTTGACGTGCTTGATTTGCAGCAAGAACAGGAGGAAGATTTGATTTGCAGCAAGAACAGGAAGAAGAAGAATAACGTAGAGGAGCACATGGACTGTGATATATGAGGATATACTTCGAGTTTGAGAGCCAACATGGATCGAAGAGGTTCTCTTTCCGGGAATCGTCACTCGCAACAAGGAGAGGGCGGCTTCACTTCTTTTTAACAATTAGATGAATGTTAAAAGCCCAAAATTTGTATGCTTGTAATCTGTGTCCTGAACAAAAAGTACCACCATTTATTTCTGCTGCTGAGATGAAAACAAGTTTCACGCAGGGACAAGAGAGTTAGATCTCTATCGAAATGGATCAATTTTGCATGTTAAGACTCAAAAAAAACAAAGAGAACAAAATTTAGATTAAGGAGTCAGGCTTTAATTAAGGTACATAACATACATGCTTTACCTCACATAACTTACAGTCTGCCACCCAAATTGATGGGTTTTCAATGAGCGACTGCTACTGAACACTCGAATTTAGAGACATAATTCAACAATAATAAAATTAAATTAGACTAGAGGGACTTATATGGGCATTGCCTTGATAATTAAAGAAGAACTTAAAAGAAAAACAAAGGAAACAATTAGTATAGTTTAGATCCATAAACACCATTAAACGAGTGAAAGTCTAAAAAAAGCTTGTGGTCCCATTCAATAAACAAGTGACGTGGCTGAATAAGTAGAAATATTTTCTCAGAAACACTATGAATAACTTATTTATTTTCAATTATGAAATTGATACTTTTATTATTATTTGATTACAACAAATCTATGATTACATGGTATGCAGGAGAAATCGATAATGTGTTCCGCCGATCTATATCTCAAGCTGATCACATGAAAAAAAAAATCATTTATGCGTACTTAAATTAACATTTATGCATATTTGTAACATGCTAACGTACAAACTTATATTATCGTCCGCATCTTTATTCAAATCTTTATTCTAAATCATAGAAACTTTCCAACAGTTAGCACGTGGTCCTAGAGTTGGTATTCTGCTGACCTCTGATTGATGCAGTTGGTGTCTAGAGCCTAACCCTTCCTACACTGTAGCATGTCCT
Organism: Wurfbainia villosa; assembly: GCA_025175895.1. NCBI lineage: Eukaryota > Viridiplantae > Streptophyta > Magnoliopsida > Zingiberales > Zingiberaceae > Wurfbainia > Wurfbainia villosa. Next base: position 628,593 of record JAKLTH010000134.1, on the reverse strand, counting down.
TTTCCCCGTTGAATGCCGCGGGTAAATTATGCTCATTAACTTCTAAAGAGAGAATCCTTTGAAATTAAGTAACCTTCAGAGAAAAAGTTAAGTCTACAAGGTAACATTGCCTTTAAGTCCTGATCAAAAGAAGACTTCGACTATGTTCACTCCATGCGTCATTGTATGTCTGATTTACAAGTCTTTTATGAAGCTCTCCTACAAACCAATTCTTTTTGTTTGGTTAAATCAGTTTATAGTTATTGACTCGAGAAAAAAAATCTATAAATAGATTGACTTAACGTTATTGACTCAAGAAAAAATCTGCATGTAGATTGACTTAACCATCTTGTAATCGCTTGATAACGACTTACATTTAATGCCCACGGATTTGTCTATGGCTGAGAGCAGAAATATCACTTATTCTCGTTGAGAACATATGTAAGACACTGCCATGAACTTTCCTTCTTTTTGTTTCCATGCGTATTGGATCAAGCATTTCCCAATCAAGGAACAAAGGTTCCTATTTGACAAAGAATCATAACATTAGTTTGAAAATATGCATTAAATGAAGAAAAATTGTGCTCATGAAACATACTCCTAAAAGAAGACACACAACCTGTCTTTTTCTGAAGGTTTGTTCTTTCAGCAGCTTGGGTAAATGACAAAACACTTTTTTATTTTTGTCCATAATAAAAATCAAACTGTGGCATTCTAAGACTATCTTCTAAAGCTTCATAGGCATTTTATTGATTGAAGTACTCTTTTTCTATCTTGGAAATAGGCCCTCTCTCTCTCTCTACTAAGGAGAACCAGAGGTATGTCCTCGTATGTTTTTTGGATACCTAGATCAAGAAACAAAATATAAGCATAAAATTCTCAATTACTCTATATGCTATTGCTTCTGCTTTGTTCAGATAAACAAATGAAGAACAATGATAATCTAAACTGGTGTTACTGCCTTAAGTAGTCATTGTTCTTGCCTTTTGTGCTAGTTTACACCAGCAAATTCTTGTCTGAATGCTGCAATTACAAACTCAGAAACTTCTCTTATTGTATGCTATAAAATGGAAGAATTGTTTTTGGGATTTGGAAACTGGGGGGAATTTAGAGGTGAAGCTCATTCCCTTGTGTTGCATTAATGGAAGATGACTGATAAAATCACCCTATTTTATGGTCATATACATTCTTCAATTATTATCAGGTATCCTCTCCCTTCTTCAATTAGAAGGGAGCCTTGGCACAACGGTAAGGTTGTTGCCTTGTGACCAAGAGGTCGAGTTGAATCCTAAAGCAGTACTTGCAAAAAAAAGAGTAAGGTGCGTCTGATGGATTCCTTCTCCCGTACCAGCGTGGCGAAACAACCGTCAGTGTTCATGTAAGAAATTAGTATATTATTTCAAGTTGGCTGTATATGTTGGGAAAGGAGAATGGTTGAACTATAACTCATAAGCCTCTGTTTTGTGGTCATATTCTAGCTTGATTTGTGGTTCTAGTTTCTTGTTAACTTTTCTTTACCTTACCTTTCTTTCCAAAGAAATTGGAATCTGAAACAGTTTAGTGAAGCTCACCCATTTCCCTATGAACCTCACTAAATCATGACTGATAAATCGATGTTTTATGGACCTAAAGCTGTCTTATGCTAATCACCAAAAAGAAATTCAATTTTGTCGTGTTACTGATTGTCTTTATATTAACTTGTCCTGCAGAATAGTTAGCAACTACTTTCTGTCAATATGATTCTGCACAAAGCAAGAATTTTACCTGTTCTCTTCTCGGCAATAGTTATGCCATTAGCAGCCTCGCTCTCCTTCAACTTCTCTAGCTTCGATACAGCCTCACAGTCCAAGATCACATTTGAAGGTGAGGCGGGCATTTCTGACTCCGCCATCATGCTCACCAAGCCTGATGAAAGTTTGGCTAGCTCTAGTAGAGCAACCTATAATGATCCACTCCTCCTTTGGAACCACAAAACCAAAGAACTCACAAGCTTCACCACACAATTCTCCTTCATCATCCACTCCAATGCAACGTACCCTGCTGATGGCTTTGCCTTCTTCCTCGCACCATACCATGCTAAGCTTCCGGTATATTCTCAAGGTGGCTACCTTGGTCTCTATTCCAACTCCACAATCGCCGTCAATTCAACCAGTAATGCAGTGGCGGTGGAGTTTGACACCTTCAAAAACTATGAATGGGATCCAGAAGGCGAACATCTCGGCATTGACATAAACTCGATCATTTCTTCAAAGTATGTTCGTTGGAACAGCAGTATCAAGGAACACAGAGTTGGTAATGCACGGGTGGATTATGACTCTATCACCCACAACTTGAGCCTCTTCCTCACCTATCCAGAGACGAACCAATCGCCAAGCGCCAATTACAACTTAAGCTACATTGTTGATCTGAGAGAGGCCCTCCCGGAGTATGTAACAGTTGGGTTCTCCGCTGCCACTGGTAACTTCACTGAGATGCATAGCATTACATCATGGTCCTTCAACTCGAGTCTGCAACCAGAGAAGAACAAACACATGGTTGTAATCATCATAATTCCTGCTATTGTAGTGGTCTTGGTGGTTGTATTATGCTTGATTTGCATCAAGAACAGAAAGAAGAAGAATAGCGTAGAGGAGCACATGGACTGCGATGAGCATATAGATCAGGAGTTTGAGAGCCAACGAGGACCGAAGAGGTTCTCTTTCCGGGAATTGTCACTCGCAACGGAGGACTTCTCAGAAGAGAAGAAGCTTGGAGAAGGTGGCTTCGGGTCGGTCTACAAAGGATGCCTGAGTGTCTTAAATATCGACGTGGCCATCAAAAGGATTTCCAAGGGTTCGAAACAGGGGAGAAAGGAGTACATCTCAGAGGTCAAGATCATCAGCCAGCTGAGACACCGGAACTTGGTGCAGCTCATCGGGTGGTGCCACATCAAAACCGAGTTCTTGCTGGTGTACGAGTTCATGCCCAACGGAAGCCTCGATTATTACCTCTACAACGCAGCAAAGTTCTTACGGTGGACGGCGCGGCACAGGATCGCGATGGGTCTGGCATCGGCTCTCTTCTACCTGCACGAGGAATGGGAACAGTGCGTGGTACACCGCGACATCAAACCGAGCAACGTGATGCTCGACTCGGCGTTCAATGCCAAGCTCGGCGATTTCGGGCTCGCGAGGCTCGTCGACCATGACGGCGACCTGCAAACCACCGATCTGGCCGGTACCAGGGGGTACATAGCGCCGGAGTGCTTCGACACCAGCAAGGTGAGTAAGGAATCGGACATATACAGCTTCGGCATTGTGGTGTTGGAGATCGCGTGTGGAAGGCGGACGATCGATCCGATGGAGCCGCAGAGCAAGGTGAGATTAGTGGATTGGGTTTGGGATCTCTACGGAAAGGGGAAGCTCTTGGAGGCGGTGGATCCGAGAATGAATGGGGACTTCGAGACGAGGCAGATCGAGAGCTTGATGGTGGTGGGACTGTGGTGCGCCCACCCGGACTCGTCGCTGCGGCCATCCATCAAGCAGGCGATCAGCACGCTGAACTTCGAGACGCCATTGCCGGTGCTTCCGCCCAAGAAGCCGGTGCCGAGCTACATCACGCCGGATCTTGAGGCATACGCCACTGGGAAGATTTTTTCGGTGGCGAATTCGGCGCCGTCCGGCGATTTCAATCACTCGTTCGAGTTGAGCTGTCGCTAGACTCGCTTTCGAGAAGACGCATTTCTGCAACGTGGAAGTTGTTAACGTTTAGGGGTGTAAAAAAAAAGGTTTTACTTAATTTCTCTTTTTAATAATTCGACTATTGGTAGAAAGATTATAATTGCTGTAATAATCATTATAAATGTTTTCACTTTTCTTTCATAAAAATTACTTTCTAAGTGTCAAATGGGGGGAAAAATCACAAAATATTCTTTGATGAATAAATTATATTTCCAAAAGATAAAAACTAAATAATTTTGATGACATGGATTATGTTCTCATTTTGAAAAGATACTTTTCTTTAATCAAATTACATAACGATCGATTGCTTTTTAATTTCTTTCATCAAAATTTTTGAGAGAGGAATTTTTGCAGTCGCAAGAGTATTCTTATCCTATTAAAATCAATATAAATCAAACGACCATTGATATTTAAATTATACAGATGAAAAATATAAAATGTATTCATTGTATTCGAGAAGAGGGAGAGAGCTCCATTCTGTTGTACCTCAACGTATCTAAGTAGCCTCTCTAAGGTTTATCTTTGATCAAAGTCATTTTCCCGGTGCCCTTTGAGAGGTTGTTAAGAGATAATCATACGAAATCTTTATGCCGCATGCCATGTACTTTGGAATCGCCTTTGGAGAAGCTTTTAGGGAAATCAGTTGTAACACCGAGAATCTCTGGGCCAGGATACGTAGGCGTCCGTCTAGAGTTCAAAATTTACAATATTATTAATCTTTTTATATAGGATTTAAAAAAAAATTATTTGTTAAAATTAACCATGGATCACGGTCATTTATCGAAATTTTGTTGAGGGCTTCAAAATCATATGGGGCGGCTCTGCTCCTAAGCTCCCAACTTTCTTATTTTTTCCTTTTTCATCATTTTAATTCATGATACTTTTGAGTTACTTTGCTCTTGACTCGCTTCACTATTGACTTTTCAAGTCGCTCCACTACTCGTCTCATTCCAATTGTTTCATTTTTGACTTTCCAAATCGTTTTATTCCTGACTTATCTTATTCTTATCTTTCCGAATCACTATGCTCCTAACAAGTCTCATTCTTATTTTTTCGGATCACTCCACTCCCGACCCTATATAGTTGAACCTTACACTCCATTCAGCTCAGTTGATCCTTTGTAGCCCCAACAATACGTTCTTGACTTTCTTCAGCGGTATCACATGAAATTCAATTTTTTTTTTTCTATTTAATTTGTGAAACTAAATCAGCATTATGACTAAGACATCATTTTTAAGTTTACTTATTAAATTATGTCTCTTATTAAACATTTTTCTTCACGAGTATAAGTTTATAACTTGAAAAGTTTGATTCGGTGGATACGAATGAGATGGAACAGTATGAACTATGCCTCAATGCAGAAGTAACAATACATGTAAGTTGCGTCGGCACTGTGCGACAAGATATTCGATCTTCAATTATGAATATTTATAATTTTTTTAAAATAAAATGATAAATTTTAAATTGTCCAACTATTAAATCGCTCGTTGCGTGTATTTTTCAATTTATTCTAGTAACGGTTGAGAAATTTTTGTGGAATTAAAAAATAGTTTTTGTTTTGCAATTTTTTCACGGCATGATAATTTTTTAGAATCTAAAGTCGGATCGGAAACGGATCCTCGGATCACGTCCAAATGGCGTCGACGGCTCGGTCGGTCCTCGATCGTCTCATCCAGCACGCCGTCCGCCCCAAAGGCACCTCCCCCGCCGCCACTATCATCCGCCATCTCGACTCCAGCGACCTCCGGAAGGCCATCGCAACCCTCTCCTCATCCGCCGCCCCCTTCCCACACTCCGTCTACGCCCGCCTCCTTCACCTATGTTCCTCCCGGCGCTCCCTCGTTGACGTCCGCCGCGTGGAATCCCACCTCGTCACGTTCTCCCCAGCCTGCTCCCCCTCCATCTTCCTCCTCAATCGCACCATCGAGGCGTACGCACGCTGCGGCAGCCCGGCGGACGCCCGCGAGCTCTTCGATGAAATGCCCACCAGGGACGGGGGAACATGGAACGCTATGATCTCTGCATACGCCCTCTCCGACTTCCCTAATGAGGCGGTCTGCCTCTTTTCCAGCATGAATAGCGCTGGAATCCGACCTAAAGATGTCACTTTGGCGTCCGTGCTTGGCTGCTGCGGCGACCTTTTGGCCTCCTTCCTAGCTAGGCAGATACATTGCCTTATTTTGAGGTACGGTTATCTTCCTAATGTAATTTTGGATACCTCTGTTGTTGATGTATATGGTAAGTGTCTCGATATGGACGGTGCTCGCAAGATGTTTGACTTAATTCTCCATCCAAATGACATTTCTTGGAATGTGATTGTACGTCGGTACCTCGAGGCAGGCAGCGCAGGAGAGGCAATGCTAATGTTCTTCCAAATGATTAGACAAGGGGTGAAGCCTTTGAGCTTTACTGTGTCAAACACTCTTGTGGCTTGCTCAAAGATCCTTGCACTTAATGAAGGAAGTCAAATCCATGCAAATTTAATGAAGAATGGTTTTGAAGGGGACAATGTTGTGGGCTGCTCTTTGATGGACATGTATGCAAAATGTGGGGTCGTCGATGATGCTTGTCAACTGTTTGATCAATTGCCTTCCAAGGATGTTGTCTCATGGACTTCAATGATCTCAGGCTATGTGGCATGTGGGAGAGTTGACGAAGCTGAAAAGCTTTTCGAAGAGATGCCTGAAAGGAATGTCATTTCTTGGAATGCACTGTTGGCTGGTTATGTTCGATTCTGTTGTTGGGACAAGGCATCAGATTTCTTTTGCAGGATGCGGAGGGAGACAAGAGAATTGGACCTCGTTTCACTAGGATTGCAATTGAATGCTTGTGCTGGAATTTCTGATCTTGACAGTGGAAAGCAAATTCATGGTTTTGCTTATCGGCACAATTGGGAATCAGATAATTTGTTTCAAAATCAATTGGTCGATATGTATGCAAAATGTGGTAACCTTAGGAACGCTGAAATTTCATTTTCCATAATGGCTGATCAGAGGGATACAATTTCTTGGAATTCTTTAATATCCGGTTATGTACGATATGCCAGGAGCGAGGAGGCATTGGTTGCTTTTAGTGAGATGCAGAGGGAGACGATTCCAAATGAGTTTACTTTCACAACAATATTGGCTGCTTGTGCGAATATATTCATGCTTGATGTTGGAAAGCAAATTCATGCTTTCATGGTCAGAAATGGTTTTCAGCTGAATGCTATAGTTAGGGGTGCATTCGTTGACATGTATTCTAAGTGCCGGTTGATAGAGTATGCCATTAAAGTTTTTGAAGAAGAAAGCACTCGGGATCTGATCCTTTGGAACACAATTATACTAGGATGTGCATATAATGGGAGAGGTGAACAAAGTCTTGATCTTTTTGAAGAAATGAAGAAGGAAGTTGCAGCCGACAATGTCACATTCATTGGTGTTTTGCTTGCCTGTGTGAGTCAGGGATATGTCAATCTTGGTAGACGGTATTTTGATTCGATGAGCGATGAGTATGGTGTCATACCTCGAATTGAGCATTACGAGTGCATGATTGAACTGCTAGGCAAACATGGGTGTATGGTTGAACTCGAGGACTTCATTCAGCGGTTGCCATTTGAGCCAACTATCCCAATGTGGACAAGGATCTTCGACTGCTGCCGAGAACATGGAAACACAAGATTAGGAGAAAGGGCTGCAAGATTCATCAATGAATCTAACCCATTAACTCCAGTTCAGTTTGAGATCATTCCAAAAGGAGGCCATTATCTGTCGTGCTCAGCTGGGTAAATAGGCAAGGAAGATCTGTCATGTAACTAGTTCCAGGTAGAAGCTGACTCTCGAGCAGCAATGAATGTTCGTCGAGGCTTCGTTCAAACTGAACGAATGAACAAAGATAGAAACTGATCGATTATGTTAGCATGGTCGAGAATAGGATTGAGAGCAGTCTGCTTTATGATTAGTTTGAACATCTTGTTCGTCTTGAAGGAGCAATGTGGAACAAGTCTTTTATAAGGCAGATAAATTTACATATAAAGGTTTAAAGTATCGTTGCATGTTGGTAAATCAGTTGCCTGCCGTAATGATATAGTATCGGTATCGGGTGCCGGAGGAATGGATCAAGATAGAGGACCTTGAGTAGGAGGAAATGATGAAGAAGATCCAGTTGTCGAAGAAGAGGCAACAACAACTCACTCTCAGGAGGTGAAGAAGAAGCATGAGAGCAAGGCATATCTATGTTGTTTGGTGTTTTGGTTCTTTTGTGGAACAGCAGTTGCTGCTCAATTTGAGGGGACACAGAACAATGTTTTAATCTTCGACATGTGCACATATTCATCACATTTTGCATCCGAATTTAGTTTACGAGTGATGCTACTCAAAGAAGATGATAGGATGAAAATACATTGTATATGATTCAAAAAATATTTTTCTCGTTGGATCATGTCCGTATCTAGTGTATTTAGAGAGTTCTTGCATTAATTGTGTGCATATGCGAAGTTGGATTTGATATACATAATGTAACCAAGTTTACTGGTTTATATTTCCTTATTAATAACTTTTGACTCCAAAAATAATAATACAAATCACGCCAAAGCACCAACTTCAAATGGCATCGGTATGCAACTCTAGCTAATTTATAATAGAGCCGTCAAGTTGGATTAGATTCGTCGGATTGGCTCGCTCTGTCAAATAATTTAAACAGATTGAGTTGAAATTTTATCAATCCGTCATTTTGACGGGCCTAAACGAATCAACCCGTGTGGATTGCGAGTTAGACGGATTGGCTCACGATAGACTTGAGTTGATCCGCAGGTTGAGAAATATAAAAAAAAGATAAAACTTATGCAAAATATTTGTTTAAATTTTTTTATCAATATTTTAATAATAATCATAATCTTCTATCACACATACAATTTGACACATAGTTGAGAAGAAGTTAAAGAAAATAATAAAAAAATATTTGATTTAAGTATTCTAATAATTTTTTTTGGTATATTTTAATTAATTTATAATTATTTTGTTACTATTATTTCAATTTCAATTAATATATAAAATAATGATATATCAGACAGAGTCAATCAATTACAAATGTCAAAAAATCTGATTTAGATCTTGGAGGAGTAAAAATTTGAATTTGTATATTATCAATATTTGAATATTTTGGAGTGTTGAAAGAATAAAAAACATTGATACCTAACATTGTCGATTGATAATTAATTGGATCTCAATTACAAGATTTTAGTTGTTTCAAATGCATATATTTTTTTTTATTATGATATTCTATCCTTCTTGTCAGTTATCACCTCAAGCCTTCAACACTTCAATAATTTTAGAATTTTTTTATTTTTTTGGCCTGTAGATTGGCCAGCCTAATTTACAATCCGTCTTGGATTGGATTGTATTAAAAAAATTTCAATCCATTAAAATGACAAATTGATCTGTCCTTTCCCATTAAATATTGAATTTGTGACAGATTGACCTATTCCACTGTAGATCGGCCATTTGACCGCTCTAATTTATAATCACCCGTCCATAAAAATTATAATATTCATAGCACCTTGATGCATATTTCCATGAATTCTCATAAATCAGTTTAAGGGTGATAATAAATGGAGTATCCGTGAATTATATATTTCTCATTCAAATCCATACTCTCTCACTACATCTAAATCCCCCCGTGGCTGTTACATTAATTACTACTACCCGTAGGTACTGACAAAACTCAAATTTGATCCCAAATAACGTAAAATTTAAAATTCAAACATTATTTTTAATCTCATTAATGTTCAATATGCAATTTCATGAATTTGAATTTAATAACAGTCTCTTACAAAACGAAATAAAATGGAATACAATCAATGACGAAAACTTCATTCATCGACAGGGATCTCAACCTGATCAGACGGATGAGAAATGGAAAATCCCTCCCCTTAGCCACCTTAAATCAGTTGACTGCATAAGTGTGTTGAGCTATGCAGAACATGTCCATCAAATTTTTAGTACATATAAAAATGAAATGAAACAGAAGAAAATTTAAATATGATCAATATAAAGCAACAGGTGCAGAATGAGTATGTAAAAGAGGTTAGAAGAAATGTCTTTAAGAAGTCTAACCTTTGCTAAGATATATTTGATTTAAAATGTAACAAAATCAATAATATGCAAAGAAGAAAAAAACAATGAGATTGTCGAGATTATATTTTTCACTATGAATACTCAAAAGATGCCTCATGGCACTCCCAAGTGAGACATGCAATGATAGAATAGTCATGGATCTGCCTGCACAAGCATGCGGATAAAGGGGCATGTCAGAAATAGAATTGATGTTTTATTGATTCTCACTTTGATGATCATTCAATTCGGTTTCTTCAGATGATATTTCCACGGGTTTGAGCTGGTTAGATCCACTTGCACAAGAGTGAGTTTTACTTGAGCCTCCACGGTCCACTAGATCAACCTGCTCAGAACTCGGAGCTTTTCCCATTCTTTTACTATTGTTCTCTTTTGAATCTTCCTCCATTGATCCTTCACAATCTCCTTCAAGTAGAGGAGGTTTAGATAACTGTTCGCTTTGTCGACTAGGCTCTGGTATTTCTGTTAGTGGCAATTCGCCGTGTCCAGTGGTGGTAGAAGATGTTGCCAAGTGCGGGGCCTCAAGAGACAGCACCAGCACTGAGCCTGAACGTTCTCTTTGTGCGTCAATTAATGATGATGACGGTGAATTCAAATTTAAGTTCTGATTCTCATCATGGTCAGACCTTCCTAGAACAGGTTCAGATTCAAGTATTTCTGAAGCTGCTGGAATTGTGCTTGGGCTACCATGATCGAAATTCTTCGTCGTGCATTTAATATTGGGGGTCAAGTGACTAAGCTTAAGCAACTTCCTTCTCCTTTTCAGAATTCTCCTTGGATCTTTTGGCTGGATAGGTGGAGGACCAGGAATAGCAAATGGTGGGAATGTTTTATCTTCTCCATAAAGTAGACGGACAGAGAGAACAATTGCAGCGATAGAAGGCGGCAATACAGAGGGCAGCTCAGGTTCTGGCACCCTGGAAGGAGCAGGGTTCACAGCTTCTCGAAGCCAATGAGGGAGTTTATTCGCATTTGAGCTACCAACAGCAATGTCATTTTTGGAAGACAAGTCATGCAAAATCTGCTTTTGAGTTTCCAATGGCATGCCCACATTCGTTTCGTTGAAATTAGCTGCACCATTGAAACCATGTAACGGATTCAGAGATTTGTCCATTGCACCTGGCAATAAAGGATTTTTGTATTCAGCTTCCCTGTGGTACAAGGCAGAGCTGCTGGGTACATTCATACCTAGTCTTCCAGTGAAGTTATCTTGAAAACGAGGATTAAATGGTAAACCTGTCCTTTCCAATCCATCCAACCCTCCAGAAGAGCTGCCTGCATAACTTGATCTAAGATAGCTGAGTTGCCATGGTGAGATTTTAGAGAAATTCTCATCAATTCTACTAATGTGATCGAGTTGATCAATGCCCGGAAAGCTAGACTTTAAATCACGGCAGCCAAGTTGGATATCCGTCAGGTGAGGGAGCGACTTTGGACGTTCACCTCCGATACTAGAAAACTTGCTACCAAGCAAAGCCCGATTCATCATGTCATCTGAGATTCCAGGTAGAGGTGGAGGCTTGGAAGATTTTGGTGCTGAGAAAGCTGGTGCATCCATTATCTTTTGCTGCTCTTCTGACCATCTTAAAGATAAATCTTCAGCTGTTCTATACTCTGCGAACTTCAATTTGGGATCCGCAAGCATGATATCCCAATTACCCCTTCCATGCCTACGGACACCAATCCAAAGAGCATCAAGCTCATCTTCTGACCATACATCTGCTTTCGCTCGCTTCTTGAACAACTTTTTCACAGATTGAGTTTGCATCATTGCGTTGTCAAGAAGTATGTGTTGGCTTTCAAGAAATGATGGATGCATGCCTTGAACTGGACCTAGGCCATTTATTGAAGGTAGATCAAACATCTTTTGTTTTTTCTTTAGGATATCACTTGGCCGTTGCTTGAAATTGGGTAGAGGTGGCATACTAGGGAATTCCTGGAAAGAACCTTCTGTGGACTGCATGCCTAGTGACAAGCTAGGTAGCAGATCTGCAGGTGGCTTCATCCAACTTTTTGATGGTAATGGAAACCTTGGTACCAGCTTATCGTCGATCATTAAATTTGGAAGGCCTAGCTTCTCTTGAAATGAAGCAAATGATGCACTCCCCGGACCATCCATGAGGGATCTTTCAGATGTAGGTACAACCTGTAGAAAAGATTATGACAGCAAAATAGTGCAAGTTATATGCCATCCATGAAAAACAAATTGAAAAATAAATTTAAAAAATAAGATTGGAATATACAGGATAAAAAGGAAAGTAGCCATCCGGTATCAAACTCTTCAACTTGTGATGCAACAACATTCCTGGTGCCTCAGGTAACAAAGAGATATCAGGTTTTTCCCTCATTTCATCATTTCGAGCATTTGGAGATCGAGAACTAGAAGAAAGTGGAAATGGGAATTCTGCATTTCCGATGCTTAGTCGTTTTTGTTCGCTACTTGATATAGGTTGCCTCAGTGAACCACGGTTATTGCGAGATGATACACCTATCTGATTAGCATTAGGAGCACATAGGCCTAAAACAGGTAGAAGGTGGTTAGAAGGAACTGGACTTCCTGCATTCATGCTGTTGAATGGATGGCTAGGCAAAAAGATATCTGACGAAAGGTTTTCAGACGGTGGTCTTACTGAAAGATCCAGATCATCACTATGAAACTTTTTATACTTGTGCCTAATTGACTTTGAAAATTTTGCAGAAGATTCACTTCTCTTATCATCCAATGGCTGAAATGATTTGTTATCCTCCATCTGTTCAATTTTATCATCATAGCTTCTCTTATCCAAACCTTCCATGTCATGATCAGATTGAATCAGTGATTGGGTAGGAAATTCAATTCTCTCTATCAAACATGATACTTCACCATTCTGCCTCCGAGCAATTCGTTCTTTTTGTCGGTCACGAAGCCTAGCACTGGTTGAGGAAATAGATATGTAAGCTCCTATGAACTAGCAAGAAAAGTATACATACAGAACTAGGAACTTACTACTTTTCCTTCCATGCACGTCCAGCTGGTGTATATTCACGTTCCGGCTCCTCAGTGTCACTCTGCTACATCCCATTTCCAGTTAAAGAATAAGATATTGCACAAGGAGCAAACAAATGGAAGTAGGAAAAATAAGTCCTGAAATTAGTCTTTAACTAGAAAAAGAAGTACAAAGGTACACATAAAGTTCATAAAAGAAACAAGTTTGACACTGGAAGATATAAACATAAAATAGTCATAAATGCAGAAGAAATGTGCTGAGCTTTACAAAATATATGAAAAATTTTTGGATGCAACATCTAACTCCTATTTAAAAGAAGTACTTGTCAATAAGCAGAAACAATAGTGACTAGTGTATAAACAGGAAATGTAACACATAATTCCCCAGGAACAAGTTTTCAACTAATCAACTAAGAGGCATAATGCTGAAGATAGCCAAAAATTCAAACCTATTAATTTCTTTGATATTAGAAACATCAAGAATAGAAAATAAAAACTAAATCTGAGCATTGTTCTAACAGAAAAAAGAGTTCTTTTTTTTTATCGAGGCAAACAATTTATTAAAATAAATAAAAAGGAAAAACAGCTAGTTATGATATTTAGCGAGCATAAAATCTATAATAAGACCTTCAAATGCACCCAGAAATTCCCATGTTCGAATCCCACGGTTATGTTTGACAAAAACGAATTTGAATACCTAAATGCAACATATCTAACTTAGTTGTACGTATTAACCAATTTGGTTATCAAACTCGCTACTATTTTGTAGAAATAAACAACCTCACTAAAAGTTTCACTTGGCATTGAAGCAAATGTTTCCCTGTATGATACTGCTTTTCTTTGGCGCTTTCCTCGACCAAGAACTGCTTCCTCCTCAAGCTGAGATTTTTCCCATCTACCAATTATCAATTGAACATGTTTGTTATGACATTTAAAAATGTCTCAGTTAAATACATGGAAACTTAACATAAAGACGGTTAAATTGGAAAAGGTTGACAATATTACAATTATTATTTTGCATATTTACTTCTGAAGTCTAACAGTATAGAAGATACATCTAGTAATGCTAATCCAGTTGTTACCTTATTGTAAGGTTAGTTTATTCAAGTACCACTGTTCTGTAGATTGTTTGCAAAATCTCTTCTGTTAAGGCAAAATGTTTAGGTTAAGAGAATAATAATTGGAGTGAGGATGGTAAGTGAATGCATGATAGTTATTGGTTAGATCAACAGACCAAACCAGCAAAATTGGATTTGATTGAAAAATAATATGAAAGCAAAAGGTCAAAAAAGAGTTTGAAGAGCAACAAATCGAATTCATTAAACAATCCCAACCTCAATATTTTCAATGACCTTTTAAATTTTGTATATGGTTCTGTAATGATACAGGTTTAATGTTGAAAAAGTAATCTGTTTTTCAACAGATTTTTAACATCTACAAGACTTCTCGTCAAATGTTGAATAGCTAGTTTCCATTACTAATGCAAACATGAAAATAGATGATCAGCCAATTTTGAGAATTATAAGAATTATTCATGGAGAAACATGTTACAAAACTGACTAAATCAGAAAATATAAATTTCATAGGAAAAGCATGTTTCTACACAAATGTCGAATACCATGAGAATATAAAATATGAGTTATCTAGCGAAAGATTAATATATAAATTCAATTTCACATCCTTGATTGCCCAGAAAGCAAAGCTGCAACTTGGATCCAGGTGGAAGGTCAAATGTCAAAATAGCTCTGTACCACTATAGAGCATAGTGTTATCGTAGTGTCAATTTGGTAAAAAGCAATTCCACAAATTTCTCATCATGTTAAACTAGACATTCAATTCACAAGAAAAATTAACTGTTCACTTAAATAGAAAATCAATTATAACACCCTCTAGCATGGAAGGAAAAAGAAAAAAAAAACTAAGAACATAAAAACAAAAAAAATCTATACAAACCAACTCATAATTACTTACCTTACACGTAAAAGTTTATCCCATTCATTTTCCTCAGCACCACCAACTGCATTGTCTTCCTTTGCTTCAGATTTATTATGTTCACCATCTTCGCCAGTTACACCAGGGAGCATTTCCATTCCATCAGCTTCTTCATTTATATCATCATTCCAATCCACTGACTGATAAAGCAGACAGCAAGACACTTTATTATATGAAAAAACAGTAAAATAAAATCACTATAGATTATGAAATATTGTAATTATAACTTGAACCGTAAAGTGAGAGAAACTGGTATTTTAGATTAGCAAACAACTAAAGAACAGTAAGTTTATCCTCAAATGATTAGTAAACTACTTTGGGCATAAAGTAGCTCAAAAATAACCTTCTGGGCCCACTAGTTCCATCCTGCCCAAAACAGGTGAAACTTATCATTTTGAGAGCCTTGTCAAACAGCCACTAGTCAAGTACCCAACATTGGAACAGTATCTTGAACCTTGATGGCTCTATTACATGAAATATCTAACTCCAACCAACATATAATACTTATCATGACAGCACGAAATAGAGTGGCAAAGCTACCAAAAAATGTTGATAAAAACACGGGAGGAAAAGATCATTTTGAAGACAAGTTCAAGCTTACTTTTAAGGAGCCCAGCATATCATTCTCCACATCCACATCTGCACTTTCAGAAATTAATTGCATGTCAGAACGATCAAGAAGCTTCAGAATT
Source organism: Wurfbainia villosa (assembly GCA_025175895.1). Taxonomy (NCBI): domain Eukaryota; kingdom Viridiplantae; phylum Streptophyta; class Magnoliopsida; order Zingiberales; family Zingiberaceae; genus Wurfbainia; species Wurfbainia villosa. Next base: position 613,115 of record JAKLTH010000134.1, on the reverse strand, counting down.
GCATTTTCATCCCAAATAATTTTGGTAGAACCTTCAGTACATTTATCTCTGTATACATCTCCTAAACCACCAGACCTCCTTCGATGTTTATGCTCACCATCAGGAACAGCATCAGGTTTGCTGATAGTAGCATCTGTAGCATTAGGTCCATTTATACAATCAGAATTATTGAAAAGCTCTTCAGTACCCCACCGAAGAATATCCTCCACTTCCTTCTGTGATCCTGACTTGTTCACAAATAGTTGATCTAGCATCAATTTCTTTTTAGCAAGTTGCAAAATGCGCTCCTCCACACTACCACGTACTACAAGCCTATAAACTAGAAGTCTATTTGACTGTCCTATTCTGTGTGCTCTATTCATAGCTTGTATATCTGCATGTGGATTAAAATCGGAATCATATATGATAACAGTATCTGCAGTAGCCAAGTTAATACCAAGGCCACAAGAACGTGTGGACAACAAGAAAACAAATCGTGATTTATCTTGATTGAAACGAGCAATTGCTGTCTGACGATTTGCAACTGATAGTGTACCATCCACCCTTTCAAATGTTTTAGGGCCAAACTCTATAGCTAGATAATCCTCTAGAATATCTAGTAACTTTGTCATCTGAGAAAATATAAGAACTCGGTGTCCTTCCTTGTGTAAAATTTTCAGCATAGAATGCAATAAGGTCAGCTTTGCAGATGCCTTAATGCGCATTTCATGCAGAAACTCCATTGAACCAGATTCAGGTTCAGTACCTGGGATAAGATAAGGATGATTGCAGACCTTCCTGAGCTGCATTACTATATTTAGTAATGATTGTTGTGCACCGCCTTTTCCTACATTTCTTAGTATCTGGTAATTCTTTGTTAGCATTGCACGGTAATATTCAGCCTGAATTGATGTCAGCTCAACAGGCACCATCCGCTCAGTCTTTGGTGGAATATTTTGCATAGCATCTTTCTTGAGTCTTCGAAGCATATGTGGTGCAACGAGTTTTTTAAGCTCCTCCACCTTTTCTGCTGTTGTAAGATCATTAAACTTTTCCTCAAATGCTGACAAGGAAGGGAATGAAACAGGTTGGAGAAAGTTCAATAAGTTATACATCTCCCCAATGTTATTCTGCAATGGAGTTCCAGTCAGTAATACACGGTGTTGAAAAGAAAATGAATTAAGCAAACCAAAAAGTTTACTACTAGAATTCTTTAGCCGATGGCCCTCATCAACTATAAGAACTTCCCAAGGGACACCACGAAGATGAGAAGTGTCAGCAAGCACCATTTCATAGGTTGTCAATAGGACATCAAACTTGTATGACTTGGTTAATTTATCTGATTTGCTAGGATTGCTAACATGCCATTCATATTGTCGAATAACTGTTCTTGACTTCGCACATCCATGATACTCGACGACATTCAGATGTGGAGCCCACAGTGAAAACTCAGCCGACCAATTAGGCATAGTGGAAAGTGGGACTAGGACCAAACAGGGCAGCTTAACCTTGAATTCACAGTGCAAAGATGAAATGAAAGCACATGCAGATATGGTTTTTCCAAGGCCCATTTCATCAGCCAATATAACATTTTTGGACTTGTACCAGCATTTGCGGAGCCAGTTTAAAGCTTCTAGCTGATGTGGAAAAAGCAATCCACCTTTTAGCTCGTTTGGCTGCTCAAGAAGAGGAAGAACATCTTGGATTTCACTTTTGGTGCAATAAAAATCATGATTAACATCTTTGTCAATAGTCTGAGTTTCTAATTGCTTTAATTCATCTACCAGATGAGCTGATTCCTTCATAACAGGTTCATCTAATCTTTCCCAAGTGCATTCATCATATTGAAGACCACACCATTTTACCAAAGCTTCTTCCATTCCATCCTCACGAGCCCGAAGAGTTATAACACGTTGTGGTTTCTTCCATTGTTCCTCACAAATATTTATCACAGTATTCCCATATTTAGCTTTATAATTTTCCAGTTTTCTTTTGGCAATAACTTTTATTTGAGATTCAGGAACCCAACTGTTATGTATGTTTGATTTCCCAACCCACTTAACAAGAAACTCATAGCTATCACTATCATCATTAATAGTCCCTAGATTCTGCACTTCCTCCATGGTATTATTTAGAATTTTAGCATCTGACTGCATCTCAAGCAACATTCCATGTTTGCTTTTTGAATCACTGGAAACAATCATCTGATAAGGTCCAGAAGGCGCAACTGATTCACTCTGCTTTTCTGTGCCAACAATATCTATAACTTTTATGCCAATTTGAGCATTATCAGCTTTGCTCAATGGAGTATCTTCCAGTGTTAAATCATCATTCTTTGCAACTATTTCATCAATTGAACCTTCTTTTGCTGAAATAACATTATCCAATGATCCCTTATTTTCATATGATTTTTCATCATAATCTTCTAATGTGATCCTACATATATCTTTTTCTTCAGAAACCAAAGTGACTTCAGGATCAATTGCTCCCTTACAATCACTTTTTGCATCCTGTATTTCAACTTTACTTTCATTCTGTGACTCAGTCAGTTGTAAGCCATTTGTTTCGGAATTATTTAGGCCATGAAGTGGCTGTATAATAGTCTGGTTCCCTGAATTATTATGTGATTTGGCATGTTCCGATTCTAATGATTTGCTAGACATGATGGTGCTGACTCGAATACGGCATCCCAAAATGCGATCAACCTTTCAAATGGACAAATAAAAAATTAAGAATTAAGAACACAATAATCTTTACAGTTCATCATCGAAATCAAGAAGCATTAAACCTGCTGAAAGTCATTCCAAGAATTCACATTTTGTTTTTCTATGTTGTGTAGTTGTGTGCATTGTTCATCCAAACCTTGTGATAATGGGCTTGCTTGCTCAGATGACATCTGTATAATAAATTGATTAGCTCATAACTCGCTAGAAAAAAGCTTTAGATAGGAATATCTAAAATAAAATGAAAAATAAAAAACTGCCACCTTATGTTAGAGACCAATTATAGCAAATATTCTATGATTCAAGAGGACTATAGGCCCTTAATTATACTATGTAATATAAAGAAAAACAGGGCTATGCAAGCAATAGAAAACAGTAACAAATTACTACATCATCAGCTTAGAGACAACAAGATCGTTAACCAGTAATGTAAATTCTTTAAGGATCCCAGTTATGATGAAAACTCTGCTTTATCTCTACAGTATCCACATAGAAACACTCGTAGAGAGATTATTATATCATCAACTCAGATGGCAGAAATCATTAGAGGGAATGAACCGACTCTAATGTTATAAAAAATTGACAAAGGCAGAATCTCAAAACTGCACTACTATTAAAGTGAACCATAGCTTATATACAAACTTGAAATAAACAAGAACAAAGAAACAAACAAATTCGCCCAGAGACTCCTGTCGTTGAATCCACAATACACATCAGGTGATGTACAAGAGGCACATGTCTCATGTCGCCCAGAAGAAAATCTAAATTCTTAGGTTTTTCTGTTTCAATAAACATTTCCACATCTAATTATTTCCTGAAACAGACTGTAAGCTTTTTTACATTTTCATTCTCCATATTGTTTCATTTTCTCTATTAGATAAAATTGGGATTGGCCTATCTCTCCTTTCTTTCATCAAAGTTTGCCTGATGTGGCTGGGTACCAAATAATAAAGGAAAATTGCAAAGGGAGAGAGGCTTTGACATATTTCATTACAAACTAAAATCATATAGAAGTAGCAGCACTTTAACTTTAACATAGATATATAAAAATGTCACAAGAAAACTTATAGGAAATTTAAAAATTAAGGATAGTGGCATTTTAAACATGATTTTCGACATTGTCTTTTCCCAACAACAGCGCTGCAAGAGAGAGAAGCTCTAGAATTATATTTTTACTATATCACTGAACATAAATAATTTACCTCATCTTTTTCTTCACTTTCATACTTCACTCTTTTGGCTTCATGTCTTGATGAAGAGTTCCATGTGTCAGATGACCTGCGCTTCTGTATAGGTTTATTTATTTCCAGATTTGTTCCAAGAAGTAGCTCATTATTAATAGCGGCATCCACACTTCCCTTTTCAGCACTAGGTCTTTTCTTGTCACTACAACTTCTGAGCTTTTGCTTCTTTTTCTTGGACTTATGAGTAGAACCAGTAATTGTAGTAACAGAATTCTTTCTTTGCAAATCACTGTTATGAAATTTGGACTTCTTCCCTGTAGGACATTCACTATCATCAGATGTGGAGGTTTTCACAAGAGAGAGTGTTCTTCTTCGAGAACTGGTTTTTAAATGAGAGGTTGAAAATGAATTTTTCAAAGTTCTATCATCTGATGGAATTTCATGTAAGGACCCAGAGTGGCTTGATCCAGGCCTGTCCAATTTATCATCTTTTAAGAAATCAGAATCAGCCTTAACTGGATCTCTACAAGAAAACATTGTTTTCCCTTTATTATTTCTTGGAATAGAGTGCCTCTCAGACACTGATGCCTTTTCACGGACAGATTCCTTGATCACAGTTGCTGGCTTTCCAGTGGTGGTCTTTGTTCTTGCTCGTTTTACATTTGACTCAATATTACTTGATACTTTGACATTTCCTTTCTTTTCAGTACAGTTAGGGCAATTCCACTTTCCAGGCGGAGCACACTTGAAGAAATGGGGAAGAAAAAGAAATGAAACTCAGCATCCAGAAAAGACATCTTAATCAAGCAGATGAAGCATAAAAGAAATTTGAATTACCTTAAGAGGTGGGCTGAGACATTCAAGGTGATAAGTTTGAGGACAACTATCACAACAAAGCAAATTGCCGCCTAGATCGCACACAGCGCATTCATAGTAATGCTACAGGAGTATAAAGAAAACGGAAAAGAAGTGTGATAATGATGAAAGCCTTGGACAAGTATATAATGAAATACTTGACACCCATGAGATCATGCAACCAAGTTTTAGGTGAAAAAAGTTTCACAATCATAATGGTTGACTTGATGGAATTAACAACACAAATTTGACAATTTCTTGGTGATTACAATTGATGTAGGCCTCGCCGATCATAATGATAATAAAAATGTCTTCACAAGCAGATATCAATGATGAGTAATGGCTCAGGTCCGTCACAGACTATAACTATCCAAATCAGACATCAGCAATATGAAGTTCACAGAGACATAGCTCATCTTTAGATACATTATGAATAAACAAGATGACAATATATCCACGTCTAATTTTGTTTAGTTAACATGCTAAAAATGCCTGTCAGCTGCTGTGATAAGGTCAAATGGTTACACTAACTAAAGCTAACTAATGGAAAAAAAAAAAAAATCTTCAACAGTTAGCAAGGAGATAAAATCAACTCTAGTAACTGGCCATTTTGTGCAGTGTACTTCACTTATTCACCGATTATGCTTTCATATCATGACGATTGCTTCTAAATAATATAAGTTGAACATACACATAATTCTATGCAATGCTTTATGTACTGAGATAATGATACAAGAAAGAAAGATGATTAACAACCACACACACGTGCACGTGCACACACACACAAAATAATAATAATAATAATAATAAAAAGGCTAAATTAACAACAACTAACAGCTGATAAAAGGCACGTTTAGCAAGAAGGATTAGCTTACACCATCATGCCCTTTGGTCTTTTTAGCAGATCTAGAAGAATCGATGCCGCTTTTTGTCTTCCTCTTAACTGCACTATTAGAAGCACCCTCTTTTCCATTTAAAGTTCTCAAACCAGATTTGGTTTGTTTTCTCTTCCTCTTCAATACCCACTTCCGATCTATCATGTTATCGTGCAAAGAATTTTCTTCCTTCATTGCCAACTATCTTCTGAGCGCATCAAAGAACAAAAACAAATGTGACAACAGGTAATCAATTGGATATTAATTCAAATAAACTCAATCAAAACGGAGTAAAATACAGAAATGAAAGCATCTCTATAGAAAGCTTCATGTGCAAGTTTGTATCCGTGTGTACAGTCATATGCCAACTTACCATCATCTCGAGCAATGTAAGACAACACAGAAGGAAAGATAGAAGCAATCAAAGTGTTCGACAACAAACAAGCAATACTAAAGAATCTAATAAAGCAAGAACAACATCTGTTGATAGTATACAAATTGTTTCTTTTAGCAGTTCAACAATGACACATACGAAAAGCATGATATGGACAGAAGCAGCTTAATGGACTTACTTACGTGACATTTTTGGGACAAACATAAAGTTAGCCCTAATGAACTTGCACTAACTAGCTCAACAAACCCCCATCCCCAACTTATCAGTAGATAGCAAATCAAGACAAATTAGTCCTTCCAATCAATGGCCCATGGAAACAAATATCAACTACAGATAAGAACAGCTTATCAAGAGAAAGGATATCAAATAAGTCATACAGAAATGCAGGAGATTGCATTACTTCCACGAATTAACCCAGACGAACGAATATAACTGTAAAGAGATCTGGTGGAGGAAGAACAAGGAAAGGAAAAGAGAAAAAGAAAAAACAAACCTTTCCTAATAGGGCAGAACTAGTGCTCGAATCAAAGCCCAAATTTGGCACCAGAGAACCTGAGCCGACCCGGGCAGATTAGAACAATCAGGATTAGGAGATCACAGCAGCTACCTGCTGTCAGCGAACGAAGCACGCGCGCTGCGACTACCGACGAGAGGATCAACCACGAGGGATCCCGATTGCGGCGGCGAAGGCGGCAGCTTCACAATTCAGATCTGTCGCGCGACCCGACCCGACCCCGCCAACGCGCCGTGCCCTTCCCAGGTGGCGACGGTGAGCTAGCGAGGAGAGGGCGAAAGACGGGGAGGGGAAGGGGGGAGGAAACCCCAAGGCTCCGCCATATGTACGGGAATCTGGAAGAGGAAAAAGAGGGTCACACCTACTATCGAGGACATTGGGGAATATCATTTTGCGCCCCCCTTCCGCCCCTCTCTCTCTCTCTCCTCTCTCTATCACTGTGGGCTACGCTTGTTGTGCCCCGCGACCGCGTGGGAGCCCACCAGCCCAGCGAGCGCCAACGGGAGGAGGACACGTGGGGCCCCGCGCCCGCCGCGGGAGGACCGATGGGTGGGGCGATCGCGTCGATGGCATTGGCAGCGTCGAGCCGGCGTGCGTGCCGGAGGGATCACCGCCGAGAGGCAGGATGGCCGGCCACCGCAATCGACGACGCCGTCGAGGCCGCCGATGGAGACGGAGAACTTGCGGCGATCTCGTACCCATTTTTGCCTTTTTCAAAAATTCTCCTCCTTTTTATCTGTCCACTAATATATAACACGCACACATACATATATATACGCGTATATTTAGTATTTGCAGCAGAATCTTTTTCGCGAATTCGATTTAAACTATTGGGCAAAATCGATTTTGTCCATTTAAATTGAATACTAAATTTTATTCCAATTCGATTAATTGTTCATTTTAAATATGTTAATATCAATTGAATTTTCATTTCCAAAAGTTACAGTATCAAAAACATATTATATATTAATTTCGTTCGAACTGAATGGACTTTATGCTGTCTAATTTGCATTTTATTTTGGGTTAATTGTCAAATTTAGTGACAGAATTTAGACTTTTGAAACGTGTAACTAGTTTAATTTTTTTTATTTTTTTTTTAAAAAGTGCATTAATCGAGTCAAACAAATGAGTTCGAGATTGGGCATCAATTTGGGTTTTATGGAAATCAGGGTCCAATGGGCCAAAACTCAATACAGCAAGAGTAATACTTCAATTTGTAATTCGGACCCTTTTCTTCTGAAATTAACGAATAGCCAAACTCTATAAATACAAAATAAGAGGATTTTTAAAAAATGAATGAAACTTTTACTACATTTATACGAATATAATAGGTGATTTTATAAATAGTGAATATTTATATTTATATTTATAAAAATAAAATAAAAAGTGTTAAATATAGATTTAGTATATTTCATAAAAAAAAATATTTTTATGGTTGAATATTATCAAGGGTTGTGTTTTATCGGAGAGACTTTCTCGATTTAAACATTTGAAAATTTATTCAATTACAGGCGTTGTTAAAGGAGGATCATCCTTGAAGGATTGACATTTCGAGGATTAAAAAAAAATGGTGATTTTATTTTATTTTTTTAATAATTTAGATGTTCAAACTATGCCTAATTAATTTTGAAGTTAGACGTGTTCTCGTGATTCACAAAAAATGGTGGTATTATGCATTTATGGATGGATCATGGTCAAAATCCCAGAGAATAGTATAGGAGCAAGAGTATATCATTCTTCCATGCAGAGAAACGAGTCGAGCCAAATTAAATTTTATAGTATTTAAATTTGTTTGATAAAATAATCAAGCTGAATTAAATCAAGTATGAAATTAACTAAGCTATTGAAAAATTTATTCAAATTTGACTTGATTTCTTTTTTTTTAAAGATTGAGCTTGATTTTAGCTTGACTGATTATTGGATATCAAACTTCTAATTAAGTTCGATTCAAACTTGATTCAAATTTGTTTAAGTTCGATTTATTTAAACATTATCAAACTCTTAAATTAAATTTTTTTATTTATTAATAACTTTTAATATTTTAATTTTTATTTATAAATGAGCTATAAATAAGCTCATAAATAAATTTTAAATAAATTTGTTCATTCAAATTTATTTATTTAATTTATCAAGTTATTTAAGATTATTTATTAATTGACTTTGATACATATTGAACGAACATAGACAAATTCTTATCGAGTCGAATACTAAATTTATTCAATATTTATTCGTTTATAACCCTATTTTCATGGATTGTATAGAAGTTTCTTCCATACATCGACATAGGAGGTCATTAATTTATAGTCGTAAATTAAATGTTTCCTCATCCTTGAAATACATATATTAAGACCATTATTCTATTAGACAAGTTAATGAATTTGGAAAAGATATGTCAATAATTTTGAAACTCTCATGGGCAACTTTGAAAATCAGGTTAACTTAAAAGAGAGAAGAAAAAAAAAATACCTAACTATTATATCATATCGACTGAGTCAAATGATTTATTAATCCATGGAATTTATCATTATTTAAAAACGTGGGCATGTGTTATAGTTATCAATCTTTCTCTGATCTAAATATCAATATATAAAATGTAAAATTCTCTAAAATTATTGTTTATTCGATAAATTTAAGTAAATAAATATTGCATCCACTTGCTAGATAATGTGTTGTGAGCTACGTCAACAATCTAGCACACCAACCTCCATCGTCGTTTTCATAGAATATATATGCTCTAGTAAATAGTTATTTATTTGTTTATTTATTTTTTATCTAAGGAGAAGTTTGGTGTTTATCAAAAAGATTAGTCGAGTATTAGTTCGATGTTACTTGGACTTTACAAATATTAATTTGGTATCCTCTCGTGGCACATCTTTTGCTTTTTTGTATCAATCACTAATTATTCGAGCAAGGCATGTGCACATTATGGCAAAAAAGCATCCTCATCATGGGCAACTAAAATATCAAAAAAACAAAAACAAAAACAAAAAACCTCAACTTTAAAATAATTAATATTTATTTTTATATAGTTAATAGTTCCTTATTGTTGCCTGTGCGCGATACACTACGATGAACAGTAATTTTACTGTTTCATTATAGTGTTGTGAACAGTGAAATCACGGTTCATTGAAGTGTTTCACACACAGACGCGCATGACTTCAATGCGCAGCTGATCACTATTTTATATATAGGATTTAGAGAGAGCACATATTGGATGGCAGTGCGCGCCCAACATAAAATCCCCCATATATAGGGGGATTTTACATTGGGTGCACGCTATGCACACCCAACGTGAGCGACAATCTATATGTACGTGCTATTCTTAAATGACATTAAGAAGAATTTCATAATAAATAAGTAAAATTAAGTCCAGTGACAGCCACAGCCCATCGAGCACCAACGGGAGAAGAATGCACGACCCTGATGCCCACTACGAGGACCAATAGGTAGGGCAATTGCATCGATTACGTCAACAGTATTAAGTCGATGGAGGTTCCGAACGGATAACCGTTGGGAGGCAAGATGGTCGCCCACCCCAATCTATGTCGTTGATGGAGACGAAGAAATTGCGACGTCCGATCTCTCAGAGTTTAAGGATTAGTCTATAGTATTTACACGATCGGACGATGAATAATCGAGTTGTTCATGGATAAATTATATATGATAATATATATATATAGCCTTTTTTTTCTCCTCCGTGTCGTTCCCATCTGTGCTTGTGCGTGCGTGAGAGGTTGTGTGCACAGTAAAATCACTGTGCAAGAGAGTGTGTCGTTCCCATCTGTGCATGTGCGTGTGTGAGGGGCTGCACAGTGATGTGCACAGTGAAATCACTGTGCAAGAGAGTGGCGCGCACATGCGCGGATGGAAACGGCGTCGGAGATCATTTTGGTATGTGTATATATATATATATATATACCATAAGGGGTTGTGCATAATAATTTCACTGTGTTGTGCATAGTGAAATTATTGTTCAAGAGAGGGGCACACACACATGCAAATGGGAATGACGCATATATATATATATATATAGGAATTTTATCCCCTGCGCGCCGTCGAATGCGTGCTCATGTGCGCCTGTGTCTATGCACAGTGATTTCACTGTGCAAATCCAGTTTAATCGTGCACAACCATTGATTTCGACGCCGCCCCGGGGATAAAATCCCTATATATATATATATATATGATCTCCTCCGCGATCGATTCTTCCGCGACGCGCTCGCAGCCGTTCGATCAGCTCCGCAATTGTGAAATGCACAGTGACTCCGCGCCCGACACCTCGCCACTGCCGCCGCTGCCGCTTCACCGTCTGGCCACCTCCGACCGCCGGACCGGATGCGTTGGAAGCGCACCTCGTTGGTGGTTCGGATAGGATCGGCTTCCCGCCGGAAGCCGACGCAAATCGGCTGTGATTCGGATCGCGGTCGGATCGCGGCCGAAAACCGGTCGGGAAAGGACCGTCGGCGCTGGGCGGTCCTTTCCCGACCTGGTGCGGCCGTGATTCGGCCGCGATCCGGCCGAATCGCGACCGATTTGCACCGGCTTCTGGCCGCAATCCGGCCGGAAGCCGATCCCGTCCGGACCGCCGACGAGGTGCGCTTCCAACGCACCCAGTCCCGCAGGCGGAGGTGGCCGGACGGCGCAGCGGCGAGGGGTCGAGCGCGAATGCACCGCGCGACGAGAGCGTATATATATATATATATATATAAACGTTTGTTATTGTGCATATGTGCACGACGAATGAGAAATGCATAGTCCGCAACATCGCTCAAACTCGTCGATGGGAGGCCAAATTTCGACCATGATCCGCCCAGAATTCAACGGCGATTCGGCCAAAATTCGATCGCGATCTGGTCACCACCAGAGTCTGATCAAAAACGGCTTGATTTGAACGAACTCCGATACCGATAGAATTACGGTCGGATTCCGATCGGAATCCGGTCGACCGCCGATGAATCCAAGTTGTGGGCAAGTGAAATCACGATAGAAGAAGCATTGTGTATTTTTCATTTACTATACAATCACGATCGATCTGACGATGAAAAAATCATCGTGCACGAATCACGCAACGGAGAATGCTCATGATATCAAACTTATAATCTTTTTCGCAAATTTAATTTAAAATTTTGGGTAAAATCGGTATTGTCTATTTAAATTGAATACTAAATTCTAAATTTCGTTTCGATTTGATTAATTACATCGACAATTATTTTAAATATCTTAATATCGACAGAATTTTCATTTTAAAAAGTTACAATATCGAAAACTTATTATATACTAAATTCGTCCTGGATGGCCTTTGGGCTGTCTAATTTCTATTTTATTTGGGCTTAATTATCCAATTTACTGACTGAACCTAGAATTTTGAAAGCTGCAAGTAGTTTGATATTTTTTTTTTGAAGACCTTTATACAAATTTAATAGATGATTTAGTGAATATTGAAGATTTATAATTTTTCCATTTTAATTTATAAAATAAAATAAAAGAGGTCAAACAAAGATTTATTAGATGTCATTAAAAAATATTTAACGGCGGAACATTATTAAAATTTTGAGTTATGAGTTTTATTGGTTCTTTTCAGTGATGTGCACTATTTTATTTAGTGTTCGTTTCGCAATTATTGTATATCTCTGTAATATTCAGCGCGTCTTATATAAAATAACTCTATATCGCTTAGATATAAAGAGATCGGATTCCGATCACAATTCAACTAAAATGATTAGGTGGTAATCCCAATAGATTTAGAGATGCGTATAGATGCTTCAACGACGCCCAAAAAAAAATACTCTATATTTTCTGTTACTGATCACTTATATATATATATAAGAGGAATGATTTTCTATATAATTCATCCATGAACATATTCATTTTTCATCATCTTATCGAATAAATACTATAATTTAATTTTTGAATTTTAAGAGATCAAACGATAAATAATAAAAATATTCATGGATATTAAAAAATGAATTGTGCAGGATAATAAATTCAGATCAAAAAAATATTATACTATTTATAAATGTGGATCTAAATAGAAATTCTCAATAAATTGTGGAAGGCAAAAGAATAACCTGATCACTTTATCTATATGCATCCAATGAGATAAAATATTGTCAATGTTTATTGTCAGTGCCACTGCTACAGTGATTCCAGAAGGCTTGAACTCCAGCAAACCAATTCCTGCAATTAAATCAGTCAAATTTCACTCAAGCTTTCAATCTAACATCTCTCTGTTTAAAGAAAAAGTTACTAGCCTTTGACAATGTCCAAAATGAGATCCACAAAGGAAGAAAATAATAAGCTATCCGAGAATTTGCCATAATTGAATTTATACAAAAAAAAATAAATCAATGAATGAAAAAAGGTGCCACGACATGCAACCTCCAATTAAGGGTGTTAAGCACTGCAGCAAATTGGTATTTAGTTTTGTTTCGACTGAGATCGGAATATTGAGATGCCGCAAAAATGGTGAAAGATTGGTGATTCGGACGGAGGAATGGATGATGCGACGGGAGCGCCGAAGCAAAGAATTGATTGTCTCGGATGTCCTACTCACAAAAATCATACGTCAAGCATTAAGCATAGAGTAGTGAC